>CM055061.1:32738860-32783427 GCA_029204045.2 Tillandsia leiboldiana
GTGTACCGCGCCCACCGATCCGGCCCAGTCAGGCGCGGCCACGTGGCCCCAGTGGTCCACGGCCCAACTCATGCACCAGAAGACCCCCCCGAACTTCCGGTTGCCCGTTTTCCCGCGCGTCCGTACTCAGAAAAATACATTCAAATAGCCAGATTTCAACGTTTTTCCGCGCTGAATCCAAATACGAAGTCTGTTTTGTAAGATCAATTTCTAATATTTTGGCGAAACTCCACATTAGACAATCTTGATCTATTTCTCGCACTGAGTCCGTTTCTTGGGTCCGATTTGCGCGCAACCAACACCATCCACAGAAATAGGCCTCCACAAGCTGTCGATCACACTATAATGACCACGAAGATCCGGGTCTTCACAAAGCTACCAGCCCCAGATGACGGGGGACATGCCAGTTCATGGAGACCGCCAAGACCGCCGCAGCCTCAGTTTTCTGGCCGTGGGCGTTCTGAGAGGAGAGGGCCTGGTGGATCCCAGAGCCACCGCAGCATCAGCAGCATATCAGCTGCAGCATCAGCACAGAGATCGCAGCCGAGGCAGCAGAGGTCTCAGCAGCATCCTCGAGACAGCAGCAGCAGTCGAGGCAGCCCCGGTCTTCCGACAGATGCATCTTTTGTAGGGGTCAGCATTCGGCGGACACTTGTGACTTGCGATGGGGGCGATGTTACCGGTGCGGACAGTCTGGGCATGTTCGGGCTACTTGCCCCCTTTCTGCTTCATCGACACCTTCTTCGGCGTCGGCTCCTTATTCACCTCAGCAGCGGCCACCAGCTCAGCGGCCGTTTGCTCCAGCGAGCAGGCCATCTTCTTCACATCCCACTGATTACCGGCCTCCGGCGCAAAGCGGGGCGATAATGCCGCCCAGTTAGCAGACTCTTCAGCGGCCGACCAGGTGGTGGCAGTATTATTTTACTTCTTGGCATTAGGACTCGCACTTTATTCGACACTGGAGCATCTCATTCTTTTATTAGTCGAGCATTTGCATTCCTTCATGGTATAGAGATAGAGTCCTTGTCACATGCATTAGAGGTTCGGGTCCCTGATCATGTTTTGCATGTCGAGGAGTATTGTGTGTCTTGCCCGGTGCAGTTGGGACCTTGGATATTGCCTGCTGACTTGCTTGTCTTGCAGCAGCTCCAGGATTTTGACTTGGTGTTAGGGATGAATTGGCTGTCACGGTATTTCGCCACTATCGACTGCAGAGAGAGGACGGTGACTCTTCGTGAGCCAGGACAGGAGGAGTTCATCTTCAAAGGTTGCCAGAGCACGCTGTTTGCAGCGACTATTTCTTCGGCGAGAGCTAGGCGGATGATTGGCAGAGGTTGCACTGCCTTTCTGGCCACTGTTGTGGAGGTGCCTACGGCGGCACTGGGACTTGAGGATATCCCTATTGTCCGCGAGTTCCCAGATGTGTTTCCCCCAGAGTTGATGACTATGCCGCCGAAGAGGGAGATAGAGTTTGTGATTGATGTGGTTCCAGGGACTGCACCAATCTCAAAGGCACCTTATAGGATGGCACCTGCCGAGTTGAGGGAGTTGAAGGCCCAGCTGCAGGATCTGATGGATAGAGGCTTTGTTAGGCCCAGTGTTTCTCCATGGGGAGCGCCAGTATTATTTGTGAAGAAGAAGGATGGGTTGCTTCGATTGTGTGTGGATTACAGGGAATTGAATAAAGTGACCATCCGGAACAAGTATCCCCTACCACGGATAGATGATTTGTTTGATCAGTTGCAGGAGCGTCAGTGTTCTCGAAGATTGATCTTCAGTCCGTTACCACCAGTTGAGGGTGAGGGCCGAGGACATCTCCAAAACGGCATTCAGATCGCGGTACAGGCATTATGAGTTTACGGTGATGCCGTTTGGATTGACTAATGCCCCTGTCGCATTTATGGATTTGATGAACAGGATATTTCAGCCGTTTTTGGACTGGTTTGTGGTGGTGTTTATTGATGATATACTGATTTACTCTCGGAGTGATGTGGAGCACGAGGACACTTGAGATAGTGCTACAGCTTCTACGAGAGAAGAAGCTGTATGCCAAGCTTAAGAAGTGCGAGTTTTGGCTCCGGGAGGTTGCCTTTTTGGGCCACGTAGTTTCAGCTACTGGAGTGGCGGTTGATCCGGCCAAGGTGGATGCTATTCGAGATTGGCCGAGGCCGACGACTATCACCGAGGTGCGGAGTTTTCTTGGACTGGCTGGCTATTATTGCCGATTTGTGGAAGGCTTGCGAAGCTTTCCACTCCCCTCACACGTTTGACCAGGAAAGGGGTTAAGTTCATTTGGAGCGAGACTTGCCAGAGCAGTTTTGAAGAGCTGAAGCAGAGATTGATGACCGCTCCGATTTTGGCTCTCCCGGTTATGGGAGAAGGGTTTGTGATCTACAACGACGCCTCCCACAGTGGTCTGGGATGTGTGTTGATGCAGCATGGTAGGGTAAATGCCTATGCTTCACTGCAATTAAAGGACTATGAGAAAAATTACCCTACTCATGATCTTGAACTGGCAGCGGTGGTGTTTGCTCTGAAGCTGTGGCAGCATTATTTGTATGGAGAGCACTGCGAGATCTATACTGATCATAAAAGCTTGAAGTATCTGTTCACTCAGAAGGAGCTGAATTTGAGGCAACGCCGGTGGTTGGAGTTGTTAAAGGATTATGATTTGAGTATCCTTTATCATCCCGGCAAGGCCAATGTTGTGGCAGATGCTTTGAGTAGGAGGACGAGTATGAGTCTGATGATCTCGCAGCAGGCACCGTTGATTGAGCAGATGAGGCGGCTACAGATAGAGGTGGTATCCCCTGGGGTCTCTGCTAGACTTATGTCTATGGTCTTGCAGCCCACTCTGCTGGACAGGATTAGAGATACGCAGAGTGAGGACCCCCACTTGGCGAGGATTAGATCACAGATTCAGGCAAATCAGATAGGGAATTTTTCTGTAGATAGCTCGGGAGTACTGCGGTACAGGGACCGAGTATGTGTGCCTATGGATCCTGAGATCAGAGACCAGATTTGAGAGAGGCCCATTTGGACAATAACTTTAACTTCAATTTGAGTTAAACAAAGAAAGTGAAATGTGTAGAGTCCAGGAGACTCTCTGGTTACCCGTGTGGCAAGACCTAGGGTAAGGGATGAAAAGGTGGTTAATAAGCAAGACAAGCAAATTGCTTAAGATAAAGAGAATGTAAATGGCGCCTTCGAATTTGAGACTCGTCAAGTGGAGCAGGACTCCCTGGACAGTGACCCGTCGGACGAGGTACTTTCGAAAGGCTTAAAGTTAAAAGCAAGCTAAAAGTGGCTAAAAAGCATAAAGAGAATGTAAATGGCGCCTTCGAATTTGAGACTCGTCAAGTGGAGCAGGACTCCCTGGGCAGTGACCCGTCGGACGAGGTACTTTCGAAAGGCTTAAAGTGAAAGTAGAGAGCTAAATGCTCAAAGAAAAGAGAAAGAGATTTGCCAGTGGCAAAATGGGAGCTATAAGCTCGAATAAGAAGGAAAGCAAGTGTTCAAAGGCAAAGAGGCTAAGAACTAAAGTAAAAAGAAAAGAAAGAAAATATAAAGATTCTACGATGAAACCAGCCCAGGTTGGAGGTACGGGCAGTAATCCCTCTCCCGGGTAGAGACCCGTTCGGGACGTTTCTTCCGTAGGACGGAGTAACGAAAATATAAAAAAAATAAAACGGGCGGGCCTACGGTGAAACCAGCCCAGGTTGGAGGTACGGGCAGTAATCCCTCTCCCGGGCAGTGACCCGTTCGGGATGTTTCTTCCGTAGGACGGGGTAACACTTGCGGGTGTTATTGGCAACCTTAGAAATCTTATCTTATGGTAGCAGGACTACCGGGCTTGGGCCCGTTGGATAAGAATTTCCGAGGGTTAACTTGAACTAAAGCACCAGAATTTAAAGAATAAAGAGAAAACAGAGTGGCCAAGATGGCCGGGTTAGCTGAACCCTGTATGCAGCGGCATAGTGGCCGAGTTGGTGCTTAGTAGCCTAGTATGACTAGACAGAGTAGTGCTGGGTCGATGCGTATATACAGACAGTGATATATTATTTTGCAGAGCTGCATTTTGATTTCGCGGATTTTAGTTGCCTAGCACTATTATTATTGCTTCCATTGGACCAAGTGGTGTAGGACACTTTTTCTCGGTGGTTGAACCCACTGGGAACTATGTCGTAGTTCTCACACCCCTTGGGTGACTCCCCCCCCACAGGTTCAGGTATGGATGCAGCGATCGCGACGGTTCAGAGGCAGACGGCGAGGTATACGACAGGGGCAAGGGCCCAGCAGCATAGAGGCCTAGAGGGTCTAGCAGAGGTATCCCATTTATATATTCCTTGAGTGAACCTTGTATGGTGAGGAATTTATGTAAAGGAATTGTAATAATTTTATTTGCAAGTTCAGAAATGTAAAGTGTAATAAAGTAACGCATGGTTCACTCTTGTATGCTTTCATTTCCGCATTAACTGTATGTTACCGAATGAAAGTTTTAAATTTATAGTGATTTTTAATACTCTGATATTGAGCTTCTGCATACACTTGTTGTGTTATTATGGATGTTACCGTTCCTTTCGGGTAGGAAAAGGCCTTACCCGATTGGCGGGTCTGTTGGCGTGCCCGAACCGTACAAATTGGCGGACTCGGGGCGTGACAGATAAGAGTGGTATTAGAGCCTAGGAATAGTCCTAGGTGGTTAGCAACCTTAGGGAGACCCTAGGGATTAGCACGAGAGAGTGAGTGGATTATTAGGCGAAAGTAGTTGATTGGTTATTGTTGTTCCCAAAAAAGATGTTGGGACTGATTGAGGGCGACGAGCTTTCATTCTTCGGATATTACGTTGGCGGCCGACAACGTAATGTTGGAGATGAAAAGAAGTACCCTCTTATACTTTCGCATAATTGGGTTGACGAGCCTTTTTGTCGGTATATAGACTGCGCGTTGCTCAAATGGCTAAGTTTGGGGTAGTTGTTTCGTATTGGCGATGACACCACTTTGGGAAGCGCACCTGTTTCGACTCGAGTCACGACAGGGCTCGGGGTCAAGCGACGTACACGAGCTGCGATAGCAGGTGGCCGCACTTATTGGTGTGGTCCAGCAGCAGATCAAGCTTCTTGCCGCTAAGCGGAAACTCCCCGCCGACAGGAAGACAGATTCCGACGCCTATGAGTGGCGTCAAGGCGACGGTTGGAGCAGATCAATAGGCTCCAGTGGCTGATAGCGCAGTAAGCGGAGGCTGTATAATGACGCATGAGTATATGGCGTCGCCGCTTGTAGGGATAATGGTAGAGCGAGTGGCAGTGGCCGCCGAGCTTTTGTCGGCACACCCCGCACCTTCAGCAAGGGGTGTTATAAGCTTGCGCCAGCTATTTTGCTGGCAAGGTATGTTCGGAAGGGTCCAGTGAGGGACCGACTTACAGAACGCTGGTGATCACTATGTGTGAGAACCAAGTTAATGTCCTAAGGGTGAGGGCAGGGAAGGTTTACAAGCCTAGAGTAGGCTTCAGGATGCGTGGGCCTCTCGAAAGAGCGAGAGTTTTATGGCGCCGGTCTGAGGGATCGGCATAATGGCAAGGGTTGCCACCACAGGGTTTGCGTGTTAATCACCAGAGTTGGTGAACAGTTATCGTGATGCCTCAACCCAGTTGGGAGAGGCATATAAGAGCCGTGGGTGAGTTTAAGCAATCGCTTAGCACTTTGGATTACGCAAGTTAGCGTGGGGGCGTAGGACGCCCAACCGTTTGGGTGCTCATGGAGCACAAGTATCATTTAGCCAGGGAGAGCTGATTAGGTGGCGTGTTAGCCTTTGCCCAGTGTGGCCAGAGTTGATAGAGAGTTTGGGTCGTGGATTGACGACTAGTTAGTTGATCTTGCTCAGTGAGCATAGCGGTTGCGTGGCGATGATTAGCGGGTTCGCTTGGGGACGATCCGTGCCTGGACCATGTTTGTGGACTGTGGGCCTGTAGCCCAGTGGGCAGGCACAGTCAGCTGTGAGAGACAGCGGCCCGGGACCTGATGGCGGGGCATGATAGAGATTTGGTCAGGGCGGTAGTCCGAGCGATGACCCGGGAACGTGGAATGCCACATGTGAGCATTGAGGCTATTAGTACACTGAGAGTGTGTTATGACCAGGCCATAGAGCTAGTGGTGATTGAGGTACTGTAGCTCCTAGTGGGAGTGTTGGTGTAGTAATCCTGAGTGAGGATCTACCCGTTTGATGATTGGGTCTGTGTGCTAGTGAGAGCCATTATACAGCATTGGATTAGTCTTGGGCTATAGGCCCTATTGGACCGTGGTCTGTGAACCTATTAGTAGTCCGAGATGTCGGGTTGGCTGATAACCCGCGGACTTAGAGCGCTAGCAGCGTGTGAGATAGTTGAGGACTTGTGGATTGGCCTTTGCACTCCACATTAGGCAGCGGAGTGACCGGAAATGCGGTAAAAGTAATTAGTTGCAGATGCAACCTCCTTGCGAAAGGTAAAATGATCGCGGAATTAAAGCGAGAGAATTCGCAAGAAAAGACTTGGTCATTCGTGGCAATTGAGAGAGCAAGTAATCAAATGTGTCTCTCACCTACTTGGTGAAAGTGGCTAGACACCAGGTCTGAGTTGTCCCTGAGTTGAGATAGGGATCCAGGAATGAGCTTGTAATGACACGACTTTTCTAGTATTATTTTACCCTCCTGCTAATAAAGTGTAAGTTAGAGGGAATTAAAATATCGGGCTCTTTAGAGTTGACTAACATGCGGTGCGGGTATTTTTCGGTGATAGAGCTCGAAAAACGATGAGCGACGATGCAATCGGATCCAAAATCCGACTTACGGATCTCCCGGAATGGGGTTTCTAAGATCGCGGTGACTTAAGGTGTGCATCGAAATCCGTGTAAAATATCCGGCACGCTTTTTGAGGAATTTGGATATTCCGTGTGATTAATTAATTAAGGAATTAATTAATCAATGACGTGAAATTAAATCTGGAAATTTATTCCCTATATTAATTAATTAGGAAATTAATTAATCGGTGACTAGGATTTAAAAAGGTGGGGTTTATCTCGTGGGATTAGATATTTATTGTTAGAAGATAAATATCCGAATATTCGGGACTTTTCCTTTTTACGTACGAATAATAAAAGGAAAATAAAAGAATAAAATAAAAGGGGAAATTAAATTAATAAGAGGATATTTAAACCCCGGTCAACGGAAAGCGGAAAAAACTCTAATTTAAGATACCGCCTTCTCAAATCCTCCTTTTTCGTGCGTACCGAAAACCCAACGAAACCCTAGTTGGAAAAGAGAGAAAAGAAAAAGGAAACCCTAACCGGAGGAGAAAAGAAGGAAAGAAGGAGAAAGCGGAGGAACCCGATCGTCCCAATTGACGTCCGGAGACCGGAGAACGAGATCGTCGACGGGGAGTGGATCCGGATCACCAACGCCGCGAGGACCAAGATCGGTTCTTTAATTCCGATAAATTAAGGTTAGTGATCATCGTTTCGTTGTCAAATTAATCGGGGGTTTTCCGTGTTCTCGTAAGGTCGTTTTAATTGGTACATCGATCGCGGATTTTCGTCGGGTTTTGATCCATATTTTATTCTCATTCTTGATCGAGGGTGATCGATGATTTTTAATCAGTTTCTTTTTATCGGGCTTCCGATCGACGTTTTGGTTGTTCGTCGATCGTTGGTTTAGTCATTAGAATTATCGTGTATTTATTCGAGAATTTTTGGGGATGTTTCGTCGGAACATAGTGGGTTAATGGGAGGCCGCCGCCGCCGTTTTTAAATGGGAGGCCGCCGCCGCCGTTACCATGTCCGCGGGATCTTCGCCGGGGTCGCACGGGAGCGAAAACGGAGAAGAAATCGCGAAACGGGAGCGAAAACGGAGAGAAAACGCGAAAAGTTAGGGTTTACTGTGCTGTCCGTACGGCGGCGGTCCACGGACCCCGGGCGTGCACCCGGTGCACGCCCCGCTGCCCCAAAAGCGCAGACCCGGCGCACGAAACCGTGCGCCGGGCTGCACAGTGTGCGCGGTGCACGCCCTAGGCGTGCACCCGCGCGCGCGCTTGTGGCCGAAGAGCAAGGACCCGGTGCACGCTCGGGTCGTGCACCGGCCCGGCCCGAGATGCGCGGTGCACGCTTCCTGCGTGCACCCGGCGCATGCCGCCGCCGCCTGACGCCATGAACCTGGTCCACGGTTGCCCTTGTGCACCACCCGACAGCCCAAAGTTCGGTGGCTCCGTTTGGGTCCGTTTTTCCACCGTTTTGAGCGCCGTTTTCGCCGTTGGGATCACCATCTCCGTGATTTTCTTGGCATGGCCACCTGGGATCTTTTTGGTCACCGTTTCGCCATGTTGGGTGCTATTTTCGCCGATGCTCCGCGCCTCGACGAAATCGTCGGGGGCGCGCCGTCGGGTCTCTTTTCTCATCATTTTCGCCGCCGGGGCCTTCTTGGTCTAACCATTGACGTCCCGAGTGGGCTGCCGGTTGAGAATTGGGTTTTGCTGGTTTTCCGTTAGCGGTTTTGGGTTCCGACGGAGTTCGCGACGAAATAGTCGCGTTCCGGTTGTTGTTAGTCTTTGATGTTACCGGTTTGATATGAGTTTTTAGTTTTACTCGATGGGTTTGACTTGTTGGGATTTTGACCGACGTTGCGGTCCCCTAGGCACGACGATTTCGGTTTTGCGGGTTTAACGTAACAGTGGTTGGGACCACTGGTTTTTACCTGATTAGGGTAAGGTGTTAATTTGTGCTCTTGGATATTTTAGTAGGCAGCAAGGAGTCCGGCTTTGCTTAGGAGGGTCGCGGGCGCGGTTGTATATCTTCAACTAGGTGGGTACCCTTGCTATAAGTGCATCAAGTGCAGTAAGTGCATCTATCATCATAAAAAGGCTCGTTAAATTGTCTAACAAAGTAGATGGAATGTTAAATCTTTCGCTTAAATGTTTCTTTTCATTCTAACATGATAATTGTAGCGACTGCGGTCGCGGTGCTCAATACACGCCGACACCGGCAAATATTGGGGTGGGATGCTGCACGTACACAGGCGGATTGGCCTCCGCATGGGTGTACTTTTCCGGAGAAGTGGTCTCTTTTGACCCGTGTGCCTCACAAAGGGGTGGGCGCCGTGAGGACCTCTTCACGACAGCTAAGGTGGCCGCACTAGCTCCGTGAAGGGGTTAAAAGCATCAATGGGGTTGTGCACGAGGAGGGACTTCCATCTCTCCGACAGGTACTCTGGGGTTGGTGCCCAGCTTATTTGGTGACAGGGTTTTAGCGAAAGGTTCCGGTGTATTTCGGTTTGTTCTTGAATCTATGTTAATCGTTAAGACATCTACTTTGTTTGTCACTGACTTTACCCACTCCGTGACAGGTTTAACTAGGTGTAGTAGTCGGGACGACGGTGAGGCAGCGATTAAAGAACATTAGCTGGATGAGGTTTATTCCATTATTTCTTGCTTGAGTTATCTCTTCCCCTTGTTATCTAAGTTTAAGTTCTGAATTGCTTGATTGTGGAATGTTGTGGATGTTGGATTGAGAGACGGTTTTGTGATGTGATTTTTCTAATGTTCCTTGATGATTTATATGCGGCATGTTTTATACCGAACAAAAAGGGGTTTCGAAAATGTTTTCCAAAACCAAGTGTCGTGTGGGCACTGCTTTGAAAACCTGTGGATTTATCCTTTCCGAAACGATGTAGCCGCCTTACTGTGAATGTGTAGACGTTTTTAAAGGAATGGGTGTCGAGTGGACACCGTTTACAAACTTGTAGGTTCCTCTTAATGTAATTAAATGTTTTTACACTCTCGCACTTGTTGACTGTGACTGTGTGGTTAAAGATTGTATTTTGATGTTGTAAATGAGACGCCGTGCATATACAAAGGAGATTCTCTCCGTGGGCAGGGTGAATTTGTGTATGTGGCGGTCTGACACGCACCGGGGACGAGGCTGATGCCTATTTATTAAGGAAAAAAAAATTATACACGCACATTTCCGCTTATCTTTACCTAAAAACCCCCGGGGGCGTGACAGATTAAATGGTATCAGAGAAAAACAAATTTAACCACAGCAGTCAGTGATCCACATCCACAGTGTATGATGCCACAAGCAAATCGAACATGAGATAACCAAGGTGTAGGTGCGGTAGATCGTGAGTGTACGAGGGATAAAGGGGTATTTAATTTCGGTGTGTCCGTAGGTCGTGGTGCTAGACCAGTTAGGTCTAGGGTTGACTTGGTTTCTTTGCATATAGCGAATAATGGCCCGAAATGGGCTATCAGCGGAGAACACAGGGGCAGAAAGTACGGTGCGAACAGCGGCGGATTATCAGCTTCTCCGACAACGACTACAAGAGATGGCCGGGCAGCTAGCAACCCTTATGGAACAGATGCGATAGTGGGTGCAATGGTCGACTACACCAATGGGGGTCGCCCAGGCTTCTCTGCCCGGACCAGCCGCACCAGCAACTTTGGGACCTACGCTGGGAGCCGTTATTGGGAACCCCTTGAGGGAGAGACGGCCGACCCTTGGGTCGTGGGAAAATAGGTAGATACCATGGAAAGGCTCTTCGAAGCTTTGCTAATGGAGGAGGGTGAATGGGTCCCTTTGGCAGTCCTTTTTCTTGAGGGAGACGCCCGCAAGTGGTGGAAGACGGTGCGCCCAGACCCCTCGGAGGGTACCGCCCTTCCATCTTGGACCACGTTCCGAGGAAAACTGTTTGGGGCATTTCTCTCCGACAGCATCAAACAGCAGATGGAAGATGACCTGAAGCCCATCAAGCAAGGAAGTCGGACAGTTATGGGATATCAACCGGCATTTGTGAGGTTGATCAAATGTGTTCCCTTGTTATAAGAGATGAATCTCACAAGGCCCATCTATTTGTGAATGGCTTATGGAGCGACATCTTCAAGGTGGTGCAAACGGCGGGTTTGCACGCCTTCCAGGAGGCGGTCGATAGAGCCACCGCGGTGGAGCGCGGATTTACGATTTCACGAGCCCGACGGGAGAGCTCAGAACACAACAGGGATAAGAAACGAACTCGGCCAAGCTTCGGAAGAGAGCATACCAAGAGGAGCCGGCCTCCTAAATACTCAAGATTGCAACAAGGAACCAAGAATGCGCCGACGAGAGGACAATGGCCGGTGGACAAGTCTTGCATCATTTGCGATGGAATACACCAAGTGACCGGATGTCTCCAGAAGCAAGACCATTGTTTTCGAAGTGGCAAACTGGGGCACTATCATTGCAACTGCCCCTCGAAAACGGGGACATCATCCGTAGCAACATCTACACCCTCGTCTCCGCAATCGGGAGAAGGGAGAGTCTATACGATGACCCACCATAGGACGGACCCATAGAGCACGATGTAACAGGTAATACTCGAGTTTCAGACCATCGTGCTAGAACTGTGGTGGCAACACCTAAGCATCCCACTCTTTCACCTCGCTTCATGTTTTCACCCTACCTTAGTTATTAGAAGAAATCCCTATCGTAGGAATAAGTTCGGTTGGACCCTCTGGCTACCCCTCGGGGCAGGCGGCTGTACCCCTTCCTGCCCAGTGAGGGTGAGGCGGGTTCTTAGTCTCTAAGAACTAATGAGGTTCCGTTAAAGGTTGTCGGTGTAGCGCTTGGGGCCGACAGTGTAGGACCCCTGAACCCCCTTGCAGCTTTTCCCATGAATCCACTGTGCAAACACCTGTTGATGGTGTATCTGGCCCATGGTGCATCAAAGGGATGCCACAGATGGACCCTGTGAGCTTTGGTTGGCTGTTTTGGCCTTCGGCCTGCTTTTGCCGAATTTTAGAAGAGGAATTTGGCCAACAGAGGGTGGATTTGGATTCAGCGCAGAAAACGCTTGAGAATGGCTTTTTGTTTGCTTAAGTCTGAGTCCGGATGCCCAAAAGCGGGCTCCCGGAAGTTCGGGCAGTTTTTGGTGTTTGCGGGAGCCTCCGGCAAATTTTAGAGGCGGATTTTGGCGAAATGGACGCCGTTTTTGGAATCAGCGCGCGAAAACGGTCAAGATGGGCTTTTTTCTTGATGTTTTTGTGGCTGCGGGTACTGTTCACGCCGGAACAGTGTTTTCGGCGATCGCCGGCGGCGGTGGGGAGCGCCGGCGGGCGGCGGCGCAGCCTCGGGCAGGCGGCAGGCGCGGCACAGGGCGCGGGCAGGGCGCGGGCAGGCGCCCGGGCGCGCGGGCAGGCGCGCGGTCCACCGGCACCGGCGTGCGCCAGTGCGGGATGCCACGTGGCATGGTTCGGTTGGTTGGTCCACAGCGCGAGGTCCACGGACTGTGGGCATGGGTGCACGGTAGACCGGTGTGGACACGTGGCATGCGGTTATTGGTTCGGTGCTGTGCTCCTGGTCCACGCAACCGGTGGAGTGGGTGACCGGGGCAGGTGGCCGTACGGCGGGGCAGGTGGCCGTACGGCCCGGGTCAGCTGCGACGTGCGCGGTCCACGGCGCGACGTGCGTGGTGCACGGGTTGCCGGGCCACGTGTCGCGTTGCCATTCGCTGGCGCAGGTGCACCGGGTGCAGTGGGGGCCCGGGGGAGTAGTGGGCTGGACTGTGTGGTGGACCGGGCTGCACTGTGCGCGCCCGAAAGTGGTGGGCCGGGCCGCACTGTGCGCGCCCGGAAATTTCCGGGCGCCCGAAAATCGGGACTTAATGGGAATTATTCCAATTGTTTTCCTCAGCCTATTTAAAGGCAGCCCGAGCCTCTGTTTTGGGGCTTTTTCTCCCAAACCACACCTCCTCTGCCCGAGCTCTCTTAAGCTAAGTTTTTCACCTCTAAGTGCTTGATCTTCCTGCCAAGTTCTAGGATTTTAGGAGGCACGAATCCCGAGGTTCCCCATTTTACGGCGCGGCGCGACGTTGCTTTCTAGTGTTCTTCTTCGGCGCAGCGACAGTGTTTTGGCTCCCCTGGACTACCCCGAGCTCACTTTGCTGTGATTCTTGCGCCGGCAGACTCCTAAGAGGTAGGACTTCATCTTTCGTTTTGGTCGCGCTTTCTCGTTTCGAGGTTTTGGCACGGATCCCGAGGCAAACAGTGACCCCATTTTCTGTGTGGACTTCCTTGACAGCAGCGGGGTATTTTGGCCATATCCTCGCGCACGAGCATCAGACGGAAACGAGCTTATACAACTTTTTCATCTACGGATCACAAGGAAGACGCTCGTATTTTTCTTGGATTTTTGTGAGATTTATTTCGAGGTGAAAATTACTGTTTTCTCCGTGAACAGTGCACAGTTTTAACACAGATTTTTGTATGAGTGTATCCCCTTGCCGAATTTTTATCTTGACTTACCGAACTCGGATTTGGGCGTGCAAGGTACCGTTGCGAAGCTATCGACGCGAGGATCGCTGTGATATTTTTCTTGGAATTTTCTGGGCACTTTCTGCAGGTGATAATTTAACAGTTTTGAATCCGAGGTTGTAGGTGGTTATAAGAGCAATAATTGGGAGCCTAAGTGTAATTAGTGAGCTTTGTATTGTACCAGGAATATTTCAGGTGTGCTAAAATTGTGGAAGCAAGGATTTGGAGTTTTGGTATTTTCTAGCTGTACGGACTTGGGCAGTTTGCACCAGGTGGGTGGTTGTTGTACTCCTCTCCTTTGTTATGCCCACTAGGAATATCAGAGTACCCTTGTTTTGATGTTGCTAAATGCGTTAATTGGTAGACTCGCATGCTTTAGGGAGCAAATTATTGGTTATCTAATCCATGAAAAATTATTGTTAGACTGATTACTTGTTTTAATTGCTTAATTTCTGGACTGTATGCTTAGAGACAAGTGATAATAATTGAGGACTGCAAAACTGATGATTATTCTTATGGGACTGTCACCCTAGCTTATGTCACTCTAAACTGCTATTCTCGGAAACTGGACAAAAATATTGAGACAATGCATGATTAAATTGGTCACATGATTATGTCATCATTTACTGCTATACTATTTTTGGGACTTGACTTAGGAGAAACCATGCATTTACTCTTTTCTCCTCCTTGTATTGACACTTGCGGCTTAGTCGCTCAGGTTCGAGCGTGTGTTGGACAGTGTAGTCGGATATTGGGGATTTGGGACAGGTTGGGTTTATGTCAGGGTGTTGCGGCGACCACGGATCTTGGGTGGTCGACCGGCTTATACTATTGCATCAGATTGGGTGTTTTGGGGATCGGGCTTTCTTTAGTGGAGGGTTTCTCCCACTTCATTGAGTCTCGATCCAGTCCTGCTATATCAGGTTACTTGTGGTTACTTACTTTCCTCGTGTGGGTCGCTCCCCACGAGTGCGACTCCGGAGTGCGCGGCAGACAGACTTGAGTCCTGGGGACTCCTTGTGCTTCGGTGTTATGCGTAGGCTGGCATACCCGTCGCGGCAGAGCAGGCAGTGCCAGTGTCCACTGGCGGTCAGATTGGGTCCTTTGGACAGACTTCTTTATACTGATGCATTCCTTTTCCCATCCGTGTTGAGTTATCGTGTAGAGGCATATTAGGGATAGCATTTTATCAGTTGCTCCCTCTATCTACACCCCCTTTCTTTTTCTTTCCCCTTGTTTTGCAGAGTCCTCAGTGGGAGTTGCTGGGCCGTCAGCAACTGATCGGGGCAAGCGCATCGCGGACTAGATAGAGAGCCTCCCGAGGGTTGTAGCTGGAGCTTTTGGGTACCTGGTCTTCTCAGACAGCTTTTGTTTATTTCTTTTTGGGTCTGGCTTTTGCCAGCTGTTTGTATATTTAGTGGAGAGCTGGGAGAGACATCTGTATTTTATTCCACTGTTGTACTCTTTTACTTCCAGCTTCTGTCTGAGATACAGTAGTTTTAGTTTAGCTCTGATTATTATGCTCTTTTGTTATTATTTCTTATCTGAGCAGGTTACCGACGCTTCGTGTATGTGGGAAATACCGCATGCACGGCGGATCTGTTGACGGGCCCGGGTTCTGGTTTACACCCGGGGCGTGACAGATTAAGTTGGTATCAGAGCTTAGGGATAGGTCAGTTGGGACTTAGGAAACCCTAGGCTTTTGGACAGACCCTAGGATGATAGGGCGTGAGTGGCGTAACATTTTGCGAAAGTCGGTGATTTTATAGTTGACTCTTCCTGTGAGTGAAGAGAGATCGACATAGCCTATTTCTGTTGGACCATTATGTTGGCTGCAGACAACATAAGGTGACAGAAATAGGAGGATGTCTTTTGACTTTCGCCAGATTGGGTCGTGTGGGGTTTGGTTGCTGATGATTGGTTTCTTGTGGCAGGATGCCTCCTCGACGTCGGATTCCCACTCGGGGTGTCCCTTCACCCCCTGTTGAGCCAGAGCAGCCTACACCCCCCGAGCTTACTGAGTTGAGGGCCTTGGTGGCCCAGTTGGCGGAGGGTCAGCGCCGCCAGGAGCAGAGGATTGAGCAGCTGCTTGCTCAGAGGGAGGCACCACCCCCAGCTGTTCCTGAGGCCCCTGTGCCTCTTTGTTGCGCCTTTTGTGCTGTCGGCACCATCTTCGAGTAGCGGGGCTCCTGGAGCTATTCAGCCTTTGACTGCGGAGGAGGAGCGGGATTTTGCTGACAAACTCGCTGTGTTTGTTAAGCGGGGACCACCTAGATTCTCGGGGCGGGATGCTCAGCCCCGGGCTGTTGGGAGATGGCTTTCTGCGATGGAGAAGCTTTTTCGGGACTTCTTCATCGACCCGAGGTACCGAGTGCACATGGCGGTGCACTGTTTGGACGGAGATGCTGATTTTTGGTGGCAGCGGGTAGAGCCACCGGAGTTCCGGATTACTCGGCAGTTGCCTTGGGAGGAGTTCAAACGGATGGTGTTGGACACCTATTTTTCTACCAGTGTGAAGAAGAAGTTGGAGGACGACTTGAAGAATCTGCAGCAGGGCGATCGACCGGCCCATGTCTATTTCCAGGAGTTCATGGAGTTGCTGAACTGTGTGCCCTTCGTCGCTCGTGACGGTCCACACCAGGTTGAGTTGTTCGAGGGAGGCCTCCGTCCAGAGATTTTCACGCTTGTGCATGCACAGAGATTTCAGACCCTAGAGGCAGCCGCAGAGCACGCACAGTGGGTGGAGAGAGGCGATCAGCAGGTGGCCAGACGGAGGGCCGCGGTCGCGCAGGGTTCCGACAGGAAGCGACCAGCCCCAGAGGACGGGGGACAGGCCAGCTCATGGAGACCGCCACGGCCGCCGCAGTCCCAGTCTTACGGCCGTGGGCGATCTGATAGGAGAGGTCCTGGTGGACCCCAGAGACCGCAGCAGCACCAGCAGCAGAGATCGCAGCAGAGGCAGCAGAGATCTCAGCAGCAGTCCTCGAGACAGCAGCAGCAGCCAAGACAGCCCCGATCTTCTGACCGATGTATCTTCTGCGGCGGTCAGCATGCCGCCATCACTTGTGATCAGAGATGGGGTCGATGCTTCCGTTGTGGACAGCCGGGGCATGTGCGAGCTACTTGCCCCCTTGCTACTTCTTCGGCACCTTCTTCGGCGTCGGCTCCATATCCCCCTCAGCAGCAGCGGCCATCAGCTCAGCGGCCTTATGCTCCAGCGAGCAGGCCGTCCACCTCCTATCCTACAGATTCCCGACCTCCTGCACCGAGCAGGCGGGTGTATGCCGCCCAGTTGGCGGATTCCGCAGCGGCAGACCAGGTGGTGGCAGGTATTACTCTACTTTTTGGTATTCGGGCTCGCTCTTTATTCGACACTGGAGCATCTCATTCTTTCATTTGTCGAGCATTTGCATCCCTGCATGGTCTAGAGGTAGAGTCCTTGTCTTGTGCATTAGAGGTGCGGGTTCCTGATCACGTTTTGCATGTTGAGGAGCGTTGTTTGGCATGCCCGGTGCAGTTGGGGCCTTGGATTTTGCCTGCAGACTTGCTTGTCTTGCAGCAGCTCCATGATTTTGACTTGGTGTTGGGGATGGATTGGCTATCACGGTACTCCGCCACGATCGACTGCAGAGATAGGACGGTGACTCTTCGCGAGCCAGGACAGGAGGAGTTCATCTTCAGAGGCTGCCAGAGCACGCTGTTCGCAGCGACCATTTCCTCGGCGAGAGCTAGGAGGATGATGAGTAGAGGTTGCACTGCCTTTTTGGCCACCGTGGTGGAGGTGCCTACGGCGGCACTGGGACTCGAGGATATCCCTATCGTCCGAGAGTTCCCATATGTGTTTCCACCTGAGTTGACGACGATGCCGCCGGAGAGGGAGATTGAGTTTGTGATTGATGTAGTCCCTGGGACTGCACCAATCTCAAAGGCACCCTATAGGATGGCGCCAGCTGAGTTGAGGGAGTTGAAAGCCCAGCTTCAGGATCTTTTGGATAGGGGCTTCATTAGACCCAGTGTTTCTCCGTGGGGAGCGCCTGTGTTGTTTGTTAAGAAGAAGGATGGATCACTGCGGTTGTGCGTGGATTATAGGGAATTGAACAAAGTGACCATCCGGAACAAGTATCCCCTCCCCCGGATAGATGATTTGTTTGATCAGTTACAGGGAGCATCCGTGTTCTCGAAGATTGATCTGCAGTCCGGTTACCACCAGCTTAGGGTGAGGGCCGAGGACATCTCCAAGACGGCTTTCAGATCGCGGTACGGGCATTATGAGTTTACTGTGATGCCTTTTGGGTTGACTAATGCCCCTGCCGCATTCATGGACTTGATGAACAGGATTTTTCAGCCGTTTTTGGATCGGTTTGTGGTGGTGTTCATAGATGATATTCTGATCTACTCCCGGAGTGATCTGGAGCACGAGGAGCACTTGAGAACCGTGCTACAGCTTCTGCGAGAGAAAAAGCTGTATGCTAAGTTCAAAAAGTGCGAGTTTTGGCTCCGGGAGGTTGCCTTTCTGGGTCATGTGGTTTCAGCTGCTAGAGTGGCGGTGGATCCGGCCAAGGTGGATGCTATTAGAGATTGGCCGAGGCCGACGACCATCACCGAGGTGCGGAGTTTTCTTGGATTGGCGGGCTACTATCGGCGCTTTGTGGAAGGCTTTGCGAAGCTTTCCTCTCCCCTCACTCGTCTGACCAGAAAAGGGGTTAAGTTTGTTTGGAGCGAGATTTGCCAGAGCTGTTTTGAGGAACTGAAGCAGAGGTTGATGACCGCTCCAATCCTTGCCCTCCCAGTTATGGGGGAAGGATTTGTGATCTACAGTGATGCCTCACATAGTGGTCTGGGGTGTGTGTTGATGCAGCATGGTAGGGTAATTGCCTATGCTTCGCGGCAATTGAAGGACTATGAGAAAAATTACCCTACTCATGATCTGGAGTTGGCAGCGGTGGTGTTTGCTCTGAAGCTGTGGCGGCATTATTTGTATGGAGAGCATTGCGAGATATATACTGATCACAAGAGCTTGAAGTATCTGTTCACCCAAAAGGAGCTGAATTTGAGGCAACGCCGGTGGTTGGAGTTGTTAAAGGATTACGATCTGAGTATCCTTTACCATCCCGGCAAGGCCAATGTCGTGGCAGATGCTTTAAGTAGGAGGACGAGTCTGAGCTTATTGATCTCGCAGCAGGCGCCGTTGGTCGAGCAGATGAGGCGGTTACAGTTGGAGGTAGTATCCCCTGGGGTCTCTGCTAGACTCATGTCTATGGTCTTGCAGCCCACTCTGTTGGAGAGGATCAGGGACACTCAGAGTGAGGACCCCCACTTGATGAGGATCAGGACGCAGCTTCAGGCGGATCAGACAGGGGATTTTTCTGTGGATAGCTCGGGAGTACTGCGGTACAGGGACCGAGTGTGTGTGCCTATGGATCAGGAGATTAGAGATCAGATTTTGAGGGAGGCCCATTTTACACCTTATACCATCCATCCTGGAGGTACTAAGATGTATAAGGACCTCAAGGCACTGTTTTGGTGGCCCGGGATGAAGCGGGACATTGGGAGATTCGTAGCTCATTGTTTAACTTGCCAGTAAGTGAAAGCAGAGCATCGCGTTCCTGCTGGTAAGTTGCAGAGTCTTCCAATTCCCGAGTGGAAATGGGACCACGTCACTATGGATTTCGTCGCTGGATTGCCGAGGGCGCAGAGCGGGGCTGATGCGGTCTGGGTTATTGTTGACAGACTCACCAAGTCGGCGCACTTCTTACCGGTTCAGATGACCTGGTCACTGGAGCGTTTGGCACAGTTATATCTGGATGAGATAGTGAGGCTTCACGGTATCCCTGCTTCGATTGTGTCAGATCGTGACCCGAGGTTCGTATCACGCTTTTGGGGGAGTTTGCATTCAGCATTGGGGACTCAGCTCAGGTTTAGCACCGCTTTCCACCCACAGACCGATGGACAGTCAGAACGCACCATACAGACCCTCGAGGATATGTTGAGAGCGTGCGTTATGGATTTTGGAGGAGGGTGGTACCGGCACTTGTCGTTGGTTGAGTTCGCGTACAACAACAGCTATCAGGCGAGCATCCAGATGGCTCCGTTTGAAGCGTTGTATGGACGCAAGTGTCGGTCTCCCTTATATTGGAGTGACGTGGGTGAGAGAAGGACTTTGGGACCGGATTTACTTCTGGAGGCAGAGGAAAAAGTCAGGATTATTCGCCGGCATCTTGAAACAGCCCAGAGTCGTCAGAAGAGCTACGCCGATACTCGACGGCGAGACCTGGAGTTTCAGGTTGGTGATCATGTCTTCTTGAAGGTCTCGCCCTCGAAAGGGGTCCGGAGATTTGGAGTACGGGGAAAGCTCAGTCCCCGCTTTATTGGACCCTTTGAGGTACTTGACAGAGTTGGTCCTGTGGCATACAGAGTTGCTTTACCCCCGCGCCTGGCCGGAGTTCATGATGTCTTCCATGTCTCAGCTCTGAGGAGATATGTTTTTGACCCGTCGCACGTGATTGACTTCCCTTTGTTGGAGATCGGCGAGGACTTGGTCTACGAGGAGCGCCCGTTGCGAATTCTTGCTCGTGAGGTGAGGGAATTGCGCAATCGGGCCATTCCGTATGTGAAGATCCTGTGGAGCAATCACGAGGAGCGAGAGGCCACTTGGGAGCTGGAGACAGTGATGAGAAATGCCTACCCCTTTTTGTTCGAGGCTTCTATTTGAGGTACGTCTGTTCTGTTTTCTTTGTTTCGGGGATGAAACTTTTTTTAGTGGGGGAGGATGTAGGGCCCCTAAACTCCTTACAGCTTTTTCCCATGAATCCACTGTGCAAACACCTGTTGATGGTGTATCTGGCCTATGGTGCATCAAAGGGATGCCAGAGATGGACCCTGTGAGCTTTGGTTGGGTGTTTTGGCCTTCGGCTGCTTTTGCCGAATTTTAGAAGAGGAATTTGGCCAAACAGAGGGTGGATTTGGATTCAGCGCGGAAAAACGCTTGAGAATGGCTTTTTGTTTGCTTAATTCTGAGTCCGGATGCCCAAAAGCGGGCTCCCAGAAGTTCGGGCAGTTTTTGGTGTTTGCGGGAGCCTCCGGCAAATTTTAGAGGCGGATTTTGGCGAAATGGACGCCGTTTTTGGAATCAGCGCGCGAAAACGGTCAAGATGGGCTTTTTTCTTGATGTTTTTGGGCTGCGGGTACTGTTCACGCCGGAACAGTGTTTCCGGCGATCGCCGGCGGCGGTGGGGAGCGCCGGCGGGCGGCGGCGCAGCCTCGGGCAGGCGGCAGGCGGCGGCACAGGGCGCGGGCAGGGCGCGGGCAGGCGCCCGGGCGCGCGGGCAGGCGCGCGGTCCACGGCACCGGCGTGCGCCAGTGCGGGATGCCACGTGGCATGGTTCGGTTGGTTGGTCCACAGCGCGAGGTCCACGGACTGTGGGCATGGGTGCACGGTAGACCGGGTGGACACGTGGCATGCGGTTATTGGTTCGGTGCTGTGCTCCCGGTCCACGCAACCGGTGGAGTGGGTGACCGGGGCAGGTGGCCGTACGGCGGGGCAGGTGGCCGTACGGCCCGGGTCAGCCGCGACGTGCGCGGTCCACGGCGCGACGTGCGTGGTGCACGGGTTGTCGGGCCACGTGTCGCGTTGCCATTCGCTGGCGCAGGTGCACCGGGTGCAGTGGGGGCCCGGGGGAGTAGTGGGCTGGACTGTGTGGTGGACCGGGCCGCACTGTGCGCGCCCGAAAGTGGTGGGCCGGGCCGCACTGTGCGCGCCCGGAAATTTCCAGGCGCCCGAAAATCGGGACTTAATGGGAATTATTCCAATTGTTTTCCTCAGCCTATTTAAAGGCAGCCCGAGCCTCTGTTTTGGGGCTTTTTCTCCCAAACCACACCTCCTCTGCCCGAGCTCTCTTAAGCTAAGTTTTTCACCTCTAAGTGCTTGATCTTCCTGCCAAGTTCTAGGATTTTAGGAGGCACGAATCCCGAGGTTCCCCATTTTACGGCGCGGCGCGACGTTGCTTTCTAGTGTTCTTCTTCGGCGCAGCGACAGTGTTTTGGCTCCCCTGGACTACCCCGAGCTCACTTTGCTGTGATTCTAGTGTTCTTTCTCATTTCGAGGTTTTGGCACGGATCCCGAGGCAAACAGTGACCCCATTTTCTGTGTGGACTTCCTTGACAGCAGCGGGGTATTTTGGCCATATCTTCGCGCACGAGCATCAGACAGAAACGAGCTTATACAACTTTTTCATCTACGGATCGCAAGGAACACGCTCGTATTTTTCTTGGATTTTTGTGAGATTTATTTCGAGGTGAAAATTACTGTTTTCTCCGTGAACAGTGCACAGTTTTAACACAGATTTTTGTATGAGTGTATCCCCTTGCCGAATTTTTATCTTGACTTACCGAACTCGGATTTGGGCGTGCAAGGTACCGTTGCGAAGCTATCGACGCGAGGATCGCTGTGATATTTTTCTTGGAATTTTCTGGGCACTTTCTGCAGGTGATAATTTAACAGTTTTGAATCCGAGGTTGTAGGTGGTTATAAGAGCAATAATTGGGAGCCTAAGTGTAATTAGTGAGCTTTGTATTGTACCAGGAATATTTCAGGTGTGCTAAAATTGTGGGAGCAAGGATTTGGAGTTTTGGTATTTTCTAGCTGTACGGACTTGGACAGTTTGCACCAGGTGGGTGGTTGTTGTACTCCTCTCCTTTGTTATGCCCACTAGGAATATCAGAGTACCCCTGTTTTGATGTTGCTAAATGCGTTAATTGGTAGACTCGCATGCTTTAGGGAGCAAATTATTGGTTATCTAATCCATGAAAAATTATTGTTAGACTGATTACTTGTTTTAATCGCTTAATTTCTGGACTGTATGCTTAGAGACAAGTGATAATAATTGAGGACTGCAAAACTGATGATTATTCTTATGGGACTGTCACCCTAGCTTATGTCACTCTAAACTGCTATTCTCGAAAACTGGACAAAAATATTGAGACAATGCATGATTAAATTGGTCACATGATTATGTCATCATTTACTGCTATACTATTTTTGGGACTTGACTTAGGAGAAACCATGCATTTACTCTTTTCTCCTCCTTGTATTGACACTTGCGGCTTAGTCGCTCAGGTTCGAGCGTGTGTTGGACAGTGTAGTCGGATATTGGGGATTTGGGACAGGTTGGGTTTATGTCAGGGTGTTGCGGCGACCACGGATCTTGGGTGGTCGACCGGCTTATACTATTGCATCAGATTGGGTGTTTTGGGGATCGGGCTTTCTTTAGTGGAGGGTTTCTCCCACTTCATTGAGTCTCGATCCAGTCCTGCTATATCAGGTTACTTGTGGTTACTTACTTTCCTCGTGTGGGTCGCTCCCCACGAGTGCGACTCTAGAGTGCGCGGCAGACAGACTTGAGTCCTGGGGACTCCTTGTGCTTCGGTGTTATGCGTAGCTGGCATACCCGTCGCGGCAGAGCAGGCAGTGCCAGTGTCCACTGGCGGTCAGATTGGGTCCTTTGGACAGACTTCTTTATACTGATGCATTCCTTTTCCCATCCGTGTTGAGTTATCGTGTAGAGGCATATTAGGGATAGCATTTTATCAGTTGCTCCCTCTATCTACACCCCCTTTCTTTTCCTTTCCCTTTTTGCCTCTGATCACCTTGTGGGCATATCTGAGCTGAGGCTTTACCCACTAGGGGAGGCTACTGTTTATTGTAGTACTTACCCCCATTGTTTTTCTTGTTCTTTTTCTTTCCCCTTGTTTTGCAGAGTCCTCAGTGGGAGTTGCTGGGCCGTCAGCAACTGATCGGGGCAAGCGCATCGCGGACTAGATAGAGAGCCTCCCGAGGGTTGTAGCTGGAGCTTTTGGGTACCTGGTCTTCTCAGACAGCTTTTGTTTATTTCTTTTTGGGTCTGGCTTTTGCCAGCTGTTTGCATATTTAGTGGAGAGCTGGGAGAGACATCTGTATTTTATTCCACTGTTGTACTCTTTTACTTCCAGCTTCTGTCTGAGATACAGTAGTTTTAGTTTAGCTCTGATTATTATGCTCTTTTGTTATTATTTCTTATCTGAGCAGGTTACCGACGCTTCGTGCATGTGGGAAATACCGCATGCACGGCGGATCTGTTGACGGGCCCGGGTTCTGGTTTACACCCGGGGCGTGACAGGCTGGGCCAGTTTTGGCAGTCACGGACACCCTACGGTAGACCCGTCCTGTTGAGGATGTGAGGCAGTAGGTGGGCGCAGTTTTGACTGGACCCTATCCGGCAGTGAGTGTAGATTGGGTGACTATACTTTGAGAGTTAGTAGATGCATCATGTTTCCATCTGTTCCACTTTTTGAGCATCTAGATAGAGGCATAGTAGCTGTAGAGTTACTTTTCCAGCCCTTTCATTTCTGTATTATTTGGTTACTTTATGCCTCTAGTAGACTTGGTGGGCAGACCGTCGGGCATGTTGGCGGCACCCACTGAGAACTACTTGGGACGTAGTTCTCACACCCGTCGTGGTGTCTTTTTGTTACGGAATTTGAGTTGGCGTAGTTTCGTGAAAGTCTCAAGTCTTGAAGATTGAAGGTGAAGAAAGTTGGATCGTTTAACTCAATCTCAAGAAAGAAGAATTCAAAAGGATCAGGTATGTTTAACTAAAGATTTTGTGTGATCCGAATACTTCTTGTAGTGTAGAAACACTTGGAAGAATCTTTCATTGCATAAAAATCAAAAACTGGACTTGGGACATGTTCAGGATCCGGATCAGGTTGTTCGATCCGGATCCCGAAGGTGGTTCGTTCATACACCAGTTCAATCCGGATCGTAGCCTCTTGATCCGGATCCCGAACACTTAGTTTACCATCTTCCTTGAACGATCCGGATCAGGCTTCGCAATCCGGATCCCGAACGTTGATGTTTGGTGAACTGTATGAACGATCCGGATCAAGCACTTCGATCCGGATCCCGAACCTTCGTTTTTCTGGAACTGGCTGACTCGTTACGACGATCCGGATCACAGCTAGTCCGATCCGGATCGCCGTCCGTAAAATTTCCAGAAATGTTAGGTTTTTGATTCTTATCTCCTTCCTAGGGTTTCTAACCTATAAATAGACCCTATGATTCTTTTTCTAGGGTTAATCCACTGTGAATCGAAATAGCCGTCATTTTCATATATCATCTTTTACGGCTCTAGATCCACATATAGAGAAGAAAGGAAATCATTAGAGAATACTCTATGTTTCTTCATCTATATTGATTAGTTTGATTCTAGGTTTTCATACTCACATCTTGAGTTGAATCAAACTAATGAATACTTAGATGGTATTTCCGATCTATCTTTGATCTAAGTATTCGGCGGATCATCACCACCCAAAACAACGATTTACCCCAAAAATCGGCGCGTGGATTCGCGTGTCCTTGTGGATTCAAGGTTCAACCGCTCTCGTGGATTCGGAGCGAGGCACGTTCGTGGATTCGAAGGGTGCTATTGGGTGAAGACCGTGGATTCGGTCGGACGTCGTGGATTCGACGTTGGACGCCGTGGATTCGGCGTTGGGCGCAGATCGTGGATTCGAGAAGCGTCGCAGAGCGAGCGGAGAAGATCCTCTAGGAGCGTATGGAAAAGGTTGAGTCGTAAGTGTGTACGGTAAATCACCTTGTACGTGTTTTAATTCTAGTGGATTTCTGCCGTGTTATCGGTCCCGTGGTTTTTTACTCCGGTGATGGAGTTTTCCACGTAAAAATCTTGCGTATTATTTTTATTTCCGCATTGGGTTTTTATCGCAACGATTTTTTGAGTGTTTATGCGTTTACACCTATTCACCCCCCTCTAGGTGTTTTTTCCCCTATTTAGATCCGTATTACATATAACCCAACAAGTGGTATCAGAGCGGGAATAGGGTTGTAAACAATGGTTGAAGGTGGAAACATCAACCGACCCCCGTTCTTCGATGGAACAAATTATGCGTACTGGAAAGTACGGATGAAAGCCTTTTTAATTTCCATCGACGAACGGGTGTGGCAATCAATTGAATTAGGATGGTCTAATCCAACTGAATTTATTGGTGATGTTCGCACCTTAAAACCTAGGTCGAAATGGACCAAGGAAGAGTTAGATTCATCTTCTTACAATGGCAAGGGAATTAATGCTATCTTTAATGCCTTATCCCAAACTGAATTCTCTCGCGTCTCGGCATGTGATGTCACGCCCCGGCGTCGAAACTGCGACCCGGGCTCGCCAACAGATCCGCCGCCCATACGGTGAACCCCGTATAGACGAAGCGTCAACCTGCAAAAGATAGATACTAAACTATCCTGATATCAGAGCTGAAAATAAACCACTAGAAATAAAATAAATTAGTACAAAGTCCTCACCAAAGTACAAGTCACTCATCCCGTCTCAGAAGGAAAAGTACAACTCTATACCTCACTACAAGGTCTCTCAACAAGAAACTCTCAAAATAAAAAGGGTACATCTACTCTCTGGACGACGACTGGTAGGGATCTAGCTCGCGACTCCCTCACCACGATCAGAAGAAGCAGCAACAGGAGCAGCAGGAACAGGAGTAGAAGTCCCTGTGGGAAAATACACCACGACGGGTGTGAGAACTACGTCCCAAGTAGTTCTCAGTGGGTGCCGCCAACAAGCCCAACGGACTGCCCACTAAGTCTACTAGAGGCATAAAGTAACAATATAAAACTGAAATGAAATGGCTGGAAAAGTAACTCTACAGCTACTATGCCTCTATCTAGATGCTCAAGAAAAGGAACAGATGAAACATGATGCATCTACTAACACACACAGTAAACTCTCCAAATCTAAACTGACTGCCTCAAAGGGTCCAGTCAAACCTGCGCCCACCTACTGCCGCAAATCCTCAACAGGACGGGTCTACCGTAGGGTGTCCGTGACTGCCGCTAACTGGGCCAGTCAGAGGGACGGCGTCGACAAGTCGCGATAGCAAGTAACAGGCCCAACTCCGGAGTGGCTCTCGAGGGGAGCGACCCCACCGAGGAAAGTATCCGCGTAACTCTGTCGAGCTCAAATATGGCTCATGCAGGCTATAGTCCAAACCACGATCAACAAGATCGACCAACAACACCAACTCTCAACCACAAGCTGGAAGTCACACAGCTGGGGCCACCGTCCACCAGACGGCTCCCACAACAGAACACTAAACTCTCCAGAAAAACCGACACCATAAGGGTTCGGAAACCCGATAGACCGGCGCTAAGAACCCTATCAAACAAGAACAGACTCTAGGCTCCGACTATCGAAGTTCCCGATCCCTTATAGTTCGGGAAAGCAATAATCACAGTACAACTCGCAGAAGACACCAACAGGGCCCGAAAGTCCCGGGAGACCTACCCCTACAACCCTATCAAACAAGAACAGGTTCCAGGCTCGGCCCCCATGGCTTTCGTCCCGACAGAGGAACGACCCCTAGAACCCAGACCGCTCGAATCCTTTCGAGTGGGGAGATTTACGGGAAAAGGTGACATTTGTTATTGAAAACTAATTTGATCTGGAAGAAATCCATATTTAATGATTTTAGTTCTTTTTAGAAAAACAGTTAGAAAATAAGTGTTTTACCCAAACCCCGAAGGGCTGATGCCTTTGTCCAATCAAACAAGAACAGACTCCAGCGGCCCTTCGATGTTTGGAAGAAAACATTGGTAGACTAAAATCATGTATATGTTGAAAAGGGTTCTGGGTTCTAGGTCCGGCTAACACTAGTAAACTACTGCCACTAACACAGTGGCGACGACCCAAACAGGGGAAAAACAAGATCTCTCGGGTCCACCGTTTACCCTAAACGGTTCCCGATACATACAAGCGAACCACTACATCTACCAGACTCCACTCTGCTCCCAAGCACGAGTGCAATGCATCCCACACTAAAAGATAACTCCTGACCACTCGGCCCACTACCCGGGCGAGGAAGAACACTATGTCCAGGAAAGTAGAAGTGTGGATGTCTAAAGCAGAAATAAGCCTAGCCCAAGTGAGGGTTTTCTACTAGTCTGGTTACACATGCAACATATGACGGGGTGCTAGGTCAAGTTCCAATAACTATAATTTACAGATGGTAGAAAGCAAGAAGATGACAATACCATCAGATAAAACAAGGAATAGCAATTCCTACATTCTAACATGCTGCACAAGCATTTCACTATCATGCATAGTCCTACTATAGCAGATTTAAAGCACAGTCCGTCAATCATGGAGACAAGGCCACCCACCTGAAGGTGCACAACTGTCCAGGGTCGTACAGCTGAAAATACCAGGAAATCCAAATCTCCTACTCCAAAAGATCCAGCAACACTCGTAACCCTCCTGGGTACAACACAAAGTCCACAAATACACATCAAGTCCAGAACTGTCCATAAAAACATACACAGAATTTCAGTCCCAAGGATGTCCCTTTTTCACCTGCTGAAAATGACCAGAAAAAATCCAATAAAAATATCACAGCGATCCTCGCGTCGATATCTTCGAAACGGTACCCTGCACGTCCAAAACCGAGCCCCGTAGGCCGAGTTACAAATTCTACAGTACAGGTGCGCAAACACTCACAACCACACAACTGTAAAACTCTGCACAGTAAGAGGGGAAACAGTATACCTTCGGGAAAGCCTCATAAAAATCCCAAAAAAATACGATGATAATCCTCGCGACGAGTAGATCCAAAAAGTGTATAGGCTCATCTCGATCCGACACTCGGTTGCGGAGATAAAATTCCGGCAAGGGGCCGTTGTCCAAAAACTCCACCAGAAAACAGTGGCTTAGAAATGCCTCAAAAACCGTGTCATAATCTCTGAATCCAGCAAGATGATCAACACGAAAATCGAAGACGTACCTCTCGTGATTCCAACGCCGCAAAAATCGTCCAAAAATACTGACGGAGTAGCTCTGTAGACATCTCAGATCGAACTGCGACGATAACGGGCCTCCGATGAAAGATCGCCACACTGCGTTCCGATGCCGAAGTCGTCGACGCCGCGGCTTCCAAAAAATCCGGGCCTCTGCCAGAAGATGCGCAAGATGAAGATCTCCAACTTTGCTAAAGGGGCCATGGGCAGGGGAGCTCGGGAAAGGGGGCAAAACTCCCTCACAAGACAGCTATAAAAAGGCCCAGCCCGAAAATCCAACGGTTTGGAATTTTGGCCCAAAACTGAGCGCCCGAAACTTCCGGGCTGCTACAGTAACGGGCCCAGCCCGTTACCGTTCACGCCCGGAAATCCCCCAGGCAGCCACGTAGCCTCCCAAACAGCAAACAGCTGTTTGGGCCAACCGCGCTGCGCCACGCGGCCGAAGCGGGTGCCGACACGTGGCGCCCCCGAGCGGGAAGCGCGGGTCAGCGCGCCCACGCCGCGCCCCACGTGCGCCCACGCGCGCCTGTCGGGCACGCATCCCGAGGCACCTGCTACCAGCTGCGTGGACCGCGCGCACAACGCCGCACCAACCCCGAACTGCCACGTGTCCACCCCCGGGTCCACCGTGCACCCGCGCCATCCCGTGGACCGCGCCCACTGCGCCCGCCAACCGGGAGGCGCCACGTGGCCAGCGCCCGGGTGCACGCCTCCGCGGTGGACCGCGCGCCTCCGCCGCCGCCAGCCGCCGCGCTCCGCCGCCCGCCGCCGCCGCCGGCGCCTCTCCGGCGGCCGGAACAGTACCAAATCACCTCGAAATCCGTGCCGGGTCATCCGGGCTCCGAAAAATACAAGTAAATAGTCCATCTTGACCGTTTTCGCGCGCTGAATCCAAATCCGAAGTCCGATTTGCCAAATTCCACTTCTAAAATTTACCAAAAATTCCCGGAAAGCAAACTTGATCCGTTTTTTCATGCCGGGTCCAATCCTTGGGTCCAATATGCGCACAAACACCTCTAACACCCAACAGGGGTCTCCAGAAGCCGCAGATCCAGCAGTAATCCAAACGTGGGAATTCCGGCTCCTCACATCCTCCCCCACTAAAAGAAAGTTTCGTCCTCGAAACAAACACGGCTCAAAGGGAGTTCAACGCCAAGGGTAAGCATCCAACAACACAGTCTCCAACTCCTCAGTCGCTACTCACTCCCCGTGATTGCTCCTCAACAAAATAATAATCAGTACGGCATGGCCCGGTTGCGCAATTCTCTCATCACACGAGCCAGAATTCGCAACGGGCGTCCCTCGTACTCCCACACCCACAAATCTCAACTAGAGCGAGTCAATCACGGGCGAGGGGTCCAACGCAAAACACCTCCGAGCTGAGACGCAGAAAACCTCAGGAACTCCAAAAAGCTGGGGACAAGGAAGATTAACCGAATCTACTCGTCCAAACTACACGAAGAACGTCACCACAACCCAACAAGAAAAGGTAAGGGCCCCACCAGCAGGAAAGTCGTCAACCCTAACTCTCTGTTTATAAAAACAGCTGAAATTAACGAAAAGTCTGAAAATTCCGAAAGACCAGTGCCTTCGCCCCAATCAAACAAGAACAGGTTCGGGCACCGTCTCCATTTCTGGAGCAGTCTTTCGAAGCTCTCGTCATGTTCGAAAATTTCAGTACAAGGCGAGAAAATGGAGAGAAGTGTTGAAGCCGTTCCTGCTGTGGCTACAAAACAGAAGCTACGATCTAACCGTGACCCCTAGGAACACAACTCTAGTCCTAAACGTCATCTACGCTCAACAGGTAGCACCCAACCAAAAACCGTCAACTTGCCGGTAAAATTCCAAGTCTCAACAGCACAAGACATAATCCATAAGGCTTCCCCAAGTGCACAATACCAACAGGAACCTGTACCTCTAGTGCACGTGGTAACAACTCTACCTCCAGTCCAGACAGGAAAACCAAAAACACTCTATCTCAGACTGCTGTAAAGAAATCATGCCGGTGACAACCCAATCCGCTGCTGTGGCGCCCTCCAGCCGGGCGGCACCAATTTATCCGCTCGCTGACAGTGGTCGTCGCTCAGTTTGCCTGAAAATCAAGACTATCCAAATAGGGAGCACGACCTCCGCCTCTACTCACACAGGGGTGACAAATGCGGTCCTCCGCAGATAGCCAATCCATGCTACCGCCGCGCCACTCTGACGTAGATGCTGATGCTGCTATCGGGACCCGCCCAAACTCTGGCATCTCGGGGACCCATTATCCAGGAAAAGAAATCAGAAATGTCTCTGCCGTCCGATCTGTCCTCCATCACTCGGCGCGAAGCACCAAAATCCAGAACTCGCCTCAGGTGGCAGATCCCTATCCAAAGGAACTGCAGCGCCACGCTCCACACACCACGCCTACTCTATCGAAGCGTCAATAATCCAAAACGGAGGGACCAACTAAACTGAAAGGTGTCCTGGCGCCAACCATCCCCAGTCAAACATATCCTATGCGCCTCGTCCCTCGAAACCTGGAGCGTGCAGTTCAACAACTGTATAAACTCCCTAGCACAGGGAGGCTCTCAGATAGTCTCTCCATCACCACCGACCCCAATTCTGCCTACAAAGGCTCCAACTCAAACCTATGAATCGGGATGGTTCAGACTGCCGGGACTGGCTCCATCGATCAATGACGTCCCGAAGCTCAGCTACTATCCACTATCCACCCTGCCTCGGTGCCTCGGCACTGCTCGTCGGCACGGAGGGGGCTGCTCGCTCCGTCGGCGCCACTGGTACAACTGAAAATACCACTGCATAGGAAGAGAGTACTGGAGGACACTCAAGCGGTACTGCAACTAGCTGTGCTCTCTGCTCCAACAAGCGCATCGAACGTTCCATGGCCTCCTTCTGGCATCGGACAGCCTCCGACATCTGTGCCATCTGGATCCATAACTCTTGGGTCTCGCTCTGCTCTGATAGCTCTGCCTCCCGCTGCTCGGGTTACTAATCAGATGCGGATAGTGCCCTCTTCGCTACACGACGTCTCAGGGGCATCGTAGGTCCACTGCACAATAACAAACATCAGGACACAACAATCATACGACCCAATCCAGCGAAAGTCTAAGACATGCTATCAATTCCACAGCATTATGTTGTCTGCAGCCAACATAATCGCTTAGGAAAATAAACATGCCAATCACTCATCCCATCCCTTGGGAGAGGTATGAAACTCAATCAGGACTCTCGCTAACAGTCACGACTCTCACGTAGTCATCCTAATGTCCAACCACAAGCCTAGGGTTTCTAAGTCCATAATGACCTACAACCTAGGCTCTGATACCACTCTAATCTGTCACGCCCCGGCGTCGAAACTGCGACCCGGGCTCGCCAACAGATCCGCCGCCCATACGGTGAACCCCGTATAGACGAAGCGTCAACCTGCAAAAGATAGATACTAAACTATCCTGATATCAGAGCTGAAAATAAACCACTAGAAATAAAATAAATTAGTACAAAGTCCTCACCAAAGTACAAGTCACTCATCCCGTCTCAGAAGGAAAAGTACAACTCTATACCTCACTACAAGGTCTCTCAACAAGAAACTCTCAAAATAAAAAGGGTACATCTACTCTCTGGACGACGACTGGTAGGGATCTAGCTCGCGACTCCCTCACCACGATCAGAAGAAGCAGCAACAGGAGCAGCAGGAACAGGAGTAGAAGTCCCTGTGGGAAAATACACCACGACGGGTGTGAGAACTACGTCCCAAGTAGTTCTCAGTGGGTGCCGCCAACAAGCCCAACGGACTGCCCACTAAGTCTACTAGAGGCATAAAGTAACAATATAAAACTGAAATGAAATGGCTGGAAAAGTAACTCTACAGCTACTATGCCTCTATCTAGATGCTCAAGAAAAGGAACAGATGAAACATGATGCATCTACTAACACACACAGTAAACTCTCCAAATCTAAACTGACTGCCTCAAAGGGTCCAGTCAAACCTGCGCCCACCTACTGCCGCAAATCCTCAACAGGACGGGTCTACCGTAGGGTGTCCGTGACTGCCGCTAACTGGGCCAGTCAGAGGGACGGCGTCGACAAGTCGCGATAGCAAGTAACAGGCCCAACTCCGGAGTGGCTCTCGAGGGGAGCGACCCCACCGAGGAAAGTATCCGCGTAACTCTGTCGAGCTCAAATATGGCTCATGCAGGCTATAGTCCAAACCACGATCAACAAGATCGACCAACAACACCAACTCTCAACCACAAGCTGGAAGTCACACAGCTGGGGCCACCGTCCACCAGACGGCTCCCACAACAGAACACTAAACTCTCCAGAAAAACCGACACCATAAGGGTTCGGAAACCCGATAGACCGGCGCTAAGAACCCTATCAAACAAGAACAGACTCTAGGCTCCGACTATCGAAGTTCCCGATCCCTTATAGTTCGGGAAAGCAATAATCACAGTACAACTCGCAGAAGACACCAACAGGGCCCGAAAGTCCCGGGAGACCTACCCCTACAACCCTATCAAACAAGAACAGGTTCCAGGCTCGGCCCCCATGGCTTTCGTCCCGACAGAGGAACGACCCCTAGAACCCAGACCGCTCGAATCCTTTCGAGTGGGGAGATTTACGGGAAAAGGTGACATTTGTTATTGAAAACTAATTTGATCTGGAAGAAATCCATATTTAATGATTTTAGTTCTTTTTAGAAAAACAGTTAGAAAATAAGTGTTTTACCCAAACCCCGAAGGGCTGATGCCTTTGTCCAATCAAACAAGAACAGACTCCAGCGGCCCTTCGATGTTTGGAAGAAAACATTGGTAGACTAAAATCATGTATATGTTGAAAAGGGTTCTGGGTTCTAGGTCCGGCTAACACTAGTAAACTACTGCCACTAACACAGTGGCGACGACCCAAACAGGGGAAAAACAAGATCTCTCGGGTCCACCGTTTACCCTAAACGGTTCCCGATACATACAAGCGAACCACTACATCTACCAGACTCCACTCTGCTCCCAAGCACGAGTGCAATGCATCCCACACTAAAAGATAACTCCTGACCACTCGGCCCACTACCCGGGCGAGGAAGAACACTATGTCCAGGAAAGTAGAAGTGTGGATGTCTAAAGCAGAAATAAGCCTAGCCCAAGTGAGGGTTTTCTACTAGTCTGGTTACACATGCAACATATGACGGGGTGCTAGGTCAAGTTCCAATAACTATAATTTACAGATGGTAGAAAGCAAGAAGATGACAATACCATCAGATAAAACAAGGAATAGCAATTCCTACATTCTAACATGCTGCACAAGCATTTCACTATCATGCATAGTCCTACTATAGCAGATTTAAAGCACAGTCCGTCAATCATGGAGACAAGGCCACCCACCTGAAGGCGCACAACTGTCCAGGGTCGTACAGCTGAAAATACCAGGAAATCCAAATCTCCTACTCCAAAAGATCCAGCAACACTCGTAACCCTCCTGGGTACAACACAAAGTCCACAAATACACATCAAGTCCAGAACTGTCCATAAAAACATACACAGAATTTCAGTCCCAAGGATGTCCCTTTTTCACCTGCTGAAAATGACCAGAAAAAATCCAATAAAAATATCACAGCGATCCTCGCGTCGATATCTTCGAAACGGTACCCTGCACGTCCAAAACCGAGCCCCGTAGGCCGAGTTACAAATTCTACAGTACAGGTGCGCAAACACTCACAACCACACAACTGTAAAACTCTGCACAGTAAGAGGGGAAACAGTATACCTTAGGGAAAGCCTCATAAAAATCCCAAAAAAATACGATGATAATCCTCGCGACGAGTAGATCCAAAAAGTGTATAGGCTCATCTCGATCCGACACTCGGTTGCGGAGATAAAATTCCGGCAAGGGGCCGCTGTCCAAAAACTCCACCAGAAAACAGCGGCTTAGAAATGCCTCGAAAACCGTGTCATAAACTCTGAATCCAGCAAGATGATCAACACGAAAATCGAAGACGTACCTCTCGTGATTCCAACGCCGCAAAAATCGTCCAAAAATACTGACGGAGTAGCTCTGTAGACATCTCAGATCGAACTGCGACGATAACGGGCCTCCGATGAAAGATCGCCACACTGCGTTCCGATGCCGAAGTCGTCGACGCCGCGGCTTCCAAAAAATCCGGGCCTCTGCCAGAAGATGCGCAAGATGAAGATCTCCAACTTTGCTAAAGGGGCCATGGGCAGGGGAGCTCGGGAAAGGGGGCAAAACTCCCTCACAAGACAGCTATAAAAAGGCCCAGCCCGAAAATCCAACGGTTTGGAATTTTGGCCCAAAACTGAGCGCCCGAAACTTCCGGGCTGCTACAGTAACGGGCCCAGCCCGTTACTGTTCACGCCCGGAAATCCCCCAGGCAGCCACGTAGCCTCCCAAACAGCAAATAGCTGTTTGGGCCAACCGCGCTGCGCCACGCGGCCGAAGCGGGTGCCGACACGTGGCGCCCCCGAGCGGGAAGCGCGGGTCAGCGCGCCCACGCCGCGCCCCACGTGCGCCCACGCGCGCCTGTCGGGCACGCATCCCGAGGCACCTGCTACCAGCTGCGTGGACCGCGCGCACAACGCCGCACCAACCCCGAACTGCCACGTGTCCACCCCCGGGTCCACCGTGCACCCGCGCCATCCCGTGGACCGCGCCCACTGCGCCCGCCAACCGGGAGGCGCCACGTGGCCAGCGCCCGGGTGCACGCCTCCGCGGTGGACCGCGCGCCTCCGCCGCCGCCAGCCGCCGCGCTCCGCCGCCCGCCGCCGCCGCCGGCGCCTCTCCGGCGGCCGGAACAGTACCAAATCACCTCGAAATCCGTGCCGGGTCATCCGGGCTCCGAAAAATACAAGTAAATAGTCCATCTTGACCGTTTTCGCGCGCTGAATCCAAATCCGAAGTCCGATTTGCCAAATTCCACTTCTAAAATTTACCAAAAATTCCCGGAAAGCAAACTTGATCCGTTTTTTCATGCCGGGTCCAATCCTTGGGTCCAATATGCGCACAAACACCTCTAACACCCAACAGGGGTCTCCAGAAGCCGCAGATCCAGCAGTAATCCAAACGTGGGAATTCCGGGTCCTCACATGTGAGACTGCGAAAGAAATCTGGGATGTTCTTCAGGTTACACATGAGGGAACTAACCTCGTGAAGACTCAGAAACTGCAAATGCTTACGAGCAAGTTTGACTCTATCTTAATGGCAGAAAATGAATCTTTCACGGACTACTATACACGATTGCAAGACATCGTAAACTCATGTGCTAATCTGGGAGAGAAGATTCCAGAATTTAAGATTGTAAGAAAAATCTTAAGAACTCTTCCTGAACGATTTTGCCCAAAGGTTACTGCCATTGAAACTATTAAACACCCGGACGAAATACGTGTAGAAGAATTAGTTGGTTCATTACAAACTTATGAAATGACATTTACTACTAACAATTCTTCTGGAAAGGCATCCACTTCTAAGTCTTCAGGTTATGCGTTGAAAACAACTAAGGAAGAAGACGCGGATACGTCCTCCTCAGACGATGACGAGAACCTTTCTATGGAGGAATTTGAGAAACAGCTCGCTCTCTTGACAAGGAAGTTTCGCCGCAACTTTCGAAGGGGTAATTTAAGCAAATCTCCATCCTTCGGAAAGTCGAACAAAGGCAAGGGTACTTCAGGTTACAAGTCAAGAAAGCAAGAGAACTTCTCAAAGGATAAGAAAAGTTCAGAAGGACAACTACAATGCTTCAAATGTCGAGGCTACGGCCACATTGCAACGGAGTGTCCTAACAAGTATCCGGCAAAGAAGAAGGCGATGCAAGTCGTCACTTGGGATGACAACTCAACGTCAAATGAGTCGTCTTCGAGTGATGAAGAAAAGAGCTCCACCGCATTCCACGCGTCCGTATCTTCACCCTTCATGTGCTTTATGGCAAGTACATCTGAGTCGTTGTCCAACTCCACTGTTGAAAAGAACGCAACGGACAACGAATCGGATGATTCGGAAGGTGAAGATTTTGCTCTAGCCTACCACAGACTTTTGAGGGACTCAAAGAAAGTGGCTAAGCAAAACAAGAGTTTGAGAGGGAGAGTGCATGATCTCGAAGAAGAAGCAAAAAGAGCGACTTCTCTCTCAAACGCTCTTGAAGTGGAAAGGGAAAACCTGATAAAGGCAAATGCTTCCCTTCAAGAGTCCAATGAGCAACTTGAGAAGGAACATACAAATCTGGTGGATAACGCGAATCACTTCTCAAAGCTCTACAACGAGGCTCGACAGGATAACCTGGAAATGACAAAGACCATTTTCCAACTCAAGAATGACTTACAGCGATTCTCTTCAGGAAGGAGTAAGTTGGATAGACTTCTTGGTCTTGGTCAATCAAATAGGTTCGGCCTCGGATACACTCAAACTGGAAACAGTCCAAGTTCGAGTGAGACAGTTTTTGTGCCTCAGTCGGTATCTCCTCCTCCGACACCGGAATTCAAGACAAACAACGACAACAAACCTACTTCATCCTCTTTGGGATCGTCAAGATCTAAGGTATGTTTTCGTTGTGGTGTTTCAGGGCACATAAGAAGATATTGCAAGACGGGAGTCGAACGCTCATCTCAAGGACCTCTTGCAACAACTACCAAAATGGCTCCTCCCCGAAAATCAAAGCAAAACTTTTCAAATGAAAAGAGATTTGGTAGTTCATCGTGCAAGACGTCTTCATCAAGGAAAACTTTTCAACCATTGCCAACATACTCCAAAACTCAAAGGTTTGGGTATGCAAAGGTGAAACCCCTCCTTGTCTTTAATCGTTCTTCGATTAAATCTTGTGTAGTTTATGTATACTACTTTCTTTTCTTCTTTTTCTTTTGGCCGACCCGTCAACCATCTTTGGGAGGTAAATGGTACATTTTTTTATTGGTTGATGATTTCTCTCGGTTTTCTTGGGTAGCATTTTTAAAAGAGAAAGCTGATACGTTTGACTCTTTTCATGAGATTTGCCATCGTATTATGATTGAAAAGAATGAAAAGATCATTCGTGTTAGAAGTGATAGAGGTGGAGAATTCATAAATTCAAAATTCATTGATTTTTGCACTTCAAATGGAATTAAACATGAATTCTCGGCACCCTATACACCTCAGCAGAATGGTGTTGTTGAGCGCAAGAACAGGGTTGTTCAAGAGATGGCGCGTGTGATGCTTCATAGCCGGAATTTACCGCTACATTTTTGGGCTGAAGCTGTGAACACCGCTGTCTATGTCATTAATAGAGTTTACTTGCGCCCAGGAACTTTAAATACACCATATGAGCTGTGGTTTAGTAGAAAACCCAATATCAAATATTTTCGTGTCTTCGGGAGTCGATGTTACATTTTACGTGACCGTGAAAATCTTGGAAAGTTCGACTCTCGAAGTGATGAAGGGATCTTTTTGGGTTATTCTACGAATAGCAGAGCATATCGAGTATTTAACATTGAATCTAAGACGATCGTAGAATCTATAAATGTTAAAGTAGATGAAGCTTTTCACTTTGAAACTGGAAAATCTACCCTCGATATCTCTCTAGATGATGATTCTCCTGCTAGTGCATCTTCTCATAATAATACTTCCAATATTAATGATGCATCTAATGGTCTTCTAGTTTATCTGATGTGCAGGAATCATCTCATATATCTCCGAGTACTCCGTTTCAACAAACGTTACGAATCTCCAAGGATCATCCGGAATCGAATATTATTGGAGATCCACAAGAAGGAGTCAGAACTCGGAGGCAGTGGTTTGTGGATTCGCTTGCTACGTATCTTTAATCGAACCAAAGAACATAGATGAAGCTCTTCAGGATGACTACTGGATTAAAGCAATGCAGGAAGAGCTCCATCAATTTGAGCGAAACAAAGTCTGGGAATTAACGAAGCCTCCAAAGCAACACAATATGATAGGTACCAAATGGATCTTCAAGAACAAGAAAATGAGGATGGTACTATCATCAGGAACAAGGCACGATTAGTTGCTCAAGGCTACTCTCAAGTAGAAGGTATAGACTTTGATGAAACCTTCGCCCCTGTAGCTAGACTCGAGTCCATTCGTATACTATTCGCTATTGCTTGTCATTTTAAAATCAAATTATTTCAAATGGACGTTAAGAGTGCATTTCTAAATGGGTTTTTTAAATGAGGAAGTTTATGTGGCTCAACCGAAAGGTTTTGTAGATCATAAACAACCTAACCATATTTTCGTTTGAAAAAGGCTCTTTACGGTCTGAAACAAGCACCGCGAGCATGGTACGAAAGGTTAACAAAGCACCTTTTGGAGAAGGGCTATACTCGAGGGGAGCTGATAGGGACTCTCTTTGTGAAGCATTATCAAAGCAATTTCATTGTAGCACAAATCTATGTCGATGACATTGTATTTGGCGCAACAAGAGATAACGATGCTTCTAAATTCGCGGAAGACCATGGAAAGCGAATTTGAGATGTCCATGATGGGCGAATTGACTTATTTCCTTGGATTGCAAATTAACAAAATGATGAAGGTATTCATTGAGTCAATCCAAGTATGCAATGGAGTTGGTCAAAAAGTTTGATCTAGAAAATTGAAAAGATTTTCCGACTCCAATGGGTAACTAGCCACAAGGGACTTGGAAGTGAATCACATAGTGAGAATGTAGACGAGAAACTGTATCGAAGTATGTTTGGAAGTCTACTTTTACCTCACGGCTAGTCGCCCGGATATATCTTTTGGTGTTGGATTTGCGCGAGGATATCAATCAGCACCAAAGGAGGTTCACCTGAAGCTGGTGAAAAGGATCATCCGGTATATCAAAGGATCAATTTAATTTCGGAATTTGGTATCCTATGGGAACAGTTGGATATTTGTGGATACTCAGATGCCGATTGGGCAGGATCAGTGGATGATCGGAAAAGCACGAGTGGTGCATGCTTCTATCTAGCCATTGCCTTGTTGCATGGCACAGTAAAAAGCAGAACTGCATAGCACTCTCGACTGCCGAAGGGAATACATTTCAGCTGGAAGTTGCTCAACTCAACTCATTTGGATGAAAAGCGTATTGAGCGACTTCCGCATTTCAGCATCTTCGGTAACAATTCTTTGTGACAACACAAGTGCAATTAACATTTCTAAAAACCCTGTGTTGCACTCTAGAACAAAACATATTGAACTTAGATATCATTTTCTTAGAGAGCTAGTTGAATCAAATACTCTTCAACTTTCATATATTTCAACTGAGGATCAATTAGCTGACATTCTAACAAAACCTTTGGATCAAAAACGTTTTATTCATTTACGAAAAGCAATTGGGATGCTTTCCTTGAAATAATCTTCTTTTTGAAATCTTTGCTTAGGATAGGTTTTGTATTTGTTTTGTTTTGTTCATTATCTATGTTTGTACATAGGACATTAATTGAGCATAGATCATAATTGACTTTAATTGCATCTTTTCGCACATTTAGAAATTTATTATGCTTTTGCCATCATAATATTTCACTGTTGCAATGATCATTTATGTTAATTAAATCATCTTCTAAAGTGATCAAAGTCAATTTCTCTCTCTCTATGATCTCTTGGTATAGTCATTATCTTATTTGACTGCTTAGTCGAGTATGAAATCGAGATCAATTTTTGGTTGAATACTTTATATCTTAAATAATTGATAGCCAATTGAGGGGGAGTCAAAGAAAAGTAAAATGCTCAAAAGATGTGGAAAGAGTTACATCCCAATGAGGAGTGTGAAAACTACCACCACATGGAGGAAAGAGCTACCACCTCGGTCGTCCGAGTATTGTGTGCAGCTACCACATGTATACCAAGCATGGTTGTTCAAATTTTTGATTAAGTAAAATGCATGTTGAAATACTTGACTCTGTCAAATTTCAAGGTTGGTATAAGGTGGGTTTTTAAAGAAAGATGCTCAAAGAGCCACTCTCTTCAACAGATTGTCTAGATACATTATCTACTATATTTGGGATTTCAAACATCTATTGATCTTTGTATTTCATTTTCTTTACTGAATTGATGATTTGATAAAGGCATTACTCATAAGATCAAGTTAGATGTGATTGAAGGTGTTCAACTTTAAGGGATTTAATTTTGTAAATTTTCGTTTCATTTTTGGATATTATTGATAGATTTGGCATAATCTAATTCTTGTTGTATGAAACGATGATTTTTGTTTAAAGTTGATACACATTTGTGCTTACAATCTTTTTCTGGTTTTTCTTGAATTTCTCTGAAATTTTCTAAAGAAAAAGTTGGGGCCGATCCGGATCGGGCAAGATGATCCGGATCCCGAACGCAGGAATTCTTCTGCGGGCTGACGATCCGGATTGTATCTGCCGATCCGGATCCCGAACGCAGTTTCTCACTGCGGGTAGCCGATCCGGATCGCAGTTATGAACTGATCCGGATCGCGGCTAGGTTTTATAAAGAACAAAAGGGTTTTTGATTTCTTTTACTCCAATCTTTTGTTCCAAAGTTTCCAGAGCCTCTCTCTCTAGATTTCATCCTTCCTGGAAGCTTTCAAACTCAAGTTCTTCAACTCCAAGTAAGTTTTATTGATCAAAATCTCGGTTTTTCACAGTTTTTCTCTTTTCCTCCTCAAACGTGATGAATTTCTTGGATCAACTTTGTTTGTGGACGGTTTTTGATCAAATTTCTTTTGAAATAAGAACTCTGGGTAGATTAGTTTTGATTATATGCTAGGTATTCTCCTGATTAACGGATTTTTAGGCTTCGATTTCTAAAATTTCGGTTTTAGGGCATATAATAAGGATTTTCGAAAATCATGCAATTGATCTATTTTTAAAAGTCCTTTTGCAAAACTAATTTGATTCTTAGTCTCTCTACATGATTATGATTGTTTGGGTACAATTTTTCAATTTTTGAAAATTAACAATTTTTCATGTGTTCTTGAGTTGGTTTTTCACAGGACAATTTCTCTAAACTTAAAGCACTTGATCAATGGCACTCTCTTGGTTAATCCTGTTACTGGTCACAATGGTGCACAAGAGTACATCTGTAAAAGAGAAACCGGATTTTTCAACAGGAGATAAGACAACCGAAGGCAGGGAGGACAGCTCAGAGTACGATACGGAAGAATGGGATGAATTCTTCAAAGATGTTCAACAGAAGATTGATGAGGAAAACAGGAAATTTGTCAAAGGCAAAGGCTTATGAAATCTGCATCAACAACTAAGCAATATACAAGACGAAAGAATGTCCTAAGAAGTGAAAGTTATCATAGTGGGCTTCTTACTAGAGCTCGCTCACTCTCTGGGGTTCTACAACTGAATCTCCATGGGTTAAGGGATTGGATGCACCATCTGCTTCTAGACAGCATCCATCACACTCGAAAAGACAGGGTACAGACGCTGCTGTATTGGAATCGCTTCGCCAGGAACAACAAAGACTCTCTGCTGCACAAGAGAGGATATCGAAAGAACTTCAGCAAATTTCCTCTGAACACAAGAAGATCAAGAAGAAGTGTTCAACTATTTCGACAATGCTTAAAGGGATTTTGAGCAAGCTGAGTTGTACCAGCTCCGACTCCTCCGACTGAACTGCACCTTCCTTTCTTTTTGTGCAGGATTTTGATTTAGGATTTAGTTTTATACTTACTTTAGCTTAGTTCTCAGGTTTTACGTTTTATTGGAACTTTTCACTCTCCTAACATTTCGTAGTCTTAACTACATTTTGGCTTTGTTTTGTGACAAAAAGGGGAGAGAGTTAGAGAGAACTTTGAACAATGATGATGAAATATCAAGGTAAGTATGCTCTCTACAATGAATGATGAATATCAAGGTAAGTATGATCTCAACTTCAACTTTTGGTTTTTATCTTGTGATTGTTTGCATGTCTCGACTAACTATTCGACTAACTATTTGGGCATGTAATATAACTAACAAGTTGATGTTGGACTAACATTTTGTGACATTTGGTTTTTAGTTGCATAGAAGATATGTTGTTTTTGACTATGATTCTCTTACATATCTGAATTCTCAAATGTCATGATGATTAGATAAACTCTATCTCTGTACTAGGTTTTGTATGCTAAATATTCTTGAGGTATCTAACGATCTCTTTTTGTCAAGAATGATTTCTTTGTGCAGAGAGTACAGATGTCTAAGTCTAGAGTCTGTTTTAGGAGTTTATCTCATGTTTTTAAATTTTTGGATCTCCATTGTAAATTTTTGTTGTATGGTGATAGCAACAAAAATATCTTTTTGAATTTTCTTTAGTGGATCTGTGTTTTGTCACGAAACCGCCAAGGGGGAGATTGTTACGGAATTTGAGTTGGCGTAGTTTCGTGAAAGTCTCAAGTCTTGAAGATTGAAGGTGAAGAAAGTTGGATCATTTAACTCAATCTCAAGAAAGAAGAATTCAAAAGGATCAGGTATGTTTAACTAAAGATTTTGTGTGATCCGAATACTTCTTGTAGTGTAGAAACACTTGGAAGAATCTTTCATTGCATAAAAATCAAAAACTGGACTTGGGACATGTTCAGGATCCGGATCAGGTTGTTCGATCCGGATCCCGAAGGTGGTTCGTTCATACACCAGTTCAATCCGGATCGTAGCCTCTTGATCCGGATCCCGAACACTGAGTTTACCATCTTCCTTGAACGATCCGGATCAGGCTTCGCAATCCGGATCCCGAACGTTGATGTTTGGTGAACTGTATGAACGATCCGGATCAAGCACTTCGATCCGGATCCCGAACCTTCGTTTTTCTGGAATTGGCTGACTCGTTACGACGATCCGGATCACAGCTAATCCGATCCGGATCGCCGTCCGTAAAATTTCCAGAAATGTTAGGTTTTTGATTCTTATCTCCTTCCTAGGGTTTCTAACCTATAAATAGACCCTATGACTCTTTTTCTAGGGTTAATCCATGTAATCAAATAGCCGTCATTTTCATATATCATCTTTTACGGCTCTAGATCCACATATAGAGAAGAAAGGAAATCATTAGAGAATACTCTATGTTTCTTCATCTATATTGATTAGTTTGATTCTAGGTTTTCATACTCACATCTTGAGTTGAATCAAACTAATGAATACTTAGATGGTATTTCCGATCTATCTTTGATCTAAGTATTCGGCGGATCATCACCACCCAAAACAACGATTTACCCCAAAAATCGGCGCGTGGATTCGCGTGTCCTTGTGGATTCAAGGTTCAACCGCTCTCGTGGATTCGGAGCGAGGCACGTTCGTGGATTCGAAGGGTGCTATTGGGTGAAGACCGTGGATTCGGTCGGACGTCGTGGATTCGACGTTGGACGCCGTGGATTCGGCGTTGGGCGCAGATCGTGGATTCGAGAAGCGTCGCGGAGCGAGCGGAGAAGATCCTCTAGGAGCGTATGGAAAAGGTTGAGTCGTAAGTGTGTACGGTAAATCACCTTGTACGTGTTTTAATTCTAGTGGATTTCTGCCGTGTTATCGGTCCCGTGGTTTTTTACTCCGGTGATGGAGTTTTCCACGTAAAAATCTTGCGTATTATTTTTATTTCCGCATTGGGTTTTTATCGCAACGATTTTTGAGTGTTTATACGTTTACACCTATTCACCCCCCTCTAGGTGTTTTTTCCCCTATTTAGATCCGTATTACATATAACCCAACAAGTTTTATCCACGAATAGGGTCCTTTCTGCTGGTCAATTGCTGATCCGCTGATTGAGGTAAGTTGATCGCGAGATAGATCCCTACAGTCGTCGTCCAGAGAGTATAAACGTACCCCTTACTTTTTGACGAGTTCATGTTGAGGACTTGTTGTATTAGGTATAGAGGTTGTACCTTTTCTTTGAGAGACTTATGTTTTTTGGGAGTACTTGGAGTTGTATATTTCTTTTCATTTTCAAATTTTAACTTTCAGCTCTGATATCTGTATAGTATGTTTTGATCTTTGCAGGTTAGACGCTTCGTCTATACGGGGCTTCTCGTATGGGCGGCAGATCCGTTGGCGAGCCCCTAGGCTTCTGGTTGGACCTTGTGGACCTTTGAAACCCTAGGCTCTGGTGAACATGGGATACACGCGAGAGTTGTGACTGTTAGCGAGAGTCCTGATTGCGTTTTAATACATCGTCCCGTGAGACGGATAATTATTGGCTGTTTATATTCGCCTAAGTGATATGTTGGCTGTGCAGACAGACATAATGCTATGAATGGTGACATGTCTTAAAACCTTTCGCTGGCTTGGGTCGAGTGTTGTTTGGTACTGTCCTGATGTTTTGCATGTGTATTGCAGTGGCGAGCCCTCCGACGCGGTTACAGACGCGTTCTCACCTGCCTCCGCCGATCGAATCCTGGCAGGAGTACACACAGGGTCAGGCAGGTTGGGTTCGGGCTTCGTGCTCAGATGGCCCAGTTGGCAGAGGCTGTTCGGCGCTAGGAAGAGGCT
>CM055061.1:32783527-33101290 GCA_029204045.2 Tillandsia leiboldiana
AGGGCATCATGAGCTCATAGTGAGGCCAAGTGGATTGAATTAATGCCCTGCCACTCTTATGATTTGAGGAATGTGCTCAGCTATATTGATTGGATTGGTAACAGATCCTCCAGGGATATTTGGATTTACTCCCAAAGCGACTTGGAATACGAGGAGCAACTCTGGATGTGCTATAATGCCCGTGTGGATGAAGCTGTATGCCAAGTTATTGAGGTACAAGTTGTAGCTTCAGAAGCCTACCTTCTTGGGTCACTTTGTTCGAGCCGTAAGAGCGGCGGTGGAAATCCGGCCATATGGATCCATTTGGGAATTGGCCGAGGTCGACAATATGGTCAAGGTAAGGAGCTTCTTGGACTGGTCAGTGCCAGGAGAGCTTGCAAATCGGAGATGATGAGACTGATACCAGCGCCAATGCTAGCATTTCCAGTGTTGGGAGAGAGATTTGCGAGTTTTAGTGAAGCCTTCTATGTGACCGTAGAGTTGAGTATCGTTGGGTTATTGTTGAGCATTCTGGATCACCTAGACAGGGCCACGGCGTTGGCGGATACCGGAGCAGGAATGTCACGCCCCGGCGTCGAAACTGCGACCCGGGCTCGCCAACAGATCCGCCGCCCATACGGAAGCCCGTATAGACGAAGCGACTAACCTGCAAAAGAGCATCTATACTATGCAGATATCAGAGCTGAAAGTAAAACTGCTAGAAATAAAAACTATATACAACACATGTCCTCACCAAAGTACAAAGTCACTCGAGCAGTAGAAAATAAATACAACTCTATACCTCACTACAAAGTTCTCTCAACAGGAACTCTCAAAAGTAATACGGGTACATCTACTCTCTGGATGACGACTGGTGGGGAACTATCTCGCGACTCCCTTACCTCGATCAGAAGAAGCAGCAACAGGAGCAGCAGGAACCGGAGTAGAAGTCCCTGTGGGAAAATACACCACGACGGGTGTGAGAACTACGTCCCAAGTAGTTCTCAGTGGGTGCCGCCAACAAGCCCGACGGTCTGCCCACTAAGTCTACTAGAGGCATAAAGTAACAATATAAAACTGAAATGAAAGGCTGGAAAAGTAACTCAACAGCTACTATGCCTCTATCTAGATGCTCAAGAAAAGGAACAGATGAAACATGATGCATCTACTAACACACACAGTAAACTCACCAAATCTAAACTGACTGGCCTCCAAGGGTCCAGTCAAACCTGCGCCCACCTACTGCCGCATATCCTCAACAGGACGGGTCTACCGTAGGGTGTCCGTGACTGCCGCCAACCGGGCCAGTCAGAGGGACGGGCGTCGACAAGTCGCGATAGCAAGTAACAGGCCCAACTCCGGAGTGGCTCTCGAGGGGAGCGACCCCACCGAGGAAAGTATCCGCGTATCTCTGTCGAGCTCAAAAATGGCTCATGCAGGCTAAAGTCCAAACCGCGATCAACAAGATCGACCAACGACACCAAACTCTCCATCACAAGCTGGAAGTCACACAGCTGGGTCACCGTCCACCAGACGGCTCCCACAACAGAACACTAAACTCTCCAGAAAGACCGACACCGTAAGGGTTCGGAAACCCGATAGACCGGTGCTAAGAACCCTATCAAACAAGAACAGACTCTAGGCTCCGACTATCGAAGTTCCCGATCTCTTATAGTTCGGGAAAGCATAATCACAGTACAACTCGCAAAAGACACCAACAGGGCCCGAAAGTCCCGGGAGACCTACACCTACAACCCTATCAAACAAGAACAGGTTCCAGGCGCGGCCCCCGTGGCTTCCGTCCCGACAAAGGAACGACCCCTAGAACCCAGACCACTCGAATCCTTTCGAGTGGGGAGATTTACAGGAAAAAGGTGACATTTGTTATTGAAAACTAATTTGATCTGGAAGAAATCCATATTTAATGATTTTAGTTCTTTTTAGAAAAACAGTTAGAAAACAAGTGTTTTACCCAAACCCCGAAGGGCTGATGCCTTTGTCCAATCAAACAAGAACAGACTCCAGCGGCCCTTCGATGTTGGAAAGAAAACATTGGCAGACTAAAATCATGTGTATGTCAAAAAGGTTCCTGGGTTCTAGGTCCGGCTATCACTAGAAAACTACCGCCACTAACACAGTGGCGACAACCCAACAGGGGAAAACCAAATCTCCCGGGTCCACCGTTTACCCCAAACGGTTCCCGGTACAGACAAGCGAACCCACTGCATCTACCAGACTCCACTCTGCTCCCAAGCACGAGTGCAAATGCATCCCACACTAAAAGAAGTTTCCGACCGCTCGGCCCACTACCCGGGCGAGGATAACACTAAGTCCAGGAATGAAGCATAAAGTGTGGATGTCTAAACATAAATAACCCTAGCCCAAGTGAGGGTTTTCTACTGGTCTGGTTACACATGCAACATATGACGGGGGTGCTAGGTCAGGTTCCAACAGAACAAATATTTAACATGTGGTAGGAAGCAGAAGAGATCATACAATCATCAAATAATTACAAGAATAATAACATTCGAATTCTAGCATGCTACCCAAGTCCAATCACTATCATGCATGATTCTAAATCAATAGAATTAGAGCACAGTCCATAGATCTTGAAAACAAGCCACCCACCTGAAGACGCTAACTGTCCGGAGTTGTACAGCTGAGGGAAAACCAGGAAAATGATAACTCTAGGTCCAACAGGTCCAGCACAGTCCACAATCCCCCTGGGTACAACATAAGGCTACAGTTACACTTTAAATCCAATAAAATCCAGGTTTTACAAATCTGCTGGGAACAGTCCACTTACTGCGAAATTTTCACCTGTAAAACGAACTCCAAAAATTCTGATAAAAATACCACAGCGATCTTCGCGTCGATAGCTTCGAAACGGGTACCTGCACGTCCAATTCCGAGCACCGTAGGCGAAGTTACAAATTCCACAGTATCGGTGCGCACAATCCCAAACCATTCAACTGTAAACTCTTGTACAGATAAAAGGAAAAGTATATACCTTCGGGAAGGTCTCCAAAATTCCAAGAAAAATCCACAATGATCCTCGCGTCGAGTAGATGAAAAAATCTATAAGCACGTTCTGATCCGAGACTCGTGCGCGGAGATCTCCTCAAGAGAAGGTGCTGCCCTCACCAAAAATCTCACAGCAAAAAGGATCCCAGTGAGCACGAGAAAACCCCTCGAAAAATGTGAAATCTGAAAATGTGCGAGAAACCCAAAATCGTAGCCTCACCTGTTATGAATCCAACAGCGAAGAAATCGCTCGAAAAGATCGTCGGAGTAGACCAGGGGAGCTAAAACACTGCTGCTGCGCCGAAGAAGAACACAGGAACCACCACGTCGCGCCGCGCCGTAAAATAGAGAACCTCGGGATGCGTGCCCATAAAATCCCAAAACTTTGCAGGTGGATCCAGAGCTTGAAGATGAAGAAATTTTCTTAAGGGTGCTCGGGCAGAGGAGGCTCGAAAAGAGGAGAAAAGGGGAGAAGAAAGAGGCTCGGGCTGCTATTTAAAGGCCCCAAAAAAAACAATTGAAGAAATACCGAATGGGTCCCCAGAATCGGGCGCCGGAAAAATTCGGGCTGCTACAGTAATGGGCCCGGCCCATTACTGTGCAGGCCCGAATTCCCCACGGCCCGCCACGTGGCCCAGCATCGCTCCCCGATACCCGGCGCACCTGAGCCAGCGAACCACGCAACGCCACGTGTCCAAGCACTGTGCTGTGCACCGCTGCGCCAGACCAACCACGGGGTGCCACGTGGCGCCCCCACGTCACCCCGACATCGCCCACGCCGCGCCCACGTGCGCGCGGCCGCGTCGCCGCCGGTGCCGTGTCGGGCACGCGCCACGAGGCAACCGACTCCGCCGCGTGGACCCGAGCGCACCAAGACCCTCCACCCAAGGGCTGCCACGTGGCCCACCCGGCTCACCGTGCACCCGCGCCAAAACCATGGACCGCGCCTACCGCACCGCCCAATAGGGAGGCGCCACGTGGCCCGCGCCCGGTGCACGACCTCCGCGGTGGACGCGCGCCTCCGCCGCCGCCAACCGCCGCGCTCCGCCGCCCGCCGCCGCCGCCGGCGATGCCCGGCCGGCCGGAAACAGTACCCAAAACCTCGAAATGCGTGTTTTCGCATCCGGACTCCGAAAAATACAAATAAATAGCCCGTTTCGATCGTTTTCGCGCGCTGAATCCAAATCCGAAGTCCGATTTGCCAAATTCCACTTCTAAAATTTGCCGAAAATTCCCGGAGAAGCAACTTGATCCATTTTTTCATGCCGAGTCCAAATCTTGGGTCCAATATGCGCGCAAACACCTCTAACACCCAACACGGGTCTCCAGAAGCCGCAGATCCAACAGTAAACCAAACGTGGGAATTCCGGGTCCTCACATCCTCCCCCACTAAAAGAAAGTTTCGTCCTCGAAACAAAAAACACACCACAACAACAAAACCAAACAATCAAAACAACCAAGAACGCAACACTAACTAACAAGAAAGATACGGCTCCACCAGCAGGAAAGTCATCAACTCCAACCCTCGATTTAGAAAACAGCTGAAATTAGCGAAAAGTCCGAAAATTTCGAAAAATCAGTGCCTTCGCCCCAATCAAACAAGAACAGGTTCGGGCACTGTCTCCATTTCTGGAGCAATCTTTTAAAGTTTTCGTCCCGTTCGTAAATTTCAGTACAAGGTGAGAAAAGGGGGAGAAGTGTTGGTGTCGTTCCTACTGTGGCCACAAAAGAAAGCTATCACTAACCGAGACTCCTAAGGACATAACCACTAGTCCTAACATCACATCTGCTCCCGAGGTGGCGTCTGTCCACAGTCGCTGTAGCCCATGCTGTTGGGAGGATACGCCGACAATCCGAGAAAACGAACTCTTCCAGTCCAACTCGTAGAAGGATAACTGCTTTCGTTCCATCATCAGTCGTAGCACAGCACCGCACCAATCAGTCCAACCTGGGTGCTCAATCCAAGTCCTGGAGCTGTCCTTGAATCGTCACATCAGCAAGTGAAGTCCCAAGTCTCAACTGCACTGATCATACACCGTGATCCTCCTCTACTCATAGGATACTGGGAAGAATCCAATCGCTAAAACATGTAGCAGAAATTCCTAACCCATACCCATGCAAGGATGCCGATGCAGATACTCAACTAATAAAGCAGAAGAATGCAGCGGTAACAAAATGCTCAACTCAGCTAACTGAAATAAAATCATACCTGCCGCGGCACGATCCGCTGCCGGGGTGTCCTCCAACAGGGCTGCATAAACCCGTCCACTGGGTGCTGCAGGTCGCCGTCCCGTCTGTCCCGACGTCGTGGCCCACTCTGTCCGCTGGTGTGCCGGAGGGGTTCCCGCTGCATGGATGGGCAAGGGGGGTGCTGTCGCAATCGGCCGCACTGACAAAATGGCCTGGGGGCAAGCTGCGCGGAAATGTCCCAACTCTCCACAGAGGAAACACCGCCCCTGTCTCTGATCACACTGCGACGGTGGATGAGGCCCGCCACAGATGACACACCGCTCCTGCCGCTGCTGCCGATACCGCTGATGCTGCTGCTGCTGGGGCTCACCAGATCTCCGGCGCCTACGAAACCCACGACCCTCAGGATGAGATCGTGGAGGTCTCGGAGGTCCCTGCCCGCTCGTCTGACCCTCATCACCCGGTGCTGGGCGCTTCGCCCCAGGAATCACTACGGGGGCTAGAGCCACCTCTGACATCACTGCCTCTCCAGACTCAACATATAACGCCTGCTCCATCGATGCCTCCAAAGTCTGTAATCTGCGGGAGCGAACAAGCTGATAAATATCCCGGCGCAGCCCCCGCTCGAACATGTAGATCCGGTGAGACTCGTCCCTGGCCACGTGAGGCATACTAGCCAACAGCTGATTGAATTCGGCTATGTATGCATTCACGGGCCGATCTCCCTGACGGAGATTTCTCAGCTGCTCCTCCAATCTCTGGCGAACACTCTCAGGAAAGAAGGCCCCTAACAGAAGTCTGCGGAACTCCGCCCAGGGAAGAATCTGCGTCCCAGGCGGACCAGCAGGCCGCACACGCCGCCACCAAGCCTCGGCGTTGCCCTCCAAGTAGTGTGTAGCCAAAAAGACTCGAAATCGATCCTCAACGAACAAACTCTCAAAATGACGCTCCATGGCCGTGATCCAAGACTCTGCCTCCCACGGCTCAGCACTCATACCAGAAAAACGGGGTGGATCAAACCGGCGGAACCTCATCAACAGATCCACCACCGCACTCTGCTCAGCCAACGTCAAAGGTCCCATCGACCCAGGCGGTGGTATGCTAGAAACCGGCTCGACAGGAATAGCCGGCGCTGACGGAACCAAAGGGGGCGCCACAGCTGGCGAAGAAGGCACAGGCGAACACACAGGGGGTGCTACCACAGGCTGCGTCCTCTGCTCTAAAAGAAGCATCATCCGACCAAAGGCCTCCTCCTGGCGCCGAGAAGCCTCCTCCTGGCGCTGAGAAGCCTCCTCCTGGCGCTGCACCGCCTCAGACAACTGGGCCAACTGAGCCCGAAGCTCCAGCACCTCACTCTGCTGACCCTGTGCTGGCTCCTCCTGCCCAGGCTCATCGGAGGGAAAAGGCTGAGAACGCGTCTGCACCCCGCGTCGGGGAGGCATCGTGCCCACCTGCAACACACATGGAAACATCAGGACAGTACCAAACAACACACGACCCAATCCAGCGAAAGTCTAGGACACGTCATCCATTCCCTAGCATTATGTTGTCTGCAGCCAACATAATCGCTTAGGAGAATAAACATGCCAGTCACTCATCCCATCCCTTGGGAGAGGTAAAAACTCAATCAGAACTCTCGCTAACAGTCACGACTCTCACGTAGTCATCCTAATGTCCAACCACAAGCCTAGGGTTTCTAAGTCCATAATGACCTACAACCTAGGCTCTGATACCACCTAATCTGTCACGCCCCGGCGTCGAAACTGCGACCCGGGCTCGCCAACAGATCCGCCGCCCATACGGGAAGCCCGTATAGACGAAGCGACTAACCTGCAAAAGAGCATCGATACTATGCAGATATCAGAGCTGAAAGTAAAACTGCTAGAAATAAAAACTATATACAACACATGTCCTCACCAAAAGTACAAAAGTCACTCGAGCAGTAGAAAATAAATACAACTCTATACCTCACTACAAAGTTCTCTCAACAGGAACTCTCAAAAGTAATACGGGTACATCTACTCTCTGGATGACGACTGGTGGGGAACTATCTCGCGACTCCCTTACCTCGATCAGAAGAAGCAGCAACAGGAGCAGCAGGAACCGGAGTAGAAGTCCCTGTGGGAAAATACACCACGACGGGTGTGAGAACTACGTCCCAAGTAGTTCTCAGTGGGTGCCGCCAACAAGCCCGACGGTCTGCCCACTAAGTCTACTAGAGGCATAAAGTAACAATATAAAACTGAAATGAAAGGCTGGAAAAGTAACTCAAAAGCTACTATGCCTCTATCTAGATGCTCAAGAAAAGGAACAGATGAAACATGATGCATCTACTAACACACACAGTAAACTCACCAAATCTAAACTGACTGCCTCCAAGGGTCCAGTCAAACCTGCGCCCACCTACTGCCGCATATCCTCAACAGGACGGGTCTACCGTAGGGTGTCCGTGACTGCCGCCAACCGGGCCAGTCAGAGGGACGGCGTCGACAAGTCGCGATAGCAAGTAACAGGCCCAACTCCGGAGTGGCTCTCGAGGGGAGCGACCCCACCGAGGAAAGTATCCGCGTATCTCTGTCGAGCTCAAAAATGGCTCATGCAGGCTAAAGTCCAAACCGCGATCAACAAGATCGACCAACGACACCAACTCTCCATCACAAGCTGGAAGTCACACAGCTGGGGTCACCGTCCACCAGACGGCTCCCACAACAGAACACTAAACTCTCCAGAAAGACCGACACCGTAAGGGTTCGGAAACCCGATAGACCGGTGCTAAGAACCCTATCAAACAAGAATAGACTCTAGGCTCCGACTATCGAAGTTCCCGATCTCTTATAGTTCGGGAAAGCAATAATCACAGTACAACTCGCAAAAGACACCAACAGGGCCCGAAAGTCCCGGGAGACCTACACCTACAACCCTATCAAACAAGAACAGGTTCCAGGCTCGGCCCCCGTGGCTTCCGTCCCGACAGAGGAACGACCCCTAGAACCCAGACCACTCGAATCCTTTCGAGTGGGGAGATTTACAGGAAAAAGGTGACATTTGTTATTGAAAACTAATTTGATCTGGAAGAAATCCATATTTAATGATTTTAGTTCTTTTTAGAAAAACAGTTAGAAAACAAGTGTTTTACCCAAACCCCGAAGGGCTGATGCCTTTGTCCAATCAAACAAGAACAGACTCCAGCGGCCCTTCGATGTTTGGAAGAAAACATTGGCAGACTAAAATCATGTGTATGTCGAAAAGGTTCCTGGGTTCTAGGTCCGGCTATCACTAGAAAACTACCGCCACTAACACAGTGGCGACAACCCAACAGGGGAAAACCAAATCTCCCGGGTCCACCGTTTACCCCAAACGGTTCCCGGTACAGACAAGCGAACCACTGCATCTACCAGACTCCACTCTGCTCCCAAGCACGAGTGCAAATGCATCCCACACTAAAAGAAGTTCCGACCGCTCGGCCCACTACCCGGGCGAGGATAACACTAAGTCCAGGAATGAAGCATAAAGTGTGGATGTCTAAACATAAATAACCCTAGCCCAAGTGAGGGTTTTCTACTGGTCTGGTTACACATGCAACATATGACGGGGGTGCTAGATCAGGTTCCAACAGAACAAATATTTAACATGTGGTAGGAAGCAGAAGAGATCATACGATCATCAAATAATTACAAGAATAATAACATTCGAATTCTAGCATGCTACCCAAGTCCAATCACTATCATGCATGATTCTAAATCAATAGAATTAGAGCACAGTCCATAGATCTTGAAAACAAGCCACCCACCTGAAGACGCTAACTGTCCGGAGTTGTACAGCTGAGAAAACCAGGAAAATGATAACTCTAGGTCCAACAGGTCCAGCACAGTCCACAATCCCCCTGGGTACAACATAAGGCTACAGTTACACTTTAAATCCAATAAAATCCAGGTTTTACAAATCTGCTGGGAACAGTCCACTTACTGCGAAATTTTCACCTGTAAAACGAACTCCAAAAATTCTGATAAAAATACCACAGCGATCTTCGCGTCGATAGCTTCGAAACGGGTACCTGCACGTCCAATTCCGAGCACCGTAGGCCAAGTTACAAATTCCACAGTATCGGTGCGCACAATCCCAAAACCATTCAACTGTAAACTCTTGTACAGATAAAAGGAAAAGTATATACCTTCGGGAAGGTCTCCAAAATTCCAAGAAAAATCCACAATGATCCTCGCGTCGAGTAGATGAAAAAAATCTATAAGCACGTTCTGATCCGAGACTCGTGCGCGGAGATCTCCTCAAGAGAAGGTGCTGCCCTCACCAAAAATCTCACAGCAAAAAGGATCCCAGTGAGCACGAGAAAACCCCTCGAAAAACGTGAAATCTGAAAATGTGCGAGAAACCCAAAATCGTAGCCTCACCTGTTACGAATCCAACAGCGAAGAAATCGCTCGAAAAGATCGTCGGAGTAGACCAGGGGAGCTAAAACACTGCTGCTGCGCCGAAGAAGAACACAGGAACCACCACGTCGCGCCGCGCCGTAAAATAGAGAACCTCGGGATGCGTGCCCATAAAATCCCAAAACTTTGCAGGTGGATCCAGAGCTTGAAGATGAAGAAATCTTCTTAAGGGTGCTCGGGCAGAAGAGGCTCGAAAAGAGGAGAAAAGGGGAGAAGAAAGAGGCTCGGGCTGCTATTTAAAGGCCCCAAAAAAACAATTGAAGAAATACCGAATGGGTCCCCAGAATCGGGCGCCGGAAAAATTCGGGCTGCTACAGTAATGTGCCCGGCCCATTACTGTGCAGGCCCGAATTCCCCACGGCCCGCCACGTGGCCCAGCATCGCTCCCCGATCCCGGCGCACCTGAGCCAGCGAACCACGCAACGCCACGTGTCCAAGCACTGTGCTGTGCACCGCTGCGCCCGACCAACCACGGGGTGCCACGTGGCGCCCCCACGTCACCCCGACAGCGCCCACGCCGCGCCCACGTGCGCGGCCGCGTCGCCGCCGGTGCCGTGTCGGGCACGCGCCCCGAGGCAACCGCCTCCGCCGCGTGGACCGAGCGCACCAAGACCCTCCAACCACAGGCTGCCACGTGGCCCACCCGGCTCACCGTGCACCCGCGCCAAAACCATGGACCGCGCCTACCGCACCGCCCAATAGGGAGGCGCCACGTGGCCCGCGCCCGGTGCACGACCTCCGCGGTGGACCGCGCGCCTCCGCCGCCGCCAACCGCCGCGCTCCGCCGCCCGCCGCCGCCGCCGGCGATGCCCGGCCGGCCGGAACAGTACCCAAAACCTCGAAATGCGTGTTTTCGCATCCGGACTCCGAAAAATACAAATAAATAGCCCGTTTCGATCGTTTTCGCGCGCTGAATCCAAATCCGAAGTCCGATTTGCCAAATTCCACTTCTAAAATTTGCCGAAAATTCCCGGAGAAGCAAACTTGATCCATTTTTTCATGCCGAGTCCAAATCTTGGGTCCAATATGCGCGCAAACACCTCTAACACCCAACACGGGTCTCCAGAAGCCGCAGATCCAACAGTAAACCAAACGTGGGAATTCCGGGTCCTCACAGGAAAGCTGTATGGGGTTGAGTTGGATGATTCCACAGCTGGCGCTGTGTGGACTGTTGAGGCAAGCATGGCTTGTGGTTGTGTCCCTGAGTGTTCCTTTGGATGATAGACCGTGGCTGAGTAGTTCACTCGGATGGTCAAGATTCGGGATTGACCGAGTGAGGACCCCTCCTTGTTAGGGCTCTTTTCCTTATTGGGTAATCGTGTGGGTGTGCTTCGGGTTGCCTTAGTTGAGTTGACACAGGTTGTGGTTTGGTCCGTGTTGCACTGGCGGTTATCTTGTTTCCCACAACTTTTGATGGAACCCCTGTTGTGTTTCATGTCTCAGCTCAGGAAGGTTATGTTTTTGGATCCCTCGACCGTGATTGACTCGCCCCATTTGAGATCTTGGAATGTTTGGAGTACGAGGGACGCCCGTTGCGAATTCTGGCTCGTGAGATTAGAGGTTGCGCAATCAGGGTTATGCCGTACTGGTTGTCGCTGTTGTTGTTGTTGAGGAGTAATCACGGGGAGTGAGTGGTGACTTAGGAGCTGGAGATGATGATGTTGAGTACTTACCCTTGGTGTTTGTGACGGTGTTTGTGACTCCTGGTGGAATTGAGCTAGTTTCGAGGACGAAACTTTCTTTAGTGGGGGAGGATGTGAGGACCTGGATCCCCACGATGTGATTACTGGTTGACCAGCAGCTTCTGGAGGCCTACGTGGCATGTCGGTGGTGTTTGTGCACCAATTGGACACTAGTGATGGACTCAGAGTGTTTAATGGATCACGAGAGTAGTCAGATGACCCCGCCGAATGCTTAGAAGTGGTTTTCACGCGCAATGGATATTAAAATTGGGCTCAGCGCGAAGTTTGGACAAAAGAACATCTTTCCGGATGCCTTCGGCAATTTTTAGATTTGGAATTTGGCAAAACGGACTTCGGATTTGGATTCAGCGCGCGAAAACGATGAAAATGGACAATTCACTTGAATTTTTCGGAGCACGGATGTCGCGCACGATTTTCGAGGCACCTTGACACTGTTCCGGCTGCGGGCAGCAGCGGAGCACGGCGGCGCGGGCTCGGGCAGGCACAGGTGCGGCGGCGGGCAGGCGCGGGCAGCGTGCAGAGCGCGGGCAGGCGCGCGGGCGCGCGGGCAGGCGCGCGGTCCACGGGCCGGCGTGCAACGGAGGGCGGACACATGGCGGGTTTTGATAGGTCGGTGCCGTGGACCTGGTTTACGGAACAGGCGGGGGATCGCCTCGGGAAGCGTACCTGGCAGAGGCGTAGAGCCGCGCGGGGAAGGCGCGCGGGCCCAGGCGCGACGTCAGCGGGGGAAGGCCACGTGTCGGCCTCCCGTTCGCTGGTCAGCGCGACGCGACGCGTCGCTGCTGCCGTGCGTCAGAGCGGGGCGCGTGTGCGGTCCACGTGGCGGCCGCCGATTGGCTGCCGCCAGTCCGTGGTCGCGGTGCACGGGTCCATGGACACGTGTCGCTCCCCGGTTGGCCGAGCGCGGATGACGTGGCGCCTCGCTGGCGCGGCGTGGACGCGTGGACCGCGGGGCAGGTCACTGTAGCAGCCCGGAAACCAGTTTCGGGCGCCCGGAAGTTGCGCCCGAATCTGGGATTTCGGCCTATAAAGGCCCGAATCGCCCCATTTCTTCTCTTTTCTCCTTTTTGCTCGAAAAGAGAGGCCAAGGGGAGGGAGAATGCGATTCGTGGGGGGGCTTTCGTGGGTGCGCGAGCGCGCCGTTCACCCCTTGGAGCGCACAAGGTGTTCCAAGGAGCCGGTTTGACGCATTGGACGGCGCGACGGATCGAGGTAGGTCTCGTTTGTTGTTTTGCGGTATTTTGGCACAGTTTTGAGTTTTCGTTTTGGATTTTGGATTTGACCCCACGCCCTCATGCGTGTTAGGGACCGTGTTTTACTGTGCCGTTTTACTGCGTGGACTGTTGCTGGCGTTTTGGACGCGCCTCGTTTTGCGTGCAGCCTTAAGGGAAGCGTGCTCCGTTTTGCGTGCAGATTCGAGGTACGTGCACCGTTTCGCGTGCAGGTTGTGTTGGCATGCACCATTTTGCGTGCGGGTTTTAATGGCGTACATCGTTTTACGTGCAGGTTTGGTGGCTGCGCATCGTTTTGCGTGCGGAATCGTAAAGTGTGCACCGTTTTGCGAGCAACTTGTTGTACGAACTCGGATTGAGGCGTGCCTTTACACTCTTTGGATCTACGCGTCGCAAGGATTACCGTCGTGTTTTTCGGGGAATTTTCTGAGATTCGCCCGAAGGTATACTTCTTTTCCCTTTACTGTGCAGAGTATTACTGTTGTGTATGTTGTGGACTTTCGCGCTCACCGCGTTGTGGAATTTGTAACTCGGCCTCCGGGACTCGGATTTTGACGTGCAGGTACTCGTTTCGAAGGGCTCGACGTGACGATCGCGTTCGTATTTTTGGTGGATTTTTCAGAGTCCGTTCTACAGGTTAAAATTGTACATCTTCGGGACAAGTTTTAGCAGATGGTGTATACTTGGATATTTTAGCATAAAGTGTAACTTTGGACCTTTTGTTGTACCCAGGAGGGTTCGCAAGTGTTTTTGGAACACTGCTAGGAGCTGAGGTTTGCGCGACATGTACCGTGGATACGGGTTCAGCGGATTGTGCGTGCAAGTGGCCACGCTCTTCACCGACCCCAGGTTTGCCTTGGATTGAGCTCTTCAGGTGGGTAAGTTTAATATTGATAAGATTGTTATGTTATGGTGAATGTAAGTGCACTTATGGGGATGTCACCCTTCTATGACTGATAGCAGGCATATTTGTTGTACAACCGATATGAGCGAGAGGTAAGCAAGGAATGGCCTACTTGTGTGAGATTGGTATATCATAGCAGGAATATTTTAGCATGCTTTGCTAATATATGTTTCACCCTCTTTTATCTTTCTTGAGGATGAATGCATGCTTGTATGGACATATAGTTAGGCCCCCTTTTATTGCTACACAACTTATTGGAACTTGACTTAGGAGAAACCATGCTTTTCCTTTCTCCTTCTTTGTTAGTCAGGTGGTCAGTGTTGCTCGGGTTCGAGCAGGGGTCTGGGTAGTGTAGACGAGACTTTGTGTCTGGGACAGGTTGGATTAGTTGTGGGGCTTTGCGACAACCGCGGATATCGGGCGGTTGACCGGATATCTATTTATGCACCAGATTGGGTATCTGAATTCTCTAGTGGGCAGAGTTTCCCACTATTTGAGTACTTTAGCATCTGATTGAGGACCGAGGCTTTCTTTAGTGGTTGGGCTTTCCCACTTTGATTAGAGTCATGATCCAGTCCTGCTTTTGATACTTATTACACCGGCACGGTTATTGCCCGGTGATGTTTTACTCGTGTGGGTCGCTCCCCTCGAGTGCCACTCCGGAGTGTGCGATCGGACGGTTAGAGTGGCCGATCTGTTACTTACTTTGAGTCCTTGAGACTCCTATCCCTTATCGGTGTTATGCATTGGCCAGCATACCCGATTTGTCAGGCACAGCAGGCAGTACCAGTTTTACTGGTGGCACCAGATTGAGGTCGTTACAGGCATTTACTTTATTGTTGCACTCGTGTCAAGGGGACCGAGTGGAGTCTAGTAGCTGTGTTTAGACCAGTGCTAGTGTTGTCGGGAACCGCTTGGGGATTGACGGTAGTCCCGAGGTCGTTGTGAGTTAGTCGACCGTTGTGCGAGAGGTTTGGTGATCTTGAGGCTATCTGTTCTGAGAGAAAGAGTGGATTTTGACTGCAGCCTGCATGAGCCACTACTCGATAGCGAGTTAGTCCGTTTGGACGCCCTACGTAATTCCTGCCCGTCAGCGGGAGGTGGTCGTAGGTGGGGCGCAGGTTTGACTGGACCATATGTGGCAGTCAGCTCGATTGGGTCGATTGTGCACTTCATGTGCTAGTGGTTGCATACCATACTTTGATTCTCCCCTCTTGAGCATTTAGATGGAGGCTTGGTAGCTGTTAGGTGACATCAGCATTCTTGTTCAGTTCGCACTCCTTTGGTTATTTTATGTCTCCTGAGGACTTAGTGGGCAGACCGTCGGGTCTGGCGGTGGTACCCACTGAGAACACCCTTTTTGGTTTAGTTCTCACACCCTTTGGGGGTTTCCCTCCCTCCTTTTTCCTTCCTCTCCTTTGTTTTGCAGAGTCTTAGCGGGTGTTGCTGATTCTGCGGTTGTTGATCAAGGCGAGGGAGTCACGAGCTAGATCCCTACCCATCGTTGGAGAGTAGCGGTACCTCCTTCAGAGGAGACCTGCAGTAGATTGGCTATTTTGTTTTCCTGTTTTGAGAGACTCATGTAGTGAGGATATGATATGTATTGAGAGCCTGTACACTGATGTATTTATTGGAGATATCTCCCTGTTGAGTTTTGAGGTTTGTATATGAGGATATTGTATCATTATCATTTTTGGGAGATGGGCATTGTTGTATTATTTCCAGTTGTACAGTGGTTGATTTTAGTTATACAGCAGATTTTCATTTATTGCTCTGATATCTGTTAGCTGTAGTACTTTTCTTGCAGGTAGGACGCTTCGCCTATGCGGGGTTTGGCATAGGTGGCGGATCTGTTGGCGAGCCCGTATCGCAGTTTCGACCCCGGGGCGTGACACTAAGTCTACTAGAGGCATAAAGTAACAAATGCAGTGCTAAAAAGAAAAGCTAGAAAAATAAACTCTACATCTACTATGCCTCTATCTAGATGCTCAAGGGGTGGAACAGAAGAAACATGGTGCAACACTAACCCTCAACTCAGATCACCCAATCTAAACTGACAGCCTCCTCGGGTCCAGTCAAACCTGCGCCTACCTACTGCCGTTAAATCCCGGAGGACCGGACTTACGTAGGACGTCCGTGACTGCCAAAACTGGCCCAGCCAGAGGGACTGCGTCGACAAGTGGCGATAGAAAGTATCCGGCCCAACTCCGGAGTGGCACACGAGGGGTGCGACCCCACCGAGGAAAGTATCCGCGCATCTCTGTCGAGCTCAGATGTGGCTCATGCAGGCTATAATCCAAATCCTCGATCAACAAGATCGGCTGTAACCAACAAAGCACACTCTCACTAACAGACTGGAAAACTGCACAGCCAAGACCCACTGTCACTCAGACGGCTCCCCAAAAGAAAAACTGATCTACAGACTGCCATCAGACTCCACTCGGTCCCCAGACACGAGTGTAAAATGCATCCCACAACAACCCGACCTCTCGGCCCACCACCCGGGCGAGGAAAACTCTAAGTCCAGGGTGAAACAATGTAAGTCTGTGTGGAAGTGTCTAAAGCAGTAAAATCCTAGCCCAAGTTGGAGTTTTTCTACAAGACTGGTTGAGCATGTAGCATATGACGGGGGTGCTAGGTCAAGTTCCAAGATATCAATAATCAACAGTTTGTAGGAGAGAAATAAACACATGATCATCTAACAACATCAGGAACATCAATTCCTATATTCTAGCATGCTATACAAAATACATTTACAACATGCATGTTCCTATGCAGATAGAATTAATGCACAGTCCATTGGTCATGAAGACAAGGCCACCCACCTAAAGAGCTGAACTTGTAAGACCTGACTTTTCCGTGACCCTCCCCGTCACCCCCTGTTTCTTCGACTGCCCGACTGAGGGACAATTTTTAGTGTTCTGCCGGGGAATCCGTCGGGGCTCGCGGACATTTTTAGGCGGAAGGGCACGCGAATTAGAGAACGGGGGCGCGATCGGTTTCAGATTCCGACTCCCGGTTCACCCGGAATAATTTTCCGAAGTTCGAACCCTACTTAGGCGCCCCGGGATCCGTGCGGACGATCGGCACGTTTCTCGAGGTATTTCTAGCCACCGGATCTGTCCCTATTATTTAATCACCTTTTAAACCTTTGAGGAACCTAGGGTTTTATGCGTTCCCTCCTAGGTCGCTTCATTAGACGGCTAGGGTTTTCTCTTTAAGAGACGCCACGAGAAGGAAAAAAAAAAAAAAAAGGAAAAGAGGAAAAGACGGCTAGGGTTTCTCTTTAAGAGACGCCACGAGAAGGAAAAAGAAAAGAGGAAAAGACGGCTAGGGTTCCTCTTTAAGAGACGCCACGAGAAGGAAAAAGAGAAGGGAGAAAAGGACAGAGGTTGCTTGCACGCGGGATCAACCGGGCAACGTTAGGACGATCCCTTTCCTCTCTTTTCCGGCGGATCAAAGGTGAGTTTTTATTAGTTTCTTTAGAATAGACGTTCGGGGTGGAGCCTTCGCGGGGAGCGCCGCCACCGCCGCCGCCAGGCCGGCCGCGGGCGGGGCGCCCGCGCGGCGCTTGGCCGCGCGGGGCCGCCCGCAAGGTAGGGCGCCCGCGCGGGCTGGTGCCGCGCGGGGTCGCCTCCGCACCGCGGGCATGCGCCCGCGCGGCGCTTGGCCGCGCGGGGCCGCCCGCAAGGTGGGGCGCCCGCGCGGGCTGGTGCCGCGCGGGGTCGCCTCCGCACCGCGGGCATGCGCCCGCGCGGCGCTTGGCCGCGCGGGGCCGCCCGCAAGATGGGGCGCCCGCGCGGGCTGGTGCCGCGCGGGGTCGCCTCCGCACCGCGGGCATGCGCCCGCGCGGCGCTTGGCCGCGCGGGGCCGCCCGCAAGGTGGGGCGCCCGCGCGGGCTGGTGCCGCGCGGGGTCGCCTCCGCACCGCGGGCATGCGCCCGCGCGGCGCTTGGCCGTGCGGGGCCGCCCGCAAGGTAGGGCGCCCGCGCGGGCTGGTGCCGCGCGGGGTCGCCTCCGCACCGCGGGCATGCGCCCGCGCGGCGCTTGGCCGCGCGGGGCCGCCCGCAAGGTAGGGCGCCCGCGCGGGCTGGTGCCGCGCGGGGTCGCCTCCGCACCGCGGGCATGCGCCCGCGCGGCGCTTGGCCGCGCGGGGCCGCCCGCAAGGTGGGGCGCCCGCGCGGGCTGGTGCCGCGCGGGGTCGCCTCCGCACCGCGGGCATGCGCCCGCGCGGCGCTTGGCCGCGCGGGGCCGCCCGCAAGGTGGGGCGCCCGCGCGGGCTGGTGCCGCGCGGGGTCGCCTCCGCACCGCGGGCATGCGCCCGCGCGGTGCTTGGCCGCGCGGGGCCGCCCGCAAGGTGGGGCGCCCGCGCGGGCTGGTGCCGCGCGGGGTCGCCTCCGCACCGCGGGCATGCGCCCGCGCGGCGCTTGGCCGCGCGGGGCCGCCCGCAAAGTGGGACGCCCGCGCGGGCTGGTGCCGCGCGGGGCCGCCTCCGCACCGCGGGCATGCGCCCGCGCGGCGCCTGGCCGCGCGGGGCCGCCCGCAAGGTGGGGCGCCCGCGCGGGCTGGTGCCGCGCGGGGTCGCCTCCGCACCGCGGGGCCGCCCGCAAGGAGGGACGGCCGCGCGGGCTGGTGCCGCGCGGAGTCGCCCTGCACCGCGGGCTGGGGCCGCGGGGTGCTGTGCTCGGGCGGAGTGTGCGCTGCACGGGCCGGTGCCGGGCGGGGAACTCCGCCGCACATGGGTGGGAGTCGGTGTGAGTTTCGGATCCTTAGTCTTGACTTGCCCTTATTCCTTCAGGAGTGCAGTACATTGTTGGCAACGGACGCACAATCGCGGACGTACCAAACGCCGGACGACACACACGCAAAGGTGGGTAATTTCGCCGAGGTTAACTGGGTAAGGGCGGACACGAGCAAAGGTGTTTCTTTCTAAGTTGCTCCACATGAACAAAGGTGTTTCTTTCTAAGTTGCTCCACATGAACAAAGGTGTTTCTTTCTAAGTTGCTCTTCGTGAGCAAAGGTGTGTTTTCTCTTTAGGTTGCTCCCAACGAGCAACGGTGTTTTTCACTTTAAGTTTTCCTCAAGAGCAAAAGTGTTTTTCCCTTCTGGTTGTCCTTATGAGTAACGCTGACCCCGGTTCTTACTTCTTTCGCTTTATCATCTGAGGCTCAAGTTTTGCTACACGCACACCAGCGGTTTGGCCACCGCAAGGGTGTGCTTTTCCGGAAAAGTGGTACGTTGACCCGTGTACCCCACGCGGAGGTGGCGTTAGGAATGGGGGCCCTCATAGGTGGAGGGTGTGAGCAATGACGCCGAGGTTGGTGCTCGGCGGCCGAGGCAGGTGCTCGGCAGGGAGGGGGGGCACCGGGGTAGGGGCCCGGTGCGGTGTCCGGGGAGGGTGCCCGGTTTATGTTTGGTGCAGGACATATTCATGTTGATGACGTATGAGGGGTGACAGTTGCTCTGGTTACAGTGGTTTGATTATTATAGTTTTCTTGCTCATTATGTTTATTCCAGTCACTGACTTCCCACTCCGTGACAGGTTCGTCCAAGGGCGGGTACTGGGGCACCGGTGAGGCCGCGAGAGTGCTGATCTGGCATTTTGGTGACTTCAGATACAGTGACTTTCTTCTCCCTTTTCAGTTATTATTCATGCTAGCTAGATGTGGATTGCGATACCCTCGTGGGGTCGAAGTGGATGTTGCCCTTTCCTCCTTTTGAATAAATGATGGATTGTTGCTTCCTTTCATGCTTGGCCGTTTTAAACAATGAAAAAGCAAAGTAAATCGGTTGCGAAAACTACTTTTAAAACGTGGGTGTCGTGTGGGCACCTAGCTTTTCAAACCCTGTGGATTTATGTGGCTTTCAAACTGTCTTTCATTAAACGATGGCATCGTGTGGATGCCGCTTTCAAAACCTTGTGATTCTTTATCCTTTCAAAACATCGGCCTCCCTGCGCTAAGTGAATAATAGATTTTCACGCGAGTTGTATGGTTGCATGTGAACGAGACCTTAACTGCTGTGGTTAGAGATTGTATGTGCTACGCCTTGTGAGGCACCTTATAGTTGAGACGCCGTGCATATACAAAGGAGACTCTGCCCGTTCACAGAGCGAATTTGTGTATGCGGCGGGTCTGTGCACGCGCCGGGGAGTATTGTTTTACAAAAAAAAATATATGGCTGATTCAGGGGCATCGGTGGCTCCTCTTCCGCGCGATGCTAACCCTCGGGGCGTGACAGAACTGCCTGAAGTCCCATAACTGATAATACCCAGAAATCACTATCTCCAAATCCAACAGGTCCAGCAATGCCCGCAAACTCTCCTAGGTACAACACAAGGTTCACAGTTACACTTTATTCCCAGAAATTAACCAAGTACACGCAGTCTGAAAATAAGTCCCCAAAGATGCAATTTTTCACCTGCTGAAAGGGCTCCGAAAAAATCCAATAAAAATACCAAAGCGATCCTCGCGTCGAGACCTTCAAAACGGGTGCCTGCACGCCCAATTCCGAGCCCCGTAGGCCAAGTTACAAATTTCACAGTACAGGTGCGCAAAATCTCACAACCACACAACTGTAAACTCAAACACAGATAAAGGGAAGAAAGTACACCTCCGGGAAGGTCTCAAAAAAATCCAAGAAAAACACTGTGATAATCCTCGCGTCGAGTAGATGCAAAAAGTGTACAAGCTCGCCTCGATCTGACGCTCGTGCGCGGAGATCTCCTCGCAACAACCCTGCCGTCCCAGAAAAAGCTCACAGCAACAAGTACCCCAGTAAGGATGGAAAAACTCCTTGAAAAGCGCAAAACGAGGAAAAGAGGAAAATACCAAAATCGTAGCCTTACCTATCGCGGATCCAAGAAATCGCTCGAAAAGGTGGTAGGAGTAGGCCGGGGGAGCTCGTGCACCGAAACGTGACGGAAGAAACACCGGCGAAGGAACGTCGCGACGCGCCAAGAAAATGAGAATCTTGAAAAGCGTGCCATGAAAAATCCCCAAAATCCGCAGATGGATGCAGCACAGCTCGGGGATGAATTCCTCTGAAGAAACCACAGTGAGAAAAGGCTCGGAAATGCCAAAAAGCCCAAGGTGAAGTGAGCTCGGGCTATTTATAGGCCCACAAAAACAAATGGGTTAATTCCACCCATGTCCCCGGTTTCGAGCGCTCGACCAGGTTTCGGGCGCCCGAAACCGGCGGAACACCGCACCGTGAGGTTACGCCCGAAACGCCCTGGAGCCGCCACGTCACCCGCACAGCAAACAGCTGTACGGGGCGTACCGGGAGTGGCCACGTGGCCCTCCCGGAGACCGACACGTGTCCCGCACAGCAAACAGCTGTGCGGGGCGCGTGTGGTGCCGCCGCGTGGCACCTCCCCCGGTCAAACGGGTAGGTGGCGCCCGCGAATGGTGGGGCGCCACCTGTCCAGCACTACTGTCGCGGTCACACGTGCGGGCAGGCATCGCTGCCACGCACGCGCCCCGAGGCGGGGTCCCGCGCTTCCATGCGCCGCGCCCGATGAGCCAGCCAACGACGCGTCGACACGTGTCCCCTGCACCTGGTCCACGCACCCTACTTCGGGTTCCGTGGACCGCGCCGCGTGCACCGACCAACCAGGGACTGCCACGTGTCCCCCGCCCTGGTCCATGCACCGCCGCGCCAACTCTGTAGACCGCGCATCAAGAGCCCGCCAATCAGGCGGCGCCACGTGTCCATGCACCGGGTCCGTGCACCCAGCCGCGAAGCTCTGTGGACTAAACACAGTAAACCGGCCAATGACAGGCCGCCACGTGGCATGCCGGCGGTCCACGGCCCCTCCCATGCACCAAAAGCCAATAAAAACTTCCGGGAGTCTGTTTTTGGGCATCCGGACTCAGAATCAAACATGCAAATAGTCATTTTCAAGCGTTTTTCCGTGCTGAATACAATTCCAACCTCTGTTTGGCCAAAAACCTTTTCAAAATTTCGACAAATGCAGCCGAAGGCCAATACGGCAAAAGATATCACACGGGGTCCATCAGTGGCATCCCTTTGATGCACTATGGGCCAGATACACCATCACTAGGTGTTCTAACAGTGGATTCACCGGAAAAAGGTTGCATGGGAACTCGAGCCACTACATCCTCCCCCACTAAAAGGAAGTTTCACCCCCGAAACAAGAAAAACAAACAGACGTACCTCAACCGGAAGCCTCGAACAGAAAGCGGTAGGTATCTCTCATCACTGCCTCTAGCTCCCAAGTAGCCTCCCGCTCCTCGTGATTGCTCCACAAGATCTTCACATACGGAATGGCTCGATTGCGCAATTCCCTCACCTCACGAGCAAGAATTCGTAACGGGCGCTCCTCATAATCAAGATCCTCACCGATCTCCAAAGAAGTGAAGTCAATCACCTGCGAAGGGTCAAATACATATCTCCTCAGAGCCGAGACGTGGAAAACATCGTGAACTCCGGCCAGGCGTGGAGGAAGGGCAACTCTGTAAGCCACAGGGCCTACTCTCTCAAGTACCTCGAAGGGTCCAATAAAGCGGGGACTGAGCTTCCCACGAACTCCAAATCTCCGGACCCCTTTCGAATGCGAGACCTTCAAAAAGACATGATCACCAATCTGAAACTCTAGGTCTCGTCGTCGAGTATCAGCGTAGCTCCTCTGACGACTCTGGGCTGTCTCAAGATGTCGGCGAACTAATCTGACTTTCTCCTTAGCCTCCTGCAGTAAATCTGGTCCCAAAGTCCTCCTCTCACCCACGTCACTCCAATACAAGGGCGACCGACACTTGCGTCCATACAACACCTCAAACGGAGCCATCTGAATGCTCGCCTGATAGCTGTTGTTGTACGCAAACTCAGCCAAGGCTAAGTGCCGGTACCACCCTCCTCCAAAATCCATAACGCACGCTCTCAGCATATCCTCAAGGGTCTGTATGGTGCGTTCGGACTGTCCATCGGTCTGTGGGTGGAATGCAGTGCTAAACCGGAGCTGGGTCCCCAAGGCTGACTGTAGACTCCCCCAAAAACGTGATACAAACCTCGGGTCCCTATCTGATACAATCGAGGCAGGTATACCGTGTAGCCTCACCACCTCGTCCAAATACATCAGTGCAAGACGCTCCAACGACCAAGTCATCTGTACCGGCAAGAAGTGTGCAGACTTGGTGAGTCTATCCACGACAACCCAAATCGTGTAGGCCCCACTCTGCGCCCTCGGCAGTCCAGTGACGAAATCCATAGTGATGTGGTCCCACTTCCACTCGGGAATTGGAAGACTCTGCAACTTGCCAGCAGGAACCCAGTGCTCTGCCTTCACTTGCTGGCAAGTTAAACAGTGAGCCACAAATCTTCCAATGTCCCGCTTCATTCCAGACCACCAAAAGTGTGTCTTGAGGTCCTTATACATCTTAGTACCACCAGGATGAATGGTATAAGGTGTATAATGGGCCTCTCTCAAAATCTGGTCTCTGATCTCTGGATCCGTAGGCACACACACTCGGTCCCTGTACCGTAGTACTCCTGAGCTATCCACTACAAAATCCCTTAACTAATATGCCTGAATCTGCGATCTGATCCTCGTCAAGTGGGGGTCCTCACTCTGTGTCTCCCTAATCCTGTCCAACAGAGTGGGCTGCAAGACCATAGACATGAGTCTAGCAGAGACCCCAGGGGATACCACCTCAATCTGTAGACGCCTCAACTGCTCCACAAGCGGTGCCTGCTGCGTGATCAACATGCTCAAACTCTGCACAGACCTCCTACTCAAAGCATCTGCTACCACATTGGCCTTGCCAGGATGATAAAGGATGCTCACATCATAGTACTTTAGTAACTCCAACCACCGGCGTTGCCTCAAATTCAGCTCATTTTGAGTAAACAAGTACTTCAAACTCTTATGATCAGTGTAAATCTCACAGTGCTCTCCGTAGAGGTAATGCCGCCATAACTTGAAAGCGAACACCACAGCTGCAAGCTCCAAATCATGAGTAGGGTAATTCTTCTCATAATCCAAAATAAGGCGGCGATCCTCGCGAAGAGTAGATGTCGATCGAGTCCTCACATGTTGAAATCCGATACCCGAGCGCAGAGATAAAAATCCGACAAGCCTCCGCTATCCAGAAAAACCACCAGCAGGAAAGGGGTTCAAAGATGTTCCAGAAACCCCAGTAAAAACCCAAATCTGGGAGGAGTGGAAAACATGAAAAATGTAGATTTACCTCTCGTGAAACCGATGCCATGAAAATCGGCCAAAAACTCCCTCCTGTCAGTCCTGGGGAGCTCGCAGAAGAAGCGTCGACGATAAAAGCTCGGTATCATAGGTGCGTCGAAGCTCGCGATGTCGAGAGGAACACAGATGGCACGCCTTCCAAAAATTCCGGGGATCTCAAAAGTTGAAGAAGACCCGCCATAGAACCACCCTGCCGAAAATGGGCTGAGAAACACAGAGGGAAAAACCCAAAAAGAAGCCCAAAGGGGCTATTTATAGCCCAAACCCACCAAAGGAGGAAAATCCGAATTCGGGCGCCCGAAATAAGACCAACCTTTTATTGTGCGCGCCCGAAACCTTCTCGGCCTGCTCTGCGCCCCGCGCACCCGGTGCACGCACGCCCGGTGCAGGCGCGCCCGCCAATCGCGGCACGCCGCGTGGCGACGCGGTCCACGGCGGGGTGCACGCGCCGCGGTCCGTGCCGGGCCACCCGGGTCGCTGCGCCCGCCAAGTGGCCTGGCATGGTCCATGGTGCACCGCGCCCGGCGCGAGTCACGCCTCACGTCACGCCTGTTGACCGCCCAATCCTCGGGCGCCACATGTCCCGTCAAAGTCCGCTAGTCCCGGTACACGCCCGAGTCTCGTGAACCGGTCTGCCCGCACCTGCCCGCGCTGCCCGCGCCCGCGCCCGCGCCTGCCCGCCTCCGCGCTCCGCCGCCTGCCCGTGTTGCCAGTGCTGCCCGCCAGCCGACGGAACAGTAACCATTACTCAAAATCCGTGTTTTGGCATCCGGGCTCCGAAAAATACAAGTAAATAGTTCGTTTTCATCGTTTTCACGCGCTGAGTCCAAATCCGATATCCGTTTTGCCAAATTCCACTACTAAAATTTGTTGAAGACATCCAGACAGGTATTCATAATCCAAATTTCACGTTGGGTCCAATTTTGTGGTCCGATTTGTGCGTAACCATCTCCAACACAGAAGCCACAATTCACTCCGTAAGACCTTCGCGGAGATCCGGGTCATCACATCCCAGCCCTCCTAGCAACAACAACACTGCCCTTCTCGACCTATAGTGCATGCTCGATGGCCTCATCCAGGGTCTGCAGTCTCCGGGCATGCACCAAGGTGTAAATCTCTGGGCGAAGGCCACTCTCAAACAAGTAGACTCGGTGTGACTCATCCCGAGCGACAAAGGGTACGCAGCTAAGCAACTGTGTAAACTCCCGACGGTACTCCTGAACTGTCCTGTCCCCCTGCTGAAGGTTGTTCGAGTCCTCCTCAACCTTCTGCCTTACACTGTTCGAAAAGTAAGCCGCGAACAGCATTCGGCGAAACTCTAACCAAGGCATCTGACGGGTAATCCGAAACTCAGCGGGCTCCACTCTCCGCCACCACGCATCTGCGTCTCCGTCCAAACAATGCACCGCCATGTGAACTCTCATGCTCTCAGGGATAAAGAAGTCCCAAAAGAGCTTCTCTAGTGCGCCGACCCAAGCCTCCACGTCCCAGGGCTTTGTATCACGACCGGTAAATCTGGGTGGGTTCAAACTGCGGAATTGAAGCAACCGTGTAACAACTCCTCAGCCGGGGTCCAAGGTCGACCCACTCCTAGAGCTCCACTGCTAGAAAGAGGCACCGCCAGTGAAGGGGGTACCACAGGTGGTGCAGGGGTTCGCTGAACAAACTGAGACGCCTCGCCTCTCTGAGCTAACAACTGATCAATGCGCCGCCCCTGCCTGCGACTGCTCTCTTCCAACTGAGCCACCACGGCCCGCAACTCCTGAATCTCACTCAGTCGGGCCTGCCCAGGCCCTTCCTGCTCAAACTCAACGGAAGGTGAAAAGTACGAACGCGTCGGCACACCGCGTCGGGGAGGCATCGTGCTCGCCTGCGACAAAAACCCAAACATCAGAACACCACAAACGCTCGACCCAATCTAGTGAAAGTCTAGAACATGCCATCCATTCTTTAGCATTATGTTGTCTGCAGCCAACATAATCACTTAAGAGAATAAAAATTCCAATCACTCATCCCATCCCTCGGGAAAGGTGTAAAACTCAATCAGGACTCTCGCTAAAAATTACGACTCTCTCACGAAGTCATCCTAGGGTCCAACCACAAGCCTAGGGTTTCTAAGTACACAATGACATACATCCTAGGCTCTGATACCACCCTAATCTGTCACGCCCCGACATCGAAGCTGCAACTTGGGCTCGCCAACAGATCAGCCACCTATACGGGAAACCCCACATAGGCGAAGCGTCGAACCTGAAAAAGGTAACAACTACCAACTATACAGATATCAGAGCTAAAAATAACTGTTGTAATAAAAATTTGAACCCACTGTACAATGGAAATAAAGGTATAATATCCATCTCCCAAAATAGTAATACAACAATCTGGTCCACCAAAATAAAATACAAATAAAATCCACCTATACATTATCTATGAATCCAAAAAGGGAGATAAACTAAAATCATAAATACAACAGTGTACAGTAAAACCCACAATCCAGGTTGGTACATCTATCTCACCAAAAAGACAACACTGGATCTATCGCGCGACTCCCTCACCACGATCCGCCGAGCCGAGAATTCCGGGAAGCTGACGCCGACAACCCCAATCAAACAAGAACAGGTTCCAAGCACAGCCGCTCGTAGCTCTCGTCCCGAAAAGAGGCAGCCCTTGGAAGCCAGATCACTCGAACCCTCGGCGGGGTGAGGAGATTTATATAAAATATGACATTTGTTTCCGAAAAACCCTTTTTGCTCGACCCCTCTCTGGGTGAGGACAAAAGTAACTTCTTTTTAGAAAACCATCTTGCTTGGAGGAAAAACCCCAATTTTAATATCATTTAGTTTATAAGAAAATCAGTTAAAAAACAGTTTTATTTTTCCAAGTCCCGAAGGACTACTGCCTTTGCCCTAATCAAATGAGAACGGGTTCTGGCGCCCCTCGAAGCTTGGGAGGAAACATTAGTTTACTAAAATCATGTGTATCCAAAAGTATCTCTGGGTTCAAGGTCCTGCTATCATAAGATCAACATTGCCACCACTCAGTGGCGATGAACCAAATCAGAGGAAAACCCGACAATCCGGGATCACCGTCATCCCAAATGGCTCCCGACATTAGCACCAAACTAACCTCTACCACCAGACTCCACTCGGCCCCCCGGCACAAGCGCAACATGTGTCACGCCCCGCAGTCGAAACTGCGACCCGGGCTCGCCAACAGATCCGCCACCTATGCCAAACCCGCATAGGCGAAGCGTCCTACCTGCAAGAAAAGTACTACGGCTAAACAGATATCAGAGCTATAAATAAAAATCTGTTGTAAACTAAAATCAATCACTGTACAACTGGAAATAATACAACAATGTCCATCTCCCAAAAATGATAACCATAATATCCTCATATACAAAACTCAGAACCCAACAGGGAGGTATCTCCAATAAATACATCAGTGTACAGGCTCTCAATACATATCATATCCTCACTACATCAGTCTCTCAAAAGAGAAAAATAAAATAGCTAATCTACTGAAGATCTCCTCAGAAGGGGTACCACTACTCTCCAACGACGGGTAGGGATCTAGCACGCGACTCCCTCGCCTCGATCAACAACCGCAGAATCAGCAACACCCACTAAGACTCTGCAAAACAAAGGAGAGAAAAGAAGGGGAGGGGGAAAACCCCCAACGGGTGTGAGAACTACACCTGTGGTGGCCCAGATTCCCATGCAGCTTTTTTTGGTGAATCCATTGTTTAGAACACCTATTGTCGGTGTGTCTGGCCCATTGTGCATCAAGGGGATGCTACAGATGGACCCTGTGAGTTATCTTCAGCTGTGTTGGCCTTCAGCTGTGTTTGCCGAAATTTTGAAAAGGTTTTTGGCCAAACTGAGCTTGGAAATGGATTCAGCGCGGAAAAACGCTTGAAAACGGCTATTTGCTTGTTAAATTTTGAGTCCGGATGCCCAAAAACGGACTCCCGGAAGTTTTCGCTGAATTTCGGTGCATGGGAGGGGCCGTGGACCGCCGGCTGCCACGTGGCAGCCCATGATTGGCCGGTCCGCAGCGCGCGGTCCACAGAGCGCCGCGGCTGGGTGCACGGACCCGGCGCATGACACGTGGCGCCGCCTGATTGGCGGGCCCGTGAGGCGCGGTCTACAGAGTTTGCGCGGCGGTGCATGGACCGGGGCGGGGGGACACGTGGCATCCCGCGGTTGGTCGGTGCACGCGGCGCGGTCCACGGAACCTAAATTGGGTGCGTGGACCAGGTGCACAGGACACGTGTCGTCACCCCATTCGCGGGCTCACGAGGCGCGGCGCACGGAACGGCGGACGGGCGCCTCGGGGCGCGTGCGTGGCAGGCGGCCAGGGCGGCGCCCTGCCCGCACGTGTGACCGCGACAGTGGCAGGGCCACGTGTCGCCCTGCCACTGGCGGGCGCCACCTACCCGCTTTGACCGCGGGGAGGGACACGTGGCGGCGTTTGGCGCGCCCCGCACAGCTGTTCGCTGTGCGGGACGCGTGTCGGGCGGGGAGGCGCGCGACGTGGCCGCCGCTGAGTAGCTCCGCCCGCTGCCGCCTGTTTGCTAGGCTACGTGGCCGCACGGGAAGAATTCGGGCGCGCACAGTGTTGGGCCTGGCCCAACACTGTAGCCGCCCGAAAATTCCCCTGCGCCCGAACGTGGGGACTTAATGGGAATTTTTCCATTTGTTTTCTGCGGCCTATAAATAGCCCGAAATCCTTTCTTCTTTGTTTTTTTGGCACTTCCGAGCCTCAAACCGAAGGGAGTTCTTCACCAAAGTTGATCCTCACACTGTCAAGCTTCCATCTGCAGAGTTTGGGGATTTTTGGGGGCACACTTTTCGAGATTCTCATTTTCTTGGCCCGGCGCGACGCTCTTTCTTCGGTGTTTCTTCCGTCGCTCTTCGGTGTACGAGCTCCCCCGACCTACTCCGACCATCTTTTCGAGCGATTTCTTTGCTGCTGGATTCGTAACAGGTGAGGCTACGATTTTGGGTTCGTCGCACATTTTCAGATTTCGCGTTTTTCGAGGTGTTTTCTCGTGCTCATTCGGACCCTTCTTGCTGTGAGTTTTTGGTGAGGACAGCAGCTTCTTTTGAAGAGATCTTCGCGCCCAAATCTCGGATCAGGACGTGCTTATAGACTTTTTTCATCTACTCGACGCAGGGATCATCGTGGTATTTTTTTTGGAATTTCCTGAGATCTTCCCGGAGGTATACATCTTCCTTTTTATCTGTGCAAGATTTTACAGTTATGTGGTTGTATGTTTTCGCGCGCCCGTGTTGTGGAATTTATATCGTGGCCTACGGAACTCCGATTTGGGCGTGCAGGTACTTGTTTCGAAGCTATCGACGCGAAGAACGCCGGGATATTTTTATTGGAATTTATTGGACACTTTCTGCAGGTGATATTTTGGCATCTGTACAGCTGAAATTCTGCATGAGACTTTTGGGCAGATTTTTGGGAATTTATGTATGACTGTAGCCTATGTTGTACCCAGGTGGGATTTTGGACTATACTGGATATACTGGACAGTGAGTTGCTGTTGTTCTGGTATTATCAGCTGTAGGACTTGGACAGATCAGCGCATCAGGTGGGTGATCTCTTTGTCAAGATCAGCGGACTGTGTACTAATTCTAGCTTTAGGGACTTGCATATTTTAATGTTTGTTGTACAGCATGCTAGAATGTATGAATTGATGATCCTGTTGTAGTTAGATGATCCTGAGTTTATTATCTTGCTCCCTTCAAGCTGTTGATTATTAATTATTTTGGAACTTGACCTAGCACCACTGCCATATGATGCATGTTCAGCCAGACTGTAGAAAACCTCGACTTGGGCTAGGTTTTTATTGCTCTAGACTTTCCCACTGCACTATTCTTTTTATCACTATGGACTTAGAGTTTTCCTCGCCCAAGTAGTGGGCCGAGAGGTCGGATTATCGTGGGATGCATTTACACTCGTGTCTGGGGACCGAGTGGAGTTGTTAGCAGTCTGTAGACCAGGTTTTCTTCGGGAGAGTGACTTGGGTTGTAGACTTGAGATATTGAGAGCTACTTTTGAGTGACCGTGAGTCTCGGCTATGCAGTTTTCTAGCCTGTGTGTGAGACAGTGTTCCTTTGGTTACAGTCGATCTTGTTGATCGAGGATTTGGATTATAGCCTGCATGAGCCACATTTGAGCTTGACAGAGATACGCGGATACTTTCCTCGGTGGGGTCGCTCCCCTCGAGAGCCACTCCGGAGTTGGGCCTGTTCTTCTATCGCGACTTGTCGACGCAGTGTTCCCTCTGGCTGGGCCAGTTAGTGGCAGTCACGGACACAGTCCCTCTGGCTGGGCCAGTTAGTGGCAGTCACGGACGCCCTACGTAAGTCCGGTCCCCCGGGACGTGACGGCAGTAGGTAGGCGCAGGTTTGACTGGACCCTATGCGGCAGTCAGTTTAGATTGGGTGATTTGAGTCGAGAGCTAGTTGTAGCATCATGTTCTTTCTGTTCCACTTTTGAGCATCTAGATAGAGGCATGGTAGCTGTAGAGTTTACTTTACCAGCTTTTTCCTTTCCGCACTGCATTGTTACTTTTTGCCTCTAGTAGACTTAGTGGGCAGACCGTCGGGCTTGTTGGCGGCACCCACTGAGAACTACTTGGGACATAGTTCTCACACCCGTCGTGGTGTCTTTTCCCCAGGGACTTCTTCTTTTGCTCCAGTTCCTGCCGCACCTGTTGCTGACCCGACTGATCGAGGTAAGGGAGTCGCGAGATAGATCCCTACCAGTTGTCGCCTGAGAGTAGATGTACCTCCCTACATTTTTGAGAGTTCTTGTTGAGTGACCTTGTAGTGAGGATGGAGTTGTACTCTTCTTATTTTGAGAGATATTTGTACTTGGTGAGATTTTCTGGTTGTATATTTTGTTAGAGTTGTATATATTTTCATCCAGCTTTCACTTTTCAGCTCTGATATCTGTTTAATGTAGATTTCTTTTGCAGGTTAGTCGCTACGTCTATACGGGGCTTCCCGTATGGGCGGCGGATCTGTTGGCGAGCCCGGGTCGCAGTTTCGACCCGGGGCGTGACAACACCTAAAAAGGGAGTCCTCAGTGGGTACCGCCACCAGGCCCGACGATCTGCCCACTAAGTCCACTAGAGGCATAAGATAATCAAAGCAGTAAAGACTGAAATAAGGAAGCTGGAGACTCTTAACAGCTACCATGCCTCTATCTAAATGCTCAAAAGGGGAGAACCAAAGAATGGTATGCAACCACCAGCACAAGAAGTGCACAATCGACCCAATCGAGCTGACTGCCACATCTGGTCCAATCACACCTGCGCCCACCTACAACCACCTCCCGCTGACGGGCAGGATTTACGTAGGGCGTCCAAACGGACTAACTCGCTATCGAGTAGTGGCTCATGCAGGCTATAGTCAAAATCCATACTCTCTCTCAAAACGGATAGACTCAAGATCCCCAAACCTCTCGCACAACGGTCGACTAACTCACAACGACCTCGGGATCACCGTCAATCCCCAAACGGTTCCCAACAACACTAGCACTGGTCTAAACACAGCTACTAGACTCCACTCAGTCCCCCTGACACGAGTGCAACAATAAAGTAATTGCCTGTAATAAACCCAATCTTGTGCCACCAATAAAACTGGTATTGCCTGCTCAGCTGTCTCAAGTATCTGCTAACCAATCGGTACTCACTGACCGATGGTCACTGTTTGGCACTCGCTGGCCAATGTATCAATCGCCTACTCCAGAGTTGCACTCGAGGGGAGCGACCCACACGAGTAAAGTATCTCTGTCATCAGTATCACAAGTATCATAAGTGTCATAAATCAGCAGGACTTGATCACGACTCTGATCAAAGTGGGAAAACCCATTCCCTAAAGAAGACCCCGGTCTTCAAACAGATGCAATAGTACTCAAATAGTGGGAAACTCTGTCCACTAGAGAAATCTGATACCCAATCTGATGCATAAATAAATATCCGGTTAACCGCCCAATATCCGCGGTTGCCGCAATACCCTGCCGTCTATAATCAAGTCCTATAACCGACCTCTGGTCAACCGCCCAAAGTTCGCGGTCACCGCAAAACCCTGCCAACCGCAATCCAGCACAACCCGTCCCTGACACCAATGTCCCGGCTACACTACCCCAGACCCCTGCTCAAACCCGAGCAACACTGACCGCCTGACTAATAAAGACGGAGAAAGGAAAGCATGGTTTCTCCTAAGTCAAGTTCCAATAAGTAGTGTAGCGATAGAAGGTGGTCTAACTATATGTCCATAAAAGCATGCATTTGTTCTCAAGAAGAATATAAGAGAGTAAACCACATGCCAAAATCACCAATGCCTACACCTGTCCATAATCCTCGATCATAATAACTCCTCAGAGTAAAAATCCGCACATAACTATATAATCCTGCCCCATCGCATAAACCAACCACATAAAGGCTATGTGCTAACATGGCATGTTACATAATCCCATAGGGTAACATTATCCTAGGTAAGCTTACACTAATCACCAACATAGACATCCAAATCATGCAAGTCCTCAGTATACATCATAAATACTATTCTTGCAATCATTTATACAATTGTCATTATCAAGCTTACCTACCTTTCAAACACAAACTATGTACCCTAAATATGCATGCATCCTATAATGAAGAATTAGAGAACCGTCCACCGGTTCTGGGAACAAAGCACCCACCTGAAGCGCTTTTCCGCAGGCAAAGCTGAAGTCGGTGAAGAGAGTGGCCACCTGCTAACATAATCCGCTGAACCCGTATCCTTGGTACATGTCGCGCAAGCCTCGGCTCCAAACAGCATCGCGCCAACCATGCAACACCACAACAAACAACATCACGATACAACTATACCCCAACAAACACCAACAACATTGCTGTTTTTCCCAAACAGCACAGAGATAGGCAATTCTTACCTCCAGGCAGCGCTCCAAAAATTCCAGAAAATGCACTGTTGCGATCCTCGCGACGAGTAGCCCCAAAACGAGTATTTATACGCCCCGTTCTGACACTTGTAGGCCAAGATATAAATCATACAATGCAGGGCGCCGACAATCCACTACACTGCAAAAACTACAGGATACAACCCCGAAAAAGCTTAAATCTCACCTACGAGATGAACTCGGAAAAATCCGGAAAAATAACCGCTACGTTCGTCGCGTCGAGCCAATCGAAACGGGTACCTGCACGTCCCAATCCGAGTTTTGTAGCTCAAGTTACAAATTCCACAAGGTGACCATCTCGAAATTCCCCGAGTACAAAAACTGTACAACTCTGTCCAGAAAACTAGAATTTTCTTACCTTCGAGAAAATTCAGTAAAATGCAAAAAAAATATGAGGACGTTCCTTGCGATGAGTAGATGCAAAACGACTATAGGCATGCCTCCATCCGATGCCTGAGCGCGAAGATAGAAAATCGACAAGCCTCCGCTGTCCAAAACCTCACAGGCAAAGGAGTCACAGAAACACGTCGGGAACAGTGCCGAAAACTCGAAATGAGGAGAAGTGAACAACACGGAAAACGAAGCCTTACCTCTTGTTAACGCGCTGCCGGAAAAATCGGCTCAAAATTCCATCGGGGTGATACGGTGTACCTCGCGGACTGAAGAGCGACGGTAATAGCCAAAAATCCAAGGTGCGTCGATGTGCGCCGCGTCGCAGATAATGTCGATGCCGCAGTCACCAAAAATCCCCAAGATCCATCAAGGAGTGGAGGAAACAGGGTGGAAGATCTCTGCAAAAGGAGGGCTCCAGAAAGACTCCAAAACCCGCTCAAAAGGGCCCTCAAAGCCTATTTATAGGCTGAAATCCGGGTCCAAAAAGCACTTCCTGGTACACTTTCCGGGCGCCCGAATCTTTCAGGCCCCCCACAGTGTACCAGGAACTCCCCCCCGCGGTGCGCCCGAAACACTCTAGGTGCGCCAGGTCACCCACATAACAGGGAACAGCGACCACAGCCGCTAGTTCCCTGCCACGTGGCATGGTCCATGCATGCGGGTGTTTTGCACCCGCCAACCACACGCGGCCACGTGGACCGCACTCAGAGGCGGCCCATGTGCGCTCGCGTGCTCCCCGTGCAGCCGCCTGCCACTCTAACCAGCACGCAGCCCGAGGCAGCCCCCCGCCAGCTCCGTGGACCAAGTCCACGGCACCGACCTATCCAATCACGCCACGTGTCTTGCCTCCGGTGCACGCCGGCCTGTGGACCGCGCGCCTGCCCGCGCGCCAGCGCGCCTGCCCGCGCCCGCGCGCCTGCCCGCGCCCGCGCGCCTGCCCGCGGTCGCTCTGCCGCCTGCCCGAGCCCGCGCCGCCGCGCTCCGCCGCTGCCCGCCGCCGCCGACGCTGCCCCCGGCCGCTGGAACAGTGCCTCCTTGCTTCGAAATCCGTGCGTGTCATCCGGGCTCCGAAAAAGATAAGTAAATAGTCCATTTTCATCATTTTCGCGCGCTGAATCCAAATCCGCTATCCGTTTTGCCAAATTCCAACTCTAAAAATTGTCGAAGGCATCCGGGAAGGTGTTCTTTTGTCCAAACTTCGCGCTGAGCCCAATTTTAATATCCGTTTCGCGCGAAACCACTTCTAAACATCCGACGGGGTCCTCCGACTACTCATGTGATCCATTTTATGCCCGAAGTCCATCACTTGTGTCCAAATTGTGAACAAACACCACCGACAGACCATGTAGGCCTCCGTAAGCTGCCAATCAACCAGTAAACTCATCGTGGGGTTCCGGGTCCTCACATCCTCCCCCACTAAAAGAAAGTTTCATCCTCGAAACTAACATAACTCAAAAGGTGTCTCCAAATCAAGGGTAGGTACTCGTCATCACTGTCTCTAGCTCCCCAAGTCACCTCTCACTCCCCGTGATTACTCCTCAACAACAACAACAGCAACAACCGGTTCGGCAAAGCCCGGTTGCGCAAACCTTTAATCTCACGAGCCAGAATACGCAACGGGCGTCCCTCGTACTCCGAACACTCTTAGCTCTCAAAATGGAGTGAGTCAATCACGGGCGAGGGATCCAAAAGCAAAACACTCCTGAGCTGAGACGTGAAACACCACAGGGGCTCCATCAAAAAGCTGGGGGAAACAAATTACCTACTAGTGCAACACGTACCAAACCACATCCTATGTCAACTCAACCAAGGCAATCCGAAACATACCCACGCTATTATCCAATAAGGAAAAGAGCCCTAACAAGGAGGGGTCCTCACTCGGTCACTCCTGAATCTTGACCATCCGAGTGAACTACTCAGTCGCGGTCTATCATCCAAAGGAATCCTCAGGGACACTACCACAAGCCATGTTTGCCTCAACAGTCCACACAGCGCCAGTTGTGGAATCATCCAACTCAACCCTAGACAGCTTTCCTTCTCCAGGTATCCGCCAACACAGTGGCCCTGTCGGGGTAATCCAGAATGCCCAACAATAACCCAGTCGGTAACTCCACAGTCACTATGGGAGGCATCACTATAACTCGCAGATCCTTCTCCCAACACTGGAAATACAAGCATTGGCGCTGGTATCAGTCTCATCATCCAATTGCCAAGCTCTCCTGGCACTGCCCAGTCCAAGAAGCTCCTCACCTCGACAATAATTGTCGATCTCGGCCAATTCCCAAGTAGTATCCATATTGGCTGGATTTCCACCGCCGCTCCTACGGCTCGAACAAAGTGACCCAAGAAGGTATGCTTCTGAAGCTACAACTTGTACCTCAATAACTTGGCATACAGCTTCATCCACACGGGCATGGTAGCACATCCACAAGTGCTCCTCGTGCTCCAAGTCGCTCTGGGAGTAAATCAAAATATCCCTGGAGGATCTTGTTACCAATCCAATCAAGTACAGCTGGAGCACAATTCCTCAAATCATAAGAGTGGCAGGGCATTAATCAATCCACTTGGCCTCACTGTGAGCTCATGATTCCCTACCGTGTCTTGAACGCCATCTAGGCAAGGTCCTCGGCGGTTTGATTCCAAGTAGGTACTCACACCATACAATAACTGCCGGAGTATGACTCCATCAAAAGGTCCTAGATAATACCTGGACCTGCCCGTGCTCAAACCACAACGAATCCACAACGAATCCTCACCGTCGTGTATCAACGACGTGGCATCACCACCGTACATCAACGGCGTGGCACTGGGTCAAACAGGACCCTCGATCCATCAGATCCTGCAACTGCGCCATCAGCTCTCTCAAGTCTACAGGCGATATCCAATGAGGTGCTGTCGAGGGTGGTGCGGTTCCCCGAACCACGTCAAACGCAATCTCTATCTCCCTAACCAGCGGCATCATCAACAGCTCAGGTGAAATCACACCCGGGATCTCGTGGGCAACAGGGATATCCTTGAGTCCCGGTGCCGTCGTAAGCACCTCTCACACTGTCGCTAAAGCCTGTGTGCTCTAACAATCTCAACAACCAAGCCTCCTCTCGTCTGCCTTGTAGAAAATCAAAGTCCTCTCTTTCCGCAGCCCAACATCCTGTGGCACTGCGCCAACCAATCCCAAGCACTGGGTCAAAACGCCGAACTACCACAATTACCAATAAGCCTGCCGATATAACTCGTGGCCTCAACTGCATTGGACATAATCCACAAGCCTCCTCCACATGCACAGCACTAACAGAAACCTGTACCTCTAGTGCACGTGGTAACAAATCTGCCTCTAGTCCATGCAGGAATGCAACATGCTCTAACTCTGACTGCTGTGATGAAATCACACCTGCGACAACCCGATCCGCTGCTGTGGCGCCCTCCAACCGGGCGGCACAGATTCATCCGCTCAATGCACGTGGTCGTCGCTCAATCTGCCTGAAAATCAAGACTATCCACCTGAGGAGCACGACCTTTGTCTCTGCTCACGCTGGGGTGACGAATGCGGCACTCCGCAGATCACCAATCCATGCTACCGCCGCGCTACTCTGATAAAGATGCTGTAACGTACCAAATTTTGGTATATAAATAAATGTAAATAAAATAGTATGAAATGCTATTTTATTGAATTTATAGAAGTAAAGGATGACCTGAAAATGAATTGGGCCCAAATCGAGATTAGAATGTGAGATCTTGAATCTTACATGAGAAAGTGGGCCCAGATTGTAAGTGGAAAATTCACAGTTTCGAAAAATTCCGAGAAAATTACGGGAGCTTCGTAAGTGTGTTTTAAGGCCAAAGTAAATATTTCGCGTTGATCGGACACCCGGATAGTGAGAACGGGCTCCGCCAACGAATTTGAATACAGTGAGACTTTTGGTGACCCAGAGGTGGTCCAAACTGAAAAATTAAAGTGCCATGTAGTAAATTAAGTTAAACTGTGGCTGCCCGCAAATTTGAGCGAAAACGGGCGAGAATAATGCAAGAACGGATGAAAACGGGCGAAACTGGGCTTGGGCAAGTTCCGGGCGCCCGAAAATGAGTTCCGGGCGACCGGAAAGTACTGTAGCAAATCGACTTTTATGGGTTGCAGCGAACAGGGCTGCACTGTAGCAAACCCGGTTCACTATCACAGCCCAGTCCAGGTGAAGATGCGCCCGAAAGTTACTGTAGCGCGCCCGAAAGTTACTTTGTGGCACGGATCCCGAGGCAGTAGCACGAATCCCGAGGCAGTTGGCACGGATCCCGAGGCAATGGCACGGATCCCGAGGCATCGGGCACGGATCCAAAGGCACGGGCGCGAATCCCGAGGCATGGCCATCGCGCGCGGCGCTCCGGGCGAGCGGTTCGAGGCACGCGGGGTAGGTGGGGGGCTCCACGTGGCGTCTCCCTATTGGACGCACTGGCCGAGGGAGCGGGGGGGCGTCGGGAAGGCGCGGCGGCCCTAGCGCGGTGTCAGCGGGGAGGCCACGTGTCGGCCTCCCATTGGGCGGTCACCGCGACGCGACGCGCTGACGTGACGCGACGCAGCTACCGCGGGCGCAAGTGCGGTCCACGTGGCAGCCTCTGATTGGCTACCACTGGTCCGTGGTCGCGGTGCACGGGTCCAGGGACACATGTCACCTCACCATTGGCCGAGCGATGCTGACGTGGCGCCTTGTCACGCCCCAGTGTCGAAACTGCGACCCGGGCTCACCAACAGATCCGCATCTGTACGGAAACTGCCGCACAGACGAAGCGTCTACCCTGCAAGTCAAATCTATAGCTGAAACATGTATTAGAGCTGAAATAGAACTAACAACCAAGGGCTATAGAAAACCACTGAACAACTGATGTAAATAAAAATCATCCTTGATACAACATCTCTCAACTGTCAAAATATACAAAAGCCTCACCAATCACTCAGACTGTCCAGTACAAAAGTAGAAACATAAAATACAGGGTACATCTACCTCTGACTCTCAATACGGTAAGGAACTACTCAGCCTCGTCCTCACCTCGAATCAGCTGTCTCCGCGCGAACCCAGCCGGAACAGCTACCTCAGGAACCTGTCACCGCAGCGGGTGTGAGATCTACTGCAGAAGGTAGATCTCAGTGGGTACCGTCACCAATATCCACGGTATGCCCACTAAGTCTACAGGAGGCACAAAAGATAGGTATGCAGATAGATATATAAATGAAAGCAGGAAATGAGCTAAACTATATGCCATAACCATATGCTCAAGGAAACCTCTACTATGATCCCGCTATGCATACTGCCACACTACTAAATGCCTCAAGTATCATGCTCAAAGGAATACTCATCTAAGAGCGAGCTATGCAACATTCGCACACAAGGTGCTCTCAGAACCCAAAACTCAATGACTGTCCAAAGCTGGCACAGTCGAGCCCGCGCCTGTCGTCTAGGAACGCACCTGCCCACTCCACGTGGGGCGTCCTACTGACCACTATGGACGCACCTGCCCACTCCCTGTGGGGCGTCCTACGCACCTATCCACTGCGTGTGGGGCATACTACGCACCTGCCCACTCTCTGTGGGGCGTACTACGCACCTACCCACTCCGCGTGGGGCGCACTGCTGACTACTATGGACGCACCTGCCCACTCCGCGTGGGGCGTCCTAGTCGGTCCATCTCAATCATCATCACGCATCCGGAGCGTACTCGAGGGGAGCGACCCCACCGAGCTCTAGTATCTAGTCAGTCTCAACTATCTCATAAATGGCATATGCAGGCTGTGATCCACGATCAAACAGATCGGATACTCAAACCAAATATCACATCACAGTCGGGAACCCTCCACGACTGGATCAGGGAATGCCAAACCCTCTCATAGCTATGTCGGAGAACCCTCAACGACCCTATCTGATAATGCACATCCATGGCTAAGTCGGGAACCCTCCACGACCCAATCTGCCAGAGCCCAATCTCTCGAAATCAAGTCGGAGAACTATCTCCACTACTAAAATCAGATATACCAATCCATGATCTAGAATAATCCCACCAGGGATCTCAACTCACCTGACACTAGAAGCTCGTCACACAGAGCTCTAAAAATCCACTCGGCCCCCTGGCACGAGGATACATGCATCCTGAACCTACTCAAACCCTCTGGAAGCTCACAAAATTCTCCAAACTATTTTTAAAGTCTCAATTTATTAAAATCGGTCCGCCGATTTTTAATACGGTTCAGATGCCAATCTAATGTCAATTAATCATGCAATCTAGTGTCAATTCATCCCTAGATCATGCTAAAAATATCTGGGGCCCATAATTGTCTTTCCATGATTTTCTAGGCAACTATCAGATTTATCAGCTATATAAATATTAAGCTAAACATGATCAACATGCATACAATAGCTTTAGAAGGCATTCCATATATTTTGGAGAAATTCCAACCCACCTCAAATGCATTCCGCAGGCAAACGCTGAAGTCGGTGAAGCTCCGCACCGCTCACTGACAAAATCCTGCCGGAACGCCCAAAACCGCATCGCATGTGCGCGCACTGTCGCGATCCTCGGAAAGTATCCCCGGAAGCTCGGACGAATCCCTCGAGTCCTCTAATGAAATCGGCTCGCACTCCGGCCCTTGCTGCCCTCTCACAGCACACGCACACACTCACGCACGCGCGCACGCACGCTTCGACTCCGCGCCGAGAAAAATCCAAAGCTCACAGCATCAATGCCAAGGATGGAAAGAATAATCCAATTAAGCTCAAACCTCCACAAAAATCCATCTAAGAAATCCAAACTCATGCTTGAACAAATCAGACCACTTACCTCCTGTGCGGCCAACTCGCGCGCGCGGCTCAGCTCGATCCCAAGCTGCAGAAACACTAAGCTCCATCAACTCCCTCTCAATCTCCCTCACTCTCTTTATCTTCTTCTCTTTTCTTTCCTTTCTTTCTTTCTTTCTTCTCTTTTCCCTGTCGTGGAGAAGAAGCAGGGGCTCAATAAATAGAGGGTCTAAGCAATGGGAGAGGAAATTACCAAAATGCCCTCACTCAAAAATATCCAACGTGCTGATTCTGGGCAAAAAAGAACACTGGGTACCAGTACCACTAATTGGGTACCGGTACCAGCCCATTAGTTCCGGAACTCCCACTTCGGTTCCGGAACACAAGGCCTAGTTCCGGAACCAAAACCCCTGTTCCGGAACTCAACCTCCAAATGCCAAAATCCGAAGTCTGAAGCTCGGGTTCTCTCGCCGACAACTCACTTTCTGTCCCGGAAGCTTCTGCATCACTCTAAGATCTCCCGAACCCTACTGTAAACATAAAGTACACATGTCCAAAGCTTTTACCACTCAAAAGCTCGACGGTGGAGTCGGTGCTCAATCCCACAATCCGGTACTCTCACAAGAAGATCCTTACTTGCCAAGTCCAACTCACTTTTTTTCTTCGGGGCCTCCCCATCAGTACGTATCCACCCGAACTCCGCTATAAACAGGAAATACACATGTCTCAACACTTTCCAAATTCCTACGTGCGACCGCGGAGTCGGTTTTCTATCCAAACCAATATTCCACAAATACTCAATGCCCCGAAATCACTGATTCAACTGGGCTTCCAAATTTCGACGCTGCTGACTCACTTTCCATCCCGATGGATTTTGCGTCGATCCGAAATAATCAGAACTCATCTGTAAGCCCAAATGGAACACGCCCAAGGCGATCACTCCGCACCACGCCATCTCGCGAGGTCGGTACACTCAACAAAGTTCCAGTACTCTACACGCCTAGCTGGCATGGCGTGGACCCGTGGACCGCGGCTGGGCGGTTATTGTAGCCACCCGAAAGTTTTCGGGCGCCCGAAATGTTGCGCCCGAAAGTTCGGATTCGGCCTATATAGGCCCGAATGGCCCCATTTTCCTCCTTTTCTCCCTTTTGGCTTCACCCGAGCGTACCAGGAGGGGAGCGGGCGACTTCGAGGCAGGGTTTTTGAGGTCGCACGAGCGCGCCGTGGACTCCGTGGAGAGCGCAAGGTGCTCCAAAGAGGCTAATGGACGCGATGGACGTCACGGCGTTGTCAAGGTAGGCCCCATGTGTCGTTTTTGGTGGTATTTTTGGCACAGTTTTAAAGTTTCCTTTTGGATTTTGGATTTGACCCCATGCCCACGTGCGTGTTAGGGACCCAACTTTTTCTGTGCCGTTTTGTTGTGTGAGTGTCGCGGGAGTTTTGGACGCGCCTCGTTTTGCGTGCAAGCTCGTAGGAGATGTGTACCATTTTGCGTGCGGATACGGCGAATGTGTGCAGTTTTGGACACGAACTCGGAAGACGTGCACCGTTTTGTGTTACGGAATTTGAGTTGGCGTAGTTTCGTGAAAGTCTCAAGTCTTGAAGATTGAAGGTGAAGAAAGTTGGATCATTTAACTCAATCTCAAGAAAGAAGAATTCAAAAGGATCAGGTATGTTTAACTAAAGATTTTGTGTGATCCGAATACTTCTTGTAGTGTAGAAACACTTGGAAGAATCTTTCATTGCATAAAAATCAAAAACTGGACTTGGGACATTTTCAGGATCCGGATCAGGTTGTTCGATCCGGATCCCGAAGGTGGTTCGTTCATACACCAGTTCAATCCGGATCGTAGTCTCTTGATCCGGATCCCGAACAGTGAGTTTACCATTTTCCTTGAACGATCCGGATCATGCTTCGCAATCCGGATCCCGAACGTTGATGTTTGGTAAACTGTATGAACGATCCGGATCATGCACTTCGATCCGGATCCCGAACCTTCGTTTTTCTGGAACTGGCTGACTCGTTACGACGATCCGGATCACAGCTAGTCCGATCCGGATCGCCGTCCGTAAAATTTCCAGAAATGTTAGGTTTTTGATTCTTATCTTCTTCCTAGGGTTTCTAACCTATAAATACACCCTATGACTCTTTTTCTAGGGTGAATCCACATAGTCTTTAGCCGTCATTTTCATATACCATTTTATACGGCTATAGATCCACATATAGAGAAGAAAGGAAATCATTAGAGAATACTCTATGTTTCTTCATCTATATTGATTAGTTTGATTCTAGGTTTTCATACTCACATCTCGAGTTGAATCAAACTAATGAATACTTAGATGGTATTTCCGATCTATCTTTGATCTAAGTATTCGGCGGATCATCACCACCCAAAACAACGATTTACCCCAAAAATCGGCGCGTGGATTCGCGTGTCCTTGTGGATTCAAGGTTCAACCGCTCTCGTGGATTCGGAGCGAGGCACGTTCGTGGATTCGAAGGGTGCTATTGGGTGAAGACCGTGGATTCGGTCGGACGTCGTGGATTCGACGTTGGACGCCGTGGATTCGGCGTTGGGCGCAGATCGTGGATTCGAGAAGCGTCGCGGAGCGAGCGGAGAAGATCCTCTAGGAGCGTATGGAAAAGGTTGAGTCGTAAGTGTGTACGGTAAATCACCTTGTACGTGTTTTAATTCTAGTGGATTTCTGCCGTGTTATCGGTCGCGTGGTTTTTTACTCCGGTGATGGAGTTTTCCACGTAAAAATCTTGCGTATTATTTTTATTTCCGCATTGGGTTTTATCGCAACGATTTTTTGAGTGTTTATACGTTTACACCTATTCACCCCCCTCTAGGTGTTTTTTTTTCCCCTATTTAGATCCGTATTACATATAACCCAACAAGTGGTATCAGAGCGGGAATAGGGTTGTAAACAATGGTTGAAGGTGGAAACATCAACCGACCCCCATTCTTCGATGGAACTAATTATGCGTACTGGAAAGTACGGATGAAAGCCTTTTAATTTCCATCGACGAACGGGTGTGGCAATCGATTGAATTAGGATGGTCTAATCCAACTGAATTTAATGGTGATGTTCGCACCTTAAAACCTAGGTTGAAATGGACCAAGGAAGAGTTAGATTCATCTTCTTACAATGGCAAGGGAATTAATGCTATTTTTAATGCCTTATCTCAAACTGAGTTCTCTCGCGTCTCGGCATGTGAGACTGCGAAAGAAATCTGGGATGTTCTTCAGGTTACACATGGGGGAACTAACCTCGTGAAGATTCAGAAACTGCAAATGCTTACGAGCAAGTTTGACTCTATCTTAATGGCAGAAAATGAATCTTTCACGGACTACTATACACGATTGCAAGACATCGTAAACTCATGTGCTAATCTGGGAGAGAAGATTCCAGAATTTAAGATTGTAAGAAAAATCTTAAGAACTCTTCCTGAACGATTTCGCCCAAAGGTTACTGCCATTGAAACTATTAAACACCCGGACGAAATACGTGTAGAAGAATTAGTTGGTTCATTACAAACTTATGAAATGACATTTACTACTAACAATTCTTCTGGAAAGGCATCCACTTCTAAGTCTTCAGGTTATGCGTTGAAAACAACTAAGGAAGAAGACGCGGATACATCCTCCTCAGACGATGACGAGAACCTTTCTATGGAGGAATTTGAGAAGCAACTCGCTCTCTTGACAAGGAAGTTTCGCCGCAACTTTCGAAGGGGTAATTCAAGCAAATCTCCATCCTTCGGAAAGTCGAACAAAGGCAAGGGTACTTCAGGATACAAGTCAAGAAAGCAAGAGAACTTCTCAAAGGATAAGAAAAGTTCAGAAGGACAACTACAATGCTTCAAATGTCGAGGCTACGGCCACATTGCAACGGAATGTCCTAACAAGTATCCGGCAAAGAAGAAGGCGATGCAAGTCGTCACTTGGGATGACAACTCAACGTCAAATGAGTCGTCTTCGAGTGATGAAGAAAAGAGCTCCACCGCATTCCACACGTCCGTATCTTCACCCTTCATGTGCTTTATGGCAAGTAAATCTGAGTCGTTGTCCAACTCCACTGTTGAAAAGAACGCAACGGACAACGAATCGGATGATTCGGAAGGTGAAGGTTTTGCTCTAGCCTACCACAGACTTTTGAGGGACTCAAAGAAAGTGGCTAAGCAAAACAAGAGTTCGAGAGGGAGAGTGCATGATCTCGAAGAAGAAGCAAAAAGAGCGACTTCTCTCTCAAACGCTCTTGAAGTGGAAAGGGAAAACCTGATAAAGGCAAATGCTTCCCTTCAAGAGTCCAATGAGCAACTCGAGAAGAACTATATAGATATGGTGAACAAAGCGAACTACTTCTTGAAGCTCTACGGCGAGGCCCGACGGGAAAAATTGGAAATGACAGAGACCATTTGCCAACTCAAGGATGACTTACAGCAATTTTCCTTAGGAAGGAGTAAGTTGGATAAACTTCTTGGTCTTGGTCAAACAAACAAGTTCGGCCTCGGATACAATCGAACTGAAGACAATTTTAGTTCGGTTGGGACAGTCTTTGTGCCTCAGTCGGTATCTCCTCCTCCGACACCGGAAATCATGACAACTAACGACAACAAACCTACTTCATCCTCTTCAGAATCGTCAAGCACAAAGGTATGTTTTCGTTGTAATTCTGCAGGGCACATTGGAAGAAATTGCAAGATTGGAGCTCAAAGATCAAATCAACCACATCTTGCAGCTGCTACCAACAAGTTCACTCCATGGAACTCAAAGAAGAATTTTCCTAAAGAAAAAGACATTGGTAGTACTTCAAACAAGACGATGACAAAAGAAAAAGACCAATCTTGCAAGACGTCTTCATCAAGGAAAACTTCTCAACCATTGCCAACATACTCCAAAACTCAAAAGGTTTGGGTATGCAAAGGTGAAACTCCTCCTTGTCTTTAATCGTTCTTCGATTAAATCTTGTGTAGTTTATGTATACTACTTTCTTTTCTTCTTTTTCTTTTGGCCGACCCGTCAACCATCTTTGGGAGGTAAATGGTACATTTTTTTATTGGTTGATGATTTCTCTCGGTTTTCATGGGTAGCATTTTTAAAAGAGAAAGCTGATACGTTTGACTCTTTTCATGAGATTTGCCATCGTATTATGATTGAAAAGAATGAAAAGATCATTCGTGTTAGAAGTGATAGAGGTGGAGAATTCATAAATTCAAAATTCATTGATTTTTGCACTTCAAATGGAATCAAACATGAATTCTCGGCACCCTATACACCTCAGCAGAATGGTGTTGTTGAGCGCAAGAACAGGGTTGTTCAAGAGATGGCGCGTGTGATGCTTCATAGCCGGAATTTACCGCTACATTTTTGGGCTGAAGCTGTGAACACCGCTGTCTATGTCATTAATAGAGTTTACTTGCGCCCAGGAACTTTAAATACATCATATGAGCTGTGGTTTAGTAGAAAACCCAATATCAAATATTTTCGTGTCTTCGGGAGTCGATGTTACATTTTACGTGACCGTGAAAATCTTGGAAAGTTTGACTCTCGAAGTGATGAAGGGATCTTTCTGGGTTATTCTACGAATAGCAGAGCATATCGAGTATTTAACATTGAATCTAAGACGATCGTAGAATCAATAAATGTTAAAGTAGATGAAGCTTTTCACTTTGAAACTGGAAAATCTACCCTCGATATCTCTCTAGATGATGATTCTCCTGCTAGTGCATCTTCTCATAATAATACTTCCAATACTTATGATGCATCTAATGGTTCTTCTAGTGTATCTGATGTGCAGGAATCATCTCATATATCTCCGAGTACTCCGCTTCAACAAACGTTACGAATCTCCAAGGATCATCCGGAATCGAATATTATTGGAGATCCACAAGAAGGAGTCAGAACTCGGAGGCAGTTGGTTTGTGGATTCGCTTGCTACGTATCTTTAATCGAACCAAAGAACATAGATGAAGCTCTTCAGGATGACTACTGGATTAAAGCAATGCAGGAAGAGCTCCATCAATTTGAGCGAAACAAAGTCTGGGAATTAACGAAGCCTCCAAAGCAACACAATGTGATAGGTACCAAATGGATCTTCAAGAACAAGAAAAATGAGGATGGTACTATCATCAGGAACAAGGCACGATTAGTTGCTCAAGGCTACTCTCAAGTAGAAGGTATAGACTTTGACGAAACATTCGCCCCTGTAGCTAGACTCGAGTCCATTCGTATACTGTTTGCTATTGCTTGTCATTTTAAAATCAAATTATTTCAAATGGACGTTAAGAGCGCATTTCTAAATGGGTTTTTAAATGAGGAAGTTTATGTGGCTCAACCGAAAGGTTTTGTAGATCATAAACAACCTAACCATGTTTTTCGTTTGAAAAAGGCTCTTTACGGTCTGAAACAAGCACCGCGAGCATGGTACGAAAGGTTAACAAAGCACCTTTTGGAGAAGGGCTATACTCGAGGGGGAGCTGATAGGACTCTCTTTGTGAAGCATTATCAAAACAATTTCATTGTAGCACAAATATATGTCGATGACATAGTATTTGGCGCAACAAGAGATAACGATGCTTCTAAATTCGCGGAGACCATGGAAAGCGAATTTGAGATGTCCATGATGGGCGAATTGACTTATTTCCTTGGATTGCAAATTAAACAAAATGATGAAGGTATTCACTTGAGTCAATCCAAGTATGCAATGGAGTTGGTCAAAAAGTTTGATCTAGAAAATTGTAAAGATTTTCCGACTCCAATGGGAACTAGCCACAAGGGACTTGGAAGTGAATCACATAGTGAGAATGTAGACGAGAAATTGTATCGAAGTATGATTGGAAGTCTACTTTACCTCATGGCTAGTCGCCCGGATATATCTTTTGGTGTTGGGATTTGCGCGAGATATCAATCAGCACCAAAGGAGGTTCACCTGAAAGCGGTGAAAAGGATCATCCGGTATATCAAAGGATCAATTAATTTCGGAATTTGGTATCCTATGGGAACAAGTTTGGATATTGTTGGATACTCAGATGCCGATTGGGCAGGATCAGTGGATGATCGGAAAAGCACGAGTGGTGCATGCTTCTATCTTGGCCATTGCCTTGTTGCATGGCACAGTAAAAAGCAGAACTGCATAGCACTCTCGACTGCCGAAGCGGAATACATTTCAGCTGGAAGTTGCTCAACTCAACTCATTTGGATGAAAAGCGTACTGAGCGACTTCCGCATTTCAGCATCTTCGGTAACAATACTTTGTGACAACACTAGTGCTATTAACATTTCTAAAAACCCTGTGTTGCACTCTAGAACAAAACATATTGAACTTAGATATCATTTCCTTAGAGAGCTAGTTGAATCAAATACTCTTCAACTCTCATATATTTCAACTGAGGATCAATTAGCTGACATTCTAACAAAACCTTTGGATCAAAAACGTTTTATTCATTTACGAAAAGCAATTGGGATGCTTTCCTTGAAGTAATCTTCTTTTTGAAATCCTTGCTTAGGATAGGTTTTGTATTTGTTTTTGTTTTGTTCATTATCTATGTTTGTACATAGGACATTAATTGAGCATAGATCATAATTGACTTTAATTGCATCTTTTCGCACATTTAGAAATTTATTATGCTTTTGCCATCATAATATTTCACTGTTGCAATGATCATTTATGTTAATTAAATCATCTTCTAAAGTGATCAAAGTCAATTTCTCTCTCTCTATGATCTCTTGGTATAGTCATTATCTTATTTGACTGCTTAGTCGAGTATGAAATCGAGATCAATATTTGGTTGAATACTTTATATCTTAAATAATTGATAGCCAATTGAGGGGGAGTCTTAGAAAAGGTAAAATGCTCAAAAGATGTGGAAAGAGTTACATCCCAATGAGGAGTGTGAAAACTACCACCACATGGAGGAAAGAGCTACCACCTCGGTCGTCCGAGTATTGTGTGCAGCTACCACATGTATACCAAGCATGGTTGTTAAAATTTTTGATTAAGTAAAATGCATGTTGAAATACTTGACTCTGTCAAATTTCAAGGTTGGTATAAGGTGGGTTTTTAATGAAAGATGCTCAAAGAGCCACTCTCTTCAACAGATTGTCTAGATACATTATCTATTATATTTGGGATTTCAAACATCTATTGATCTTTGTATTTCATTTTCTTTACTGAATTGATGATTTGATAAAGGCATTACTCATAAGATCAAGTTAGATGTAATTGAAGGTGTTCAACTTTAAGGGATTTAATTTTTGTAAATTTTCGTTTCATTTTTGGATATTATTGATAGATTTGGCATAATCTAATTCTTGTTGTATGAAACGATGATTTTTGTTTAAAGTTGATACACATTTGTGCTTACAATCTTTTTCTGGTTTTTCTTGAATTTCTCTGAAATTTTCTAAAGAAAAAGTTGGGGCCGATCCGGATCGGGCTAGATGATCCGGATCCCGAACGCAGGAATTCTTCTGCGGGCTGACGATCCGGATTGTATCTGCCGATCCGGATCCCGAACGCAGTTTCTTACTGCGGGTAGCCGATCCGGATCGCAGTTATGAACTGATCCGGATCGCGGCTAGGTTTTATAAGGAACGAAAGGGGTTTTTGATTTCTTTACTCCAATCTTTTGTTCCAAAGTTTCCAGAGCCTCTCTCTCTAGATTTCATCCTTCCTGGAAGCTTTCAAACTCAGGTTCTTCAACTCCAAGTAAGTTTTATTGATCAAAATCTCGGTTTTTCACCGTTTTTCTCTTTTCCTCCTCAAACGTGATGAATTTCTTGGATCAACTTTGTTTGTGGATGGTTTTTGATCAAATTTCTTTTGAAATAAGAACTCTGGGTAGATTAGTTTTGATTATATGCTAGGTATTCTCCTGATTAACGGATTTTTAGGCTTCGATTTCTAAAATTTTGGCTTTAGGGCATATAATAAGGATTTTCGAAAATCATGCAATTGATCTATTTTTAAAAGTCCTTTTGCAAAACTAATTTGATTCTTAGCTTCTCTACATGATTATGATGGTTTGGGTACAATTTTTCAATCTTTGAAAATTAACAATTTTTTCATGTGTTCTTGAGTTGGTCTTTCACAGGACAATTTCTCTTAACTCAAGCACTTTGATCAATGGCACTCTCTTGGTTAATCCTGTTACTGGTCACAATGGTGCACAAGAGTACATCTGTAAAAGAGGAACCGGATGTTTCAACAGGAGATAAGACAACCGAAGGCAGGGAGGACAGCTCAGAGTACGATACGGAAGAATGGGATGAATTCTTCAAAGATGTTCAACAGAAGATTGATGAGGAAAACAGGAAATCTGTCAAAGGCAAAAGGCTTATGAAATCTGCATCAACAACTAAGCAATATACAAGACGAAAGAATGTCCTAAGAAGTGAAAGTTATCATAGTAGGCCTCTTACTAGAGCTCGCTCACTCTCTGGGGTTCTACAAACTGAATCTCCATGGGTTACGGGATTGGATGCACCATCTGCTTCTAGACAGCATCCATCACACTCGAAAAGACAGGATACAGACGCTGCTGTATTGGAATCGCTTCGCCAGGAACAACAAAGACTCTCTGCTGCACAAGAGAGGATATCGAAAGAACTTCAACAAATTTCCTCTGAACACAAGAAGATAAAGAAGAAGTGTTCAACTATTTCGACAATGCTTAAAGGGATTTTGAGCAAGCTGAGTTGTACCAGCTCCGACTCCTCCGACTGAACTGCACCTTCCTTCTCTTTTTGTGCAGGATTTTGACTTTAGGATTTAGTTTTATACTTACTTTAGCTTAGTTCTCAGGTTTTACGTTTTATTGGAACTTTTCACTCTCCTAACATTTCGTAGTCTTAACTACATTTTGGCTTTGTTTTGTGACAAAAAGGGGGAGAGAGTTAGAGAGAACTTTGAACAATGAATGATGAAATATCAAGGTAATGAATGATGAAATATCAAGGTAAGTATGATCTCTACAATGAATGATGTAAATGAACATCAAGGTAAGGGAACTTGAACAATGATTGTGAAAATCTTGATGATGAAATATCAAGGTAAGTATGATCTCAACTTCAACTTTTGGTTTTTCATCTTGTGATTGTTTGCATGTCTCGACTAACTATTCGACTAATTATTTGGGCATGTAATATAACTAACAAGTTGATGTTGGACTAACATTTTGTGACATTTGGTTTTTAGTTGCATAGAAGATATGTTGGTTTTTGACTATGATTCTCTTACATATCTGAATTCTCAAATGTCATGATGATTAGATAAACTCTATCTCTGTACTAGGTTTTATATGCTAAATATTCTTGAGGTATCTAACGATCTCTTTTTGTCAAGAATGATTTCTTTGTGCAGAGAGTACAGATGTCTAAGTCTAGAGTCTGTTTTAGGAGTTTATCTCATGTTTTTAAATTTTTGGATCTCCATTGTAAATTTTTGTTGTATGGTGATAGCAACAAAAATATCTTTTTGAATTTTCTTTAGTGGATCTATGTTTTGTCACGAAACCGCCAAAGGGGGAGATTGTTACGGAATTTGAGTTGGCGTAGTTTCGTGAAAGTCTCAAGTCTTGAAGATTGAAGGTGAAGAAAGTTGGATCATTTAACTCAATCTCAAGAAAGAAGAATTCAAAAGGATCAGGTATGTTTAACTAAAGATTTTGTGTGATCCGAATACTTCTTGTAGTGTAGAAACACTTGGAAGAATCTTTCATTGCATAAAAATCAAAAACTGGACTTGGGACATGTTCAGGATCCGGATCAGGTTGTTCGATCCGGATCCCGAAGGTGGTTCGTTCATACACCAGTTCAATCCGGATCGTAGTCTCTTGATCCGGATCCCGAACAGTGAGTTTACCATTTTCCTTGAACGATCCGGATCATGCTTCGCAATCCGGATCCCGAACGTTGATGTTTGGTAAACTGTATGAACGATCCGGATCATGCACTTCGATCCGGATCCCGAACCTTCGTTTTTCTGGAACTGGCTGACTCGTTACGACGATCCGGATCACAGCTAGTCCGATCCGGATCGCCGTCCGTAAAATTTCCAGAAATGTTAGGTTTTTTATTCTTATCTTCTTCCTAGGGTTTCTAACCTATAAATACACCCTATGACTCTTTTTCTAGGGTGAATCCACATAGTCTTTAGCCGTCATTTTCATATACCATTTTATACGGCTATAGATCCACATATAGAGAAGAAAGGAAATCATTAGAGAATACTCTATGTTTCTTCATCTATATTGATTAGTTTGATTCTAGGTTTTCATACTCACATCTCGAGTTGAATCAAACTAATGAATACTTAGATGGTATTTCCAATCTATCTTTGATCTAAGTATTCGGCGGATCATCACCACCCAAAACAACGATTTACCCCAAAAATCGGCGCGTGGATTCGCGTGCCCTTGTGGATTCAAGGTTCAACCGCTCTCGTGGATTCGGAGCGAGGCACGTTCGTGGATTCGAAGGGTGCTATTGGGTGAAGACCGTGGATTCGGTCGGACGTCGTGGATTCGACGTTGGACGCCGTGGATTCGGCGTTGGGCGCAGATCGTGGATTCGAGAAGCGTCGCGGAGCGAGCGGAGAAGATCCTCTAGGAGCGTATGGAAAAGGTTGAGTCGTAAGTGTGTACGGTAAATCACCTTGTACGTGTTTTAATTCTAGTGGATTTCTGCCGTGTTATCGGTCCCGTGGTTTTTTACTCCGGTGATGGAGTTTTTCACGTAAAAATCTTGCGTATTATTTTTATTTCCGCATTGGGTTTTATCGCAACGATTTTTTGAGTGTTTATACGTTTACACCTATTCACCCCCCTCTAGGTGTTTTTTTTTCCCCTATTTAGATCCGTATTACATATAACCCAACATTTTGCGTGCAACGTTGAGAAAGGAAAATGCACCGTTTTGCGTGCCAATACGAGGTATGTGCTCCGTTTTGCGTACAGGTTGGACTAACGGGCACCGTTTTGCGTGCAGACTCTAACGTTGCGTCTTATTTTTCGTGTAGGGCTGAAAAAGTGTGCACCGTTTTGCGTGCAACCCTACAGTAGAATGTGCACCATTTTGCATGCCAATACGGGGGCTAGAAAAATATGCACCATTTTGCGTGCAACCCTACAGTCAGACGCGCACCATTTTGCGTGCAGATTCGAGGTACTTGCACCGTTTCACGTGCAGGTCGTGTTGTCGCACACCGTTTTGTGTGCCAACCCTAATATTATGCATCGTTTCTCGTGCAGGATTAGAAAAGACGTGCATCGTTTTGCGTGCAACCTTAAGAGAAGCATGCTCCGTTTTACGTGCAAACCCGAGGTATGTGCACCGTTTTTTGTGCAGGTTGTGTTGTCGCGCACCATTTTCGCGTGCAGATTAAAAATGGCGTACACCATTTTGCGTGCAGGTTTTTAATGACGTGCACCGTTTTACGTGCAGGTATGGAGGACGTGCACCGTTTTGCGTGCAAGCTCGGGGAGGCAAGTGGAATCGCGCGGAGACCAATTGCAAGTGTCTACAAGCAATTGGGGACATCACAAGGTGGGGGATTCTGCCGAAATTGGGTGACCTCTCCCCTTGCTCCTTTGCTTTTCGATTTCGAAGCATGATAGTAGCCTGTTAGAGGCGTTAGGTAATTATGATTAAGATTGCCTGTGTAGATGGATTCAGTTGAAAAAGTGCAACTGTGGTTGCCAAAGATATGTGATGAATATGCATGCGTAGAAATAATTATTATTTTATGAATGAGATGAAAATAATTGCATGCATGAAAAAGATTAGCTGTTTATAATTGTGATCATGTTAGGGTATAACCCTAGGAATCACGTGATATAAGGGGACAGGACTTGTTGGTAGTAAGACTAGGAGAAAACCTAGTATAGGGGTTTGACGAGTAACATCAACTTAGGAGTTATCCTAGGATGGACGAGTGGCATTGTCTTAGGAGATAACCTAAGGACATTGGATAGAGTGGTCAACATAGAGTCAAGGAACTCTAAGACGGATATGACATGGGACTTAGGTAAAGGAAACCTAAGGAGAACTAGTGATCAACATAGAGTCAAGGAACTCTAGGACGGATATGACATGGGACTTAGGTAAAGAAAACCTAAGGAGAACTAGTGATCAACATAGAGTCAGGGAACTCTAGAATGAGTGTAGCATGGAACTTAGGTAAAGGGAACCTAAGGTAAACTAGAAGAGTTTAAACTCACAGACAGGAAAATAGAGTTAAGTTAACTCTAGGTGTGGTGACCCGGATCTCTGCAGGGCTTCTATAGTGTGACCGGCAGCTTCTGGAGGCCTATGTGGCATGTCGGCGGTGACTGTGCACAATTTGGACACAAGTGTTAGACCTTGGGCTTAAATGGATCACGTGGGTGATCGATTGACTCCGTCAGATCTTTAGAAGTGGTTTCGCGTGAAACGGATATTAAAATTAGGCTCAGCGCGAAGTTTGGACAAGGAACACCTTTCCGGATGCATTCGGCAAATTTTAGGATTGGAATTTGGCAAATCGGACACCGGATTTGGACTCAGCGCGCGAAAACAGTCAAAATGGGCTATTTACATGTATTTTTCGGAGCTTGCTACAGTAATTTTACTGTTCACCGCCGGAACAGTGTTCCCGGCGATCGCCGGCGTCGGCGGCGGCGGCGGGCGGCGGCGGAGAGCGGCGGCGCGGCCTCGGGCAGGCGGCACAGTGGCGGCGGGCAGGCGCGCGGGCGCGCGGGTAGGGGCGCGGTCCACGCGGCCGGCGTGCATCGAAAGGGGGACACGTGGCGGTTTCCTACTGGTTGGCTCACAGCTCGCGGTCTACGGAGCAGCTATGGTCTATGGTGCATGGGGGTGGACACGTGGCAAATTCTTATTGGTTCGGTGCACAGATATTCGTGCACCGGGTGTAGCAGACAGAGCGTGGACACGTGGCGCCTCCCCATTGGTTGGGTCACTGTGCGGGGCAGGGGGCAGGTGGCCGTACGCGCGCGGCGCAGGCGCGCGACGTGCGTGGGGAGGCCACGTGTCGCGCAGGGAGTGGGCCGGTTTGGTGTTTCCTGTTTTGGGGACACGATGGCTATTTCCTGAAATGTTTTTCTTTGGTTTTGCCTTAAGTTGCATCCGAGGGCCTTTCAAAGGGGGTTTTCGACCCCTTCGAGCCCTCTGCTCGAAGGGGGATGGGAAGAAGAGTTCTTCTTCATGAAGAGAGGGATACACCTGCTAAGTTTTAGATTTTTCGTCTGCACGGATTTCGGGATTTCCATTTTACCGGTGCGGCGCGACGTTTCCTCTTCGGTGTTCTTTTCCGTTGCTTTTCGGTGCACGAGCTCCCCCGGCCTACCCCGAGCTTCTTTTTCTGTGATTTTTGTGCCTTTGGCTTCTCGACAGGTAGGGCTTCAACTATCGTGTTTTGATCTCCCCCTATTTCCGAGCTTTTCTTGGAGTTTTTCGAGCTTCTCTTTGACCCATTTTATATTGCGGAGTATTTGGACAGCACCGTGGTATTTCGGCGATATCTCTGCAACCGGGCATCGGATTGAGATGTTCCAAAAGGCGTTTTGCATCTGCACATCGCAAGGAGCATGCTGCTATTTTTTCTTGGATTTTTATGAGCTTCCCCCGATGGTGAAAATCCCACTTTCTAGACAAAGTGTTACAGATTTTTTGGTATTTGGGATCTATAGAGGTGGTCACCTTGCCGATTTTGTATCTTGGCCTACAGGTGTCGGATTTGGACGTGCGAGTACTCGTTTCGACCGGCTCGACGTGACGAACGCAGCGGTTATTTTCTTGGATTTTTCTGAGTCCATCTCGCAGGTGAAAATAGTACATTTTTGGGACTGATTTTGGGACATTGGGTAACTTGGATTATTGTGTGTAATTTGGACACCTCTGTGTACAATTTTGCAGTTATCGCGGCAGGTGATCTTTTATTGGGCGAGGGAACTTTTGAGACTTGGATTGCGCTTTTCCAGGTGGGTGGTTGTTATATCCCTCTTTTCTGATGTACCCACTAGGAATATTAGAGAGATCCTCTCTATTGGACATATTGAATGGTCACCTAATGGACATGCATGCTTAACTAAAATAATTGTGAGCCTATCATATGGAAAACACTGTAGTGGAAACTTGTTAGTGGTTGGAACTTATACATGCTTACATGGACATCATATTGGCATTTAACTGTGCATAGGGGATGTACTTTCATGTTGAGATATTGTGAAACGTCTTGTTGGAGGGTACCACTTGAGGATTTTTTTGGACAGGCATAGGTGGATGATTCATGTGAGGGTGATTAGCAGGTTATAGACATGTGTGTGGTTGGATTATGATTTAGCATGATGATTATACCCAGGTGGAGCTATTATTTTATACACATGTGGAACCACTATTCGTCACTCCCCTTCTTTCTTTCATGAGGAGATAGGCTTGCTTATATGGATATTTAGTTAGACCATTTCTGATCGCTACACTATATGTTGGGACTTGACTTAGGAGAAACCCTATTGTTCCTTCTCCCCCTATTCCTTAGGCAGGCGGCTATTTGTTGCTCGGGTTTGAGCAGGGATTGGCATAGTGTAGCCAGGGCCTGGATTTTAGCTTCTGGGGTATTGCGGCTACCGCGGATAGTAGGCGGTTGGCCGGATGTCGGATGTGGGACATGTTTGTGATTATGGGTGTTGTTGTGAACCCCTTGTTTTTTATCACCCGCTAGGCATTTGAGTAGCTTCTATAGTTAAAAGGCTAAATGCACTTTATGTGTGGCAATGGCAGGCTTAATCGAGACAAACGGATATTGTTAGTACTTGCTTGATTGGGGATTATGATTGTAGAGCAGTAACATCATGTTAAAAGATAAGGCTAATCAATAATTGTGGGCTTTGGGTATGTGGCATAGGCAGGCACAGGCTATCTCATATTTACTTTTCTCATACTGTTCTCTACATGCTCTAACATTATAAAGGTTATTGACATCTGTTTTATTTTATATCATCTTGGGACATTTTCATGCTTGTATGGTCACCTAGATAGGCCACCTTTTTCTGCTACACTATCATGCTGGAATTGACATAGGAGAAACCTTTTTATTATTCTTTTCTCCTTTCATTTGAGGCTCAGGGTATTTGTAGCTCGTGCGCGAGCAGGGGGTTTGGGGATAGTGTAGTCAGGATCTTGGGTTTTGGGACAGGCAGGCTTGATGGCAGGGTATTGCGGCAACCGCGGACCTTGGGCGGTTGACCGGAGGTTGCTTATGCATCAGATTGGGTATCAGGTTTCTAGTGGATGGAGTTTCCCACTATTTGTTTATCTTGCATCAGGTTGAGATAGGGTCTCCCTTTAGTGGATGGGTTTTCCCACTTTGATCAGAGTCATGATCCAGTCCTGCTGATTTATGATACTTATGTTACTGGATACTGAGATACTTTACTAGTGTGGGTCGCTCCCCTCGAGTGCCACTCCGGAGTGCGCGGCAGACAGACTTTGAGTCCTTGAGACTCCTTTGCTTCGGTGTTATGCGTAGGCTGGCATACCCGTCGCGGCAGGCAGAGCAGGCATTACCAGTGTTTACTGGTGGTCAGATTGGGTTTATTCAGGCAGGCATTTATATTCTGATGCATACATTCAGCTATTCTTTTAGCTTAGTATTTAGAGGCATACTAGTGGTAGCTTTTCATCAGTAGTCATACTCATTGCATACCACCTTTATTTCTTTTGCCTCTGGTAGACCTAGTGGGCATGTCAGAGTTTGAGGTCTTACCCACTAGGGGAGGCTACTGGTTTACTAGTAGTTCTCACCCCCATTCTTCTTTCTCCTTTCTTCTCCCTTGTTTTGTAGTGTCTTCTGCGGGTGCTACTGGGCTTATAGTGGCGGGTCGAGGAGAGAGGACGGCTGAGTAGTTAGATCCCGAGGCAGGATGAGCGTGTTAGCTGGACTGTTGGTGTACCCATGTTTCCTCAGACGGTTGTACTTTTACTTTTGGGACTGGCTTTTGCCAGCAGGTTGTATTTATTTTGGGTGAGCTGGGAGTGACAGATGTATCATTATTACAGTTGTATTGTATTTTATTTCCAGCTTCAGTCTGAGATGTATTAGTTTTTAGTTCAGCTCTGTTTTATGCTCATTATTGTTATTGCTTATATCCGAGCAGGTTACTGGCGTTTCGTGTACACGGGAAATACCGCGTGCACGGCGGATCTGTTGACGGGCCCGGGTTCTGGTTTACACCCGGGGCGTGACAGATTAGTTGGTATCCGAGCTTAGGGATAGGTCAGTTGGGACTTAGGAAACCCTAGGCTTTTGGCGGACCCTAGGATGTTAGTGCGTGAGAGACGCGACATTTTGCGAAAGTCGGTGATTTATTTGTTTGACTCTTCCTGTGAGTGAAGAGGGATCGACATATTCTATTTCTGTGGGACAGTTATGTTGGCTGCAGACAACATAAGGTCACAGAAATAGAGGGATGTCTTTGACTTTCGCTAGATTGGGTCGAGTGTTTGGGGTGTGCTGATTTGCGGTTTGTCGTGGCGAGCGGTGTCTCCCCGACGTTGGGCCCTGACCCGGGTGCACTTTGGTGCAGCAATTGGGTCTGAGCTAGTTGTTTCAGGCCGGATACCAGATTGGAGTCTGAGAGCTCCGGACCCGAAGGGTAGGAGTGTTTGAGGCAGATCAGCGGCGTTGTGGACAGCGGAGCAGTGACACAGTTGTCGGAGCGGCGCAGTGGCACCGTTGCCGGGATATCGAGTAGCCCCCTCCGTGCTAATGTTAGCGCTGAGGCGCCGAGGAAGGGTGGATAGTTGACAGCTGATGAGCAATGGGACACCAATGATCAGTTGAGCCAGTTTCGGCAGATGAACCACCCCGATTCATAGGATTTGGTTGTGATTTTTGTAGGAGATTTTGAATGGATTAGTTGTTCTTTCCATGTTTTCGTGTGCACATTGAGGAGCGGCTTGTGTGCTGTTGGTTGCGAGCTTGCGGATTTTCACTGTGCGGAGCCGAGGGCGTGTGCGCGTGCTATGTGGTGACTGTGGAGTGAGCCGGAGCGCGCCGGATTTTCGTTAGAGGACTCGTGAGGATATATTCGAGCTTCCGGGGAATTTTCCGGGATTCACGACAGTGTTCGCGCGCGCGCGGCGCGGTTTCCATTTTTTTTCGGTAGATTCGAGGCAGCGAGCGGTTCGGCGCTTTACCGACTTTAGCGTTTGCCTGCGGAAAGCGTTCCAGGTGGGTTGGAATTTCTCCGAAATGTATGGAATGCCCTCTAAAGCTTCTGTAAGCATGTTGATCATGATTAGTTATCTGTTTTATGCTTTATAAATCTGATAGTTGCCTAGAAAATTGTAGGAATACTTTCCTGAGCCCCTGATATTTTTAGCATGATCTAGGGATGATTTGACACTAGATTGTATGATTAGTTAGCGTTAGATGAGCATCTGAACCGTTTTAAAAATCGTCGGGCCGGTTTTAATGAAAAACTGAGTTTTGAAAATGGTTTTAAAACATTGTGAGCTTCCCGAGAGATTGAGTAGGTTCAGGATGCATGTGTGCTCGTGCCAGAGGGCTGAGCGAATTTTTAGTGCATTGTGTGTTGAGTTTCTAGTGTCTTGAGAGTTGCACTTCCTTGTTGGGATTGATGGGTTCATTCTAGATCATGGGTTGTGCTTCTGATTTAGTTGTGGAGGTAGTTCTCCGACTTAGTTTTGAGAGTTTTGGGGGTTCTGGCAGATCGAGTCGTGGAGGTTTCCCGACTCAGCCATGGGTCGTGCATTATCAGATTGAGTCGTAGAGGGTTCTCCGACAGATTATGTGAGGATTTGGGCATTTCCTGATTGAGTCGTGGTTCTTTTTCCGACTGAGTTGAGGTATTGAGCATTTGAGTTTCCGATCTGTTTGATCATGTATCATAGCCTGCATGTGCCGCTTATTGAGACAGATGAGACACGCTTTTCCCTCGGTAGGGTCGCTCCCCTCGAGTTGCCGCTCCGGATTCGATGATGATGCGCCTAGTTGATACACTAGTGGTCGCTTTGCGTGGTACTATGACAGTCCTGAGGGACATCCTCCGTTGATACACGGAGAGCCCTGGTTGATACACTAGGGGCCCTGGTTGATACACTAGAGGGCGCAGGCTTGACTGGACCCTATGAGGCAGTCATTGAGATTGGGTGATATAAGAGAGTGATTGCATAGCATCTTCTTAGATGGGTTTTCCTATTGAGCATGATACTTGAGGCATGTTAGCAGTAGTGAGTGTATGCATATTTCATCTTTAGTAGAGTTTTCTTGAGCGTGATGTTGAGACATGGTAGCTGTAGTTTCCTTTCAGCTTTTATCTATCTATCTTTCTGCATACCTATCTGTTGTGCCTCCAGTAGACTTAGTGGGTATACCGTGGATATTGGTGACGGCCCACTGAGATCTACCTTCTGCAGTAGATCTCACACCCGCTGTGGTGACAGGTTTTCTGAGGCTGTTGTTCCGGCTTAGCTCGCGCGGAGACAGCTGATCGAGGTGAGGACGTGGCCGAGTAGTCCCTTACTAGCATTTGAGTCAGAGGTAGATGTACCCTGTATTATTTTTATGATTCCACTTTTGTACTGGACAGTCTGAGAGATTGGTGAGGCTTGTATTTTATATTTGAGAGATTTGTATTGAGGACTTGATCTATGTATATCAGATGTTCAGTGTTGATTTCTTTAGCATTTGGTTTTAGTTTCTGCTCTGATACATGTTTTAGCTTTAGATCTGACTTGCAGGGTAGACGCTTCGTCTGTGCGGCAGTTTCCATACAGATGGCGGATCTGTTAGCGAGCCCGAGTCACAGTTTCGATCCCGGGGCGTGACATGTAGAGTGTTTAACGGTGAATGTTGAGTTAGTTCGAATTGTATTTGTACTTATGAATGATATTTTATTTTGTTTCATGTTGTTGTTATGTATTTTAATCAACACTAAGTAGTTGAAACATGTGTAGTGTTTTCTTTTGTTAATGAATATGAAAGCATTTCATTTAATATTCATAGTTATAACTAGTATGATATAACTTCCTGTCATGAATGATGATGATAGTACTTCATTTTTTTTATAAATGCTTAGTTGGGTGGGAGTTCTTAGATTTGGAGAAATCTAGAACTTTGTTATCAAGAACTTATCTCTTTGTACTGTGAATATTGAGTTTATGATGATATAACATTTGAATATAGAAGATAATTGGGAACATAGTGAACTTTCGATTCTATTTCTTATATTATATCATGATTAACTTAGTACATTGAAATATATGTTTTAGATAATTTTGTAAGTGCTAGTATTAATTTATGCAATGTCTCTTTGTAGCTTTGAAATATCATGGCATCAAAGAATATCATAGCAGATCTCAATAAGGGTGAGAAATTGGATGGTGATAATTACAATATCTGGCAAACTAAGATTCAATATGTTCTTGAGGAATAAGAAGCATTAGAAGCTATTCACCATACCATGACCGACCCTGGTGAAGGAAACACTGCTCAGCATAGAAAAGATCAAGAAGCTTATCGTGCTTGGAAAGCAAAGGATTCCTCTCTACTCGTGGAATTCTGATAAGTTCAATGGTTGATGATCTCATTGGTGAGTGCGAGCTACTTCCTACTGCTCATGCAATGTGGGTTCATCTAAAGGAGAAATTTGGGGGTACAACTGTAATCAAATTGAGACAGTTGACCATCAAATTTGATACTTATAAGAAGCATCCTAATCATACTATTAAACAACATCTACAAGAGATGTCTAATATGATAAGGGAACTGAAGTCTGCAGGACACACCCTCACTGATGAGTAGCAAGTTCAAGAGGTAATCCGCTCTCTTCCTGATAGTTGGGAGCACATGAAAGTTAACTTAACTCATAACGACGGCATCAAAACTTTTGCCGATGTGGCTCGCCATGTGGAACTGGAAGATGAGCGTCTTGGGGCTGCAAGAGGTCCCACGCATGCTTATATGACTGAATCCAGTTCACAAAGAGCTTCGGGCTCTAGGTATAAGAAATTTAAAAATATAAAGACGAAGGGAGTGGAGACTGGGCAAGGACCTAAAAAGAACAAGTTCAAAGGAAATCCAAAAGGCAAATGGTTTTGGAAGAAAAAGAAAGATAAGAGTAAGATGAAGTGCTATAACTGTGGCAAGTTGGGTCACTTTGCTCGTGAGTGTACCGAGCAGAAAAAGGTAGCATTTCATTCTATTTTCCTTAATACTGTTTGTGTTTCTAGTATAGTGTTACTCACTGATTCTTATCCTTTGTGGATTGTAGACTCAGGAGCCACAGATCATGTAGCAGGAGACCGAGGTGCATTTGTGGAATATCGTCGAGTTCAAGCTGGGACTAAATGGATATTTGTAGGGAACAATGCAAAAGTTGACGTAAAAGGAATAGGCACGTGCAAGTTAGTGTTGCGTGGTTGCCGAACCTTACTCCTACATGATGTCCTATATGCTCCAGAGATTCGATGAAACTTGGTCTCTGTATTTGTTCTTTTAGGTTTAGGTTATGGTTTAAATTTTTGCAACAGTCGTGTGGACATATTTTATGACTTTGCTTATTATGGCACTGGCTACTTATTAAATGGTTTCTTTGTATTGGATTGTGAACATAATATATGTAATTATGTTGGTAGTTGTTTTTCTTCAACTGCTTCTAGTAGCAATACGAATGTGAATGCAAATGTTTGGCATGCTAGACTAGGACATATTGGTCAAGAAAGGATGAATAGGCTTGCTAAACATGGCCTATTAGGTTCACTCACTGCAATTGATTTGCCTAGATGTGAACACTGTCTAGCTGGAAAAACAACTAGAAAACCATTTGGTAAAGGAATAAGAGCTGAATATCCATTGCAATTAATTCATTATGATATATGTGGTCCAATGAATGTTAGAGCGAGACATGGGGCATCATATTTCATTATTTTTATAGATGACTTCACCCGTTTTAGTTTCGTCTATCTGATTGCTCACAAGTCAGAAGCATTGGATTGCTTCAAGCGTTATGTTAATCTTGTAGAGAATCAGCTAGATAGAAGGATTAAGGCCTTAAGAATTGATAGGGGAAGAGAATATCTATCTGAACAGTTCAAAGAATTGTGTAATGAAAAGGGCATTGAAAGGCAACTGACCATTCCTGAAACTCCGCAACAAAATGGTGTTGCAGAGAGAAGAAATAGGACCTTATTAGAAATGGTTAGATCCATGATGGCACAAGCAAACCTTTCTATTTCATTTTGGGGAGATGCTTTATTAGCAGCAACTTATACATTAAATCGTGTACCTTCTAAATCAGTTGCATCTACTCCCTACGAGTTATGGACAGGTAGAAAACCTAATTTAACTTATTTGCGACCATAGGGGTCGGCAGCCTATGTTCATGATTCTTCCCACAAGTATGGAAAACTAGGTCCTAGAGGGAAGAAATGTATCTTCATAAGATACTCAGAACAATCAAAAGGTTTAACTGAAATAGAATCACGTGATGCCACATTCATAGAGGAAGAATTTCCCAGCAAAGGTGAAATTGACAAGGAATTTCAATTATATGAAATTGAAAACTTCATTGGTGACGACACACTTGAACCGAGTGGGAGTGAAAGTGATCCACATGGTTCAAAATTACGAAGAAGTAATCGACAAATCATTCTCCGACGACGATTTGAGATTGAGGGTAAAGCCTTCATGGTGGCCTCACATGATGAAGCCGAGCCTAAGAATGTAAAAGAGGCTTTATCCTGTCCAGAAAAGGAATAGTGGAAAATTGTAATGGAAGAAGCATTGGAGTCAATGAAATCTAACCATGTCTGGGACTTGGTTGATCTGCCATCAGGGCGCAAGACTATAGGGAACAAATGGGTTCTCAAAATAAAGCGCAAGGCAGATGGATCTATTGAAAGGTATAAGGCTCGCCTAGTGGCGAAAGGTTATACTCAACTAGAAGGTATTGATTATGAGGAAACCTTTTCACCGGTAGTACGTTTTACCTCTATACATCTAATTCTTGCCATAGTAACTAATTTAGATTTGGAGTTACATCAAATGGATGTTAAAACAGCTTTTCTCAATGGTGAGTTGGATGAAGAAATTTATATGGATCAACCTTTGGGTTTTGAAATTGATGGCCAAGAAAATAAAGTTTGTAAATTAAAAAAATCATTATATGGCCTAAAACAATCATCCAGACAATGGTATTTGAGATTCCATAGAGATGTAACATCTTATGATTTTCATATGATCAGTGAGGATCATTGTGTATATGTTAAACGTGAAGAGTGTAAATTTGTAATTTTATCTCTATACGTTGATGATATATTGTTGGCAGGAAATGATAAGGAGTTCATGAATATCACTAAAGAGTGGTTGCACTCTAATTTCGAAATGAAGGATATGGGATAAGCTACATATATTCTTGGAGTGAAAATCTATCGAGATCGTTCTAAGAGATTGTTGGGCCTTTCACAAGAGCCTTATATTAAGAAAATTTTAGAACGATTTAATATGCAGAATTGTAATCCCATTGATACTCCTATAGCAAAGGGTGAAAGCCTAAGCCTTAATATGTGTCCTAAAACTCCAGAAGAAAGAAAAGAAATGGCTAAGGTTCCTTATTCTAGTGCTGTTGGAAGTCTAATGTATGCCACTATGTGTACAAGGCCAGATATATGTTATGCTGCGGGTTTAGTGAGCCGTTACCAATCAAACCCCGGCATGAAACATTGGAAAGGTGTCAAAAGGATCCTCAGATATCTCAAAGGAACTGCAGATTATTCATTGTGTTATCAAGGAAAAGATTTGCGTTTGGTGGGATATTCAGATGCAGATTGGGCAGGAGATTTGGATGAGCGCAAATCTACTTCTGGTTATGTATTCTTACTTAACAATGGCGCTATCTCTTGGAATAGTAAGAAACAAAATTGTATTGCATTATCAACCATGGAAGCTGAATTTATAGCATGTTCAGCAGCAGTACAAGAGGCAGTTTGGTTGAAAAGATTTTTACAAAGTTTGGGAATAATTAAAGACAACTTTAATTCTGTGAAAATCCAGTGTGACAATCAAGCTGCAGTTGCCTTTGTGAAGGATCTGAAATATCATGGAAGATCAAAGCACATAGATATAAAGAATAATTTTATTAGAGACATTGTGGCGCGAAAGGATGTGGTTCTACAGTACATATCTACACATCTGATGGTTGCTGATCCACTCACAAAACCTTTAACAAGAGATGTGTTTAGATCACATGTTGAATCACTAGGATTGCGTAGAATATAATGTACTGTACTTTTAAAAGACTGATCACACAGTTTTGTATTAGTACATTGTATTAATGGAATTTATACTCTATTCTATTTTCTATGTGAAGAGTATACATTGATACTAGCAGAAAATATGTGATATCTAAAAGGTATAACATCAGGCTAAAGTCGGCTCCCTCACACGAGCGACTGCCTCAGACATTAAGAAGGTGTGCTGAGATGAGACGAATGTATATTATTTTTCTATGAAACTAAAGACATATTATGAGAGAGTTTAAGAGTGTATATATACATATGTCGCCTTGACGAAAGCCAAAATGAGGTCCGTACTTGAATTGTTTGTATTTTTTGGACCGAACATGAGATCCCACAATCATGTTAGCCTGAGTTACCAGATGTGAGATCTCTGATGGACAATATGATAAAATTGTTGCATAGAGAACTCGAGTTAGATACAAAGAGGTATTTGACTAAGATCTGTACGGTGTGTATGATTTTATTTGATATATGCTCATTAGAGGAGAAATTGCACCGTAGCACGCGTTTCATACCGCGTGTGTAAAAGCGACGATGAGGAAAATGAGATTAAATTAAAAGAATCCCTGTATTCTCATGGGTGTGAGTTCCTCGAGACCTAGAATATAAAATGGTCTCTTTAATGCCCTTAATAACTTATGTCTATATTTTGATGTAATAGGTCAATGTTCGCTACTTTAGCATGTTTCCAGCAGCGATAAAATAATTAGCCTTATGGGGCATGTCTAGAAAAGCGGTTGGTCTAAAACTGATAAATCTGGGAGCAAAAGGAAGACAGTTTAGATTATGTCTGTCATATGTATTCACCGGTTGACCAGTTATGTTGTTTTTGTAGAAAAATTTCGAACATAATTGTGAATACATAGTGAGAAAAGAAGAATTAAGTGTACCATTTGAGGGATAGGTACACTTAATTTGACATAACTAAATTTGTCTAGGGCATAGCGAGTCATAAAATGAGTAAGAGTAATACATATCGTCTTTGGTTTTCACAGCTATTATGTATCCCTAATAGGTGCATGAATACGCTTATGAGTAGGCTCGCGGGTCGCACAACCCATTTGTCAGTATGAAAATCACCAAGATAATGAAAATGGTTTGCCCATCACGTGCGAGTGGGAGATGTTGGTTTTCTAATGGGTTTCGGGTCGCCCATGATGGGCAAACCCGACCCGACCCATTAAGTGGTGGTTTCTAAAATTCAGTTGAGAAACCACCAGTTAATTGACGTAGAAGAAAAGAGGATTTGCTTTCTTTCCTGATTTTCTCTCTGATCCACAAGAAAGAAATTACTCTCTTGATTTGAAGGATTTTGACATTTGGGTTGTGAAAGTTAGTGCAATTTTCATCTTGTAATTTTGCATTTGATCCGTTGGAGCAAGTGATTGGTTTGATCCTACTTCATCACATTTTAGGAATTGCGATCAAAGTATGTTTAAATTTTGTTCAAACCTTTCACCCTCGACGCCCTACTCGACAGGACACCCTATATGGTACTTAGTGATGTCGATTTTCTTCGATGCCAAGTGGCTACCTCCATAAGGTATTTAGCAAGAAGTGGAACAAACAAGAGGTTGGTTAAAGATAAGTGATAGTTTGGGGGAAAAACAGATAAACCACCGACAATGTGTATATCATTGTGACATATTATATATGTGAGGCATAGAAGTTATACCTTTCTTACTTGTATTTCTATTGTAAAAATTGACGTTTCATTTACTACTATTGTTTTACTAATGCCTCCTTCGGGTAGAGCGGCATTTTTAGCAATTGCACCCACTAGAAACTTATTTTAAGTTCTCGCCCCATTATAGTTGTTGTTTTGCCCCATTATAGTTGTTGTTTTTTAGAGCGATCTATCGCCGGTGAGGCACGGGATCGCAGCATGGGTGTCGCAAGCTTGCAAGATAGTCCACGAGTCGGTCTACAAAGCACCATTTCGTAGAATTAATAAACCATGTAGCAATTTTGGGATTTAAAGTATTGTAAACTTTTAAGAGATTTAATAAAAAATGTAATGGTTTTAATTTAGAAGTTAATTACTCTGATGCTCTGTTGTGTCATATTAGGAGAAATCTTGTTGGTTTGGTGGGTCAATTGTATGTGCCCGAGCAATTCCACTCAGCGAGACTCGGGCGTGGCATACATGCTGTTTTGAAATAGGTCCCCCAAATTTGTATTATTTGATTGAGGTTTTTTAGCTTTCAATCTTTCAAAATTAAGTGATTTATTTTTTAAAAAAAATTATAACACCCCCAAATTTGGATTACTTTTATACATAAGATATAATAAGATTAAAATTTTTTAACCCAACTATAATATTTTAGACGATAATTAGGCCCAAGAAATTAAGAGAGTTAAGCGTGTTAAGACTAGAGTAATTCTATGATGGATGACACTCTAAAAAATATGGCACCACAGCGATATCAAAGCTAATAACCAACCATAAATGTGAAGTCTCACCTGAACTATGGTTATATAGATTATAGTGTTGGGCAGTGATTAAGCCCAAAAATTTAAGAGAGGTTGGTTTCAGCTAAAATAACTAAAATAATTTAATTCCTAAAGGCAAATTGTATGGACCCCCCTCAACTATAGGCCATTTTGATATAGATCCCATAATTTTTTTAAAAAAATTGGCACCCCTTTTAACCGCTAGTTAGTTCAGTTATTTGAGTTTCAGTTAAAAACTTTATCAAATTTGATTACTTTAATATTTAATAACTATTAATCGGTCTAGTATTATTTTCTAAAAAATAAGTGAAGTCACTAAATTTGGTGAGACCACCCTTAAATTTGATAAAATTCTCAATTCTTTGGACGAAAATCACTAATTTTAAAAATTTAAAAGATAAGATCTTAGTCGAAAGAATAAAAGTTGAGGGGGCCAAATCAAAATAGCCCATAATTGCTCAGGTTTATATATATTTTACACCTTCCAAAAAAAAATTTTAAAAAAATAAATAAATCAAAAGTTAAGGAAGTCTAGGTCAAAAAAATAAAGATAAAAATAATCGAAGGGTACATTTTAAAAATCGACTACAGTTGAGGGGGTTTCACACTTTCAAAAGGGACATTTAATGTTCTGTAGAGTAGTAGAATTGGTATTTAATATTTAATACGGTAGCTTCTAATTAAGAGGGGCATTTATGATCATTTCTTAAATTTGGAAGGATGCTGTTGATATTTTGAGTTTTAGAGGGCTATTTAAGAAATTTCAACCTCTGGGAAGGGCACGTATGAAAGGCATGTTATTCAAAGTCATTCTCCCAACAAAATTGATGGCCGGGGAGATCATAGTGAGCTAAATAGCAATTAGCGAGGGTCAAGTTGAGTTATCAACTCTTTCTAGCACAAATGGCAAAAGGCTTGATGGTTGATACCCAAGATTTCGAGTTCAAAATCTAATTGCTTTAAATTTTTAGCTAAATTTATTTCAAAATAAACAATACAAATATCATACTATCTTTCTCTAAAAAAAAAAAAAAAAAAAAAAAAAAAAGTTCAGCTCTTGCCAAAACGCATGTTCATGGAGACGGAAAGAAAAAGGAGCTAACCATGTTTTACTCACCCAACATCAGAACCAGATTTGCCTTGTTTTGGTACGAAAGCGAACCGCTTGGCAACCATCAATCTGTCATTGTCATTGCATTCCAAAAGCAAGAAAACACAATAGTCGCCTATTGACGGATACCCTAGCCCTATTCCCCATATTGATTAAGAGGTCCACATGGTGAGTAGGAATTTGTGTCAAAAATATGCAGTAACTAAATTGGGGAAGATTCAAAAAGTCTTTTGCTTTTTATTCACTTATTGCTCCCATAGCAACTAACATTACTTGCCAGCCGGTTGAATCAGCCATCTTAGTTTCTTTTATTACACATTAAAACGAAATGTGTTGATGCATATAATCATGCACTCTTTACTCTTTTCTGAGAAACCAAGAGATACCGCCTAAGAGCAAGCATCGAGATCCAAGTATACCTCGAGATCTTCTCCTTTATCATCAGCAGCAATGCAGAACTCAGAACAGTCTTCAGAATCTGAGCCTGCAACCCTTTGAAGAAGCCTGGAATTCCTTCCCTGTTCCATATAACACTCAATGTACCCATCATCGTCTTCGCAGATTTAGATTCGACAACATTGTCCGGACCATTTTCTGAATTAGAAGCCTGAATCATGACTTTACACCTATTCACAGGAATATCTATTTTGCGTCATATATTGTAACATATCAGGGTACTGTAAGAGCAAACATTAAACAGTATGAGATTACCGGATTGCTGGGTATGTCAATACGGTTGCTACACTCTTTGAAACGGCACCTAGTATGAAAGCTACCAAGGCAGAAAGAGCAGCTGGAGAAGATTCTGCAGATGATAGCGAATCTTTAGCTCTCTGCCTCTGCAAAAGTCTTTGTTTCAGCTGATCAAATACTGTGTACTGCACAAGGAAAAAGCATGAATTACCAATTTAATCAGCTGTTGTTACAAAAGATCACCATCATCTTAATTTCGAGAAGGTATTTTGAGGATCGTCTTTCAGTACTGATAAACACTTCTTGTCTGTTAAAGAATCTGAAACAAGTTTCAAATCTGAAACAAGTTTCAAAATTGTATCGACTAGTGGCTACTAATTTTAGAACATGTAAGAGCATTTAGATAACCCACTGGTTTTCACATATACAAATTTTGGCTGCAAATTTTTTTAAAATATTTATGAAAAAAATTGAAATGAATTATTTTTTAAAAATTGTAAGATCTATCCATGAAAATTTAATAATAAACTTTACGATGAATTAACTAAGAAAGTTTATAATAAAAATTGATTAACTTCTAAATTTTCTTTGATTTATCTTTTCTTTTTTTAGAATTTTTAAAATTATAAAATATAAATCAGAGAAAATTCGAAATTTGTAAAGATTAATTCAAGAAAATTACGTTTTTTAAAATTTAAATAAGAAAACTTGTGAGATCTATTTATGAAAATTTAACAATAATTATATGGCATATACATTAAACAAATTTAAGAATCAATTGTTTCCATTTAGTTTTTAATTTTATTAGAATTTTTATGTTTCTAAATCCAATAATAAAATTTTCAAAGTTAAGAATATCTGAATTTCGCACAAAATGCTAAATCCATCTAAAAAAATTAAAAATGGATCATATAATTAACTAAATCATGTGGACATATTTTAAGATTTTTGTAAATTGTTAACAAAATTTTACATAATTTCATATTTCTTCAAAAAAGAAACTTTACAAGTTAAATATATTCCAAATGTATGCAAAAAAAATTAAGTTGTAAATTTCTTGACTTAACTAATAAGTAGATCGTTGATTTTGCTATTTTTGTACTTTTTCTTTTAATATCGAAATGATCAAAAAATAATAAGAGATTGAAAGAAAAAATTATCAAAAAAAGCAGAGGAAAAAATAGAAAGAAAAAAAAATAGAGAAAGAGATCTGAGAAGGAAAGAAAAGAGAGCGTAGAAAAAAAGAAAAGTTAGAAGTGAAAAGAGGATATGAGATGAGAGAGGGATAAAAGTCTATACGAGAAACCCAAAAAAAATAAGTGTAAAAAAAAAAAAAAAAAAAAAAAAAGCCTTTGTGGGCATGCAGCGGCACGTGCCGTGGTACCCTTTGGGTATCGCGGCATAGGGGGATCAAGAGAGACCCCCTCTGTACCATATCCCCTAATTGGTGGCACGATACGTATCACCCCGTGCCGTAAGACACGGACGGATACTGAATTCCTTATTTGAATATATTTAAAATAATATTTTATTCAAGTATATTTTGCATATCGTATCTTAGAAATTTTAGAAATTGCAGTATCACCGTAGTCGTATCGTATCTGTGTTCGTATCGTATCCGTATCAGTGCAACATAGTTTGGATCTAAAGGTTTATTCACGGAGTCGTGAAATAATTTTATTGGTATATTGTTGTTACCTGAATTTGTATCTTTTGTTCTTACTTTTTGTTTTTTGTACGCGCTGGCAAAGTAATTTGTAAATTTGTATATATCTCTTACTGTTTTAGTAGGAAGATTTGTATTTGTCGAGGGAATTCTAGTCTTCTTGTTTTTGTTGGGGCAACCATATGTTTGGTTGACTCTTACAGTGAAATACGCTAGTCTAGGTATGCCAAACACCCCATCCTAAAAGGATGGATTCTCTAGAACGTATCATCGCAAGTATCAAAACCAAGTATTATAGGGAAATGGGTAACAAATATAAGACTTTGGATGAAAGGAAGAAATATATGTAGCTTGAAGATATAACAATGATGCAGGACAAATCAGGAGAAATCTAAGCTATCTTGTTAGCAATGAACCCAAGATTTTTATAAAACATTTTAGATATTTCGAAAAATTTTCAAATAAATTAACAAATTTTTCAATATTACTTTTAGAAATTTTAATTTATTTCAGAAAATAGGAAGAAATACTCGGGAATAGTGGATAAATAGTATAAAATTCTAAAAATTTTATGAAAAATTTGAAAATATTAGAGAAGGAAATTTAGAAAAAAAATAAGAGAGATATAAAAGAGAAGGAATAGATGAAGAGCAGAGAAGAAGGAACTTTGAGAATGATAGATATGCACCAATGCACACGGTAAGAGAAAGAAGAAGATAACACTATGACCGCAATCAAAAAACAAAACATTAAATTTTATTTCATCATAACCCATCTCTACCTATCTAAAATTACAAGACATAGGTGTTAAATTTTATAAAACAATCGTTGCTCTCCAAAAACTTAAGTTAGTAGAGAATGGTAGGCCCAAGACGTGCGTGGTGCACCAGCTTTCACTAAATTAGCAAAATGCAGCTAAATCACCTTGAACACGTATAAAAATATGATAAAAAGAGTTTAGAGTAAGTTCGGTTCGAAGTAAAAGGTATTTGGACCAAAGTTGAGTCGGAAGCGGGCGAGAAAAACTCAATCTGAAGCTTCTGGTCACTTTCGGGCGCCCTAAACAGGGTGCGGGAGCCCGGAGCTACAGTATCGGGTGCAGAGGCACATGCCCTGTCCGTACATTCGGACTCTCAACCCGATAGTTGGATTTTGGTGCGCGAGGGATTTCGGATGCCCGGGGTGTCCTGCGGGAGCTCGGAGCTATAGTGGCGGGTGCGGGTGCGGGTGCGGGAGCGGGCGAAGGCGCCTGGGTCCGTACTTGCAGATCTTCAACCCGAGAGCAACTATTTTGTGCATGCAGGGTTTCAGACGCCCTAATTGCTCTGCGTGCGCCCTAGAAAACCTAACAAGACTGTAGCTACGAGGAATCGGATGCCTGGAACAGGGTCAAAGGTGCCCGAATCGCACGGAGACAGACATGAGTAGGTGAGGAAGGAGGCAAAAGGGCCATTTTACCCTCTCTATTGTAGCCGCCCACTCCCCTGACAAAAACCCACCAAACCCCTCTTTCCCCCTCACATTCTCTCTCACTCTGTTTCCTTCCGCTCTCTCCCTGCGTTTTCTCCAGAGAAGAAGAAAAAGCAGAAAAAAGGGAAGGAGAGCAGCACAGTGGAGAACCTTGTGTGCCGAGGGTTTGATCTCCAAAACTGCTAGAAAAAGGTGGAGAGACCTCAATAAGGGCTTTGGGAGGAAGAAAGAAGCCTTTCCTCCATCCCCTTGGACTTGAAGGCTTGAGAGAGGTACATAGAAATCTAGGATTTTGGGATTTCTTTATAGTTATGGATTTAAAAGAAATGAAAATGATCTCTTATGGATTTTTATCCTATTTTTAGGGATTTTCTTGAGTTTGAGGATCGAGCCACCTCTCTTGCAAGACTACATTCAAAGTGGGGGATTTCACCAAAAAGGGTGAACTCATCTCTTTTTTCTTTGTTTTCATGATTAGAAGCATTATTGTAAGAATCAATGCATAGAGATACTAGGATTCTTGAGAAAACTAGGGTTTAGCGTTAAGAATTATGTGTAAACAAAACCTAGTGATAGGTTAGACATGTGTGGCATATAACCTAGAAAAAATCTAGGTCAAAGTGAGTGGCATTGAAACTTAGGGATAAACCTAAGGCGGAAATGGTAGTCTCAACATAGAGTCATTGAACTCTAGGCTAGAGTGACATGGTATAAGTTTGGTGTCCTTGGGACATTTTGAAACCCTATAGTCTTAATTTAGGATAAAGATGAAAGGAAAATGTAAATGCACCTTTGGATTTGAGACCCGTCGATTGAGAGACTCCTAGGACGGCCCATCGGACGAGGTACTCTCTCTCTCCCTCTCTTCTCTCTTCTCTCTTCTCCCTCTCTTCTCTCTCTCTCTTTTCTCTTCTCCCTCTCTTCTTCCTCTCTCTCTCTAGAAGTTGAAAAAAGGAAACCCTAGCTTCGGATTTTGGAGGGATTGATCTATTAGAGAGCTAGGAACTTAAAGGAAGCTTCCAAGAAAGGAACAAGGAGCCTCTTCTCCATATTTTGGAGCAAGAACAAGAGGTATGTCTCTTAGGGGTTGTTTGGAATGGTATCCCCCCAAACAACATTGGGTTGGGGGGGGAACCGCTGTTCCCCTCCCGTACGGATTAAGGGGGAATAGCAGTCCCCCCCCCCGCTCCAACCTTGTCCCAGCAGGTTTTTTTTTTTTTTTTTTTTTTTTTTTATATATATATATTTAAAAATTTAAAATTTTAAGATATTTAAATCTATAAATTTTTTTTTAAAAAAAAAAAAATTTATAAAATTTCAAAATTTTTAAAATTTTTAATAATTTTTTTTATATATAAGTAAAATATAAATTTTCATTTTTTTTTCTTTAATAAATATTTTAAATTGAATATTTAATAAAATTTTTATTTATTTTTAAAAATTATTATGGTTGAGGGCAAAAAGGTTATTTAACCCAACTAAAACTCTTTATTCCTCTTATTCTTTATTATCTTACCAAACACAAAATCTCTTATCCCTGGAACCATCCCAAACGCTTTTACACTAATTCTGTACTTTATACTTATCCCTGGTATAGCTAGTATTGCCTTATCCCGTTACCAAACGCACCCTTAGGATTTCATGAGATTTGGATTTTTATGGGTTTAATAGAGTTAGAATAGTCTCTTATGTATTCTAATTCCATTTTTAGAAAAAATTTTAGGATTTGGGAGATCAAACCCTACTTCTTCCAAAGAGTACACCATGTGGGGGATTTCACCAAAAAGGGTGCACCACTTCTCTTTTCCTTTGCTTTTTTGCGATTTAGAAATATTGTGTAAGAGTAGATGTATATTGTACATGCATATGAGCTTAAGGTTAGGGTTTTAGCCCTATGTGATAAATGATGGTTTCCAGGGTTTAGCCTTGCTTAATGTGGATAAGAAAACCTAGATGTAGGTTACTTTGCATGAGAATGGACTTAGGAGAAAACTTGGTCAAATTGCACAGATATGAAACTAGGAGAAAACCTTGGTTGAAACATATGGCATTAGACTTAAAGAGAACCTAAGGCTTAAATTGAGCGGCATTGGACTTAAGGAAAATCTAAGTCTGGAAGGCATGGTACTTAGGAAAATAAAACCTAAGATGAACATGTAGAGTATAAACCTACGAATAAAGTGCCGCCCCGTGCCGAGCGGTACGGGGCGGCACGTACCGCGCCCCCAATATAGGGGCACGGTACAAGGGGGGTGCCAAGGCACCCCTCGTGCCGCGATACCCTCGCGGGTATCGCACGAGACGCGCGACACCCCGTGAGGGTATCGCGGCATCTCTTTTTTTTTCTTTTTTTTTTTTCTGTTTTTTTTTTTTCGCAAATCCTTCTCTCTCTCTCTCTCTCTCACACACACACAGTTAGTTTTGATTTTTTGTTATGGTTGTTTTTTTTTCTCTCTCACAATTGGTTTTGATTTTTTTTGTTGTGATTGTTTTTTTTTTTTTGGGTAAACTTTTGTACCTCTCATCTGCTGTTATTTTTTTTTAATAAATTTTTTTTTGGTAGGTTCTTATGTCTTCCATTCAATATTTTTTTTGGAATTCGCCTTTATATTTCCTACGTGATTTTTTTTTTCTTTTAAATATTTTTAATTTGTAAAGTTTTTTTAAAAAAAATATATAAAATTAGGCAATTTTTTTATTTGTATTTTATAAAAAGTTGAAAATAAATATAATTGATTTAATTATTATATAGTCAATATTTTAATTATTTTAGATAGATCTAGTATTTTAGATGAGATTTGCGATAAAAATATTTTTAACTTTTTAAAATATTGAAAATACTGATAAAATTAAAAATAAATTAAATTAATTAATACTTTTAAATTAATTAAAAGATAAAGTTAATTAATATTTTTAACTTTGTTTAATTTATTTGTCATATAATTTATTGCTAAGTTTTTATGAATAGATCTAATATTTTTTTTAAAATATTTTAATGAAAAATATTTTCCTTCAAATATTTAAAAAATTTAAATAGAAAAAAGTTATCAAAGCAATTACGGTCCTATTATGGTTAATCTAAATATCTAGCGGTCTCTCGTCAAATCAATATGCATCAGTCATGCAAATATACATTAAAATTTTGAGAAAAAATATTTCTCTAATTTTGTATATTATATTTTTTTTAAAAATTTCAAGAAAAAAAAGATAAAATCAAACTAATTTTAAAAGTTAAGCAATTCTCACAATTTTTCTAAAAATTTTGAAAAAAATATATTTCTTTAATTTAAAAATAGCTATATATAGTCAATATTTATTATTATTTAACTAAACCTTTCAAAATAGCATTATAAAAGCTTATTGGGAACAAAAAAAAATTTTAAAAAAACGTGCCAGAGCGTGCCACTGGAAGGCCATGCATATCCATCGGCACGCAAGCGTGCCCGTACCGTACCGTGCCAGGAGGACAACGGCACGCCCCCGTGCCACGACACTTTATTCCTTGGTATAAACTCTAAATTGGCAATATAGAGTCAATGAACTCTAGGTTATGAATGTAATGCAACATAGAGTCAATGAACTCTAGGTTATGTGTGAAATGCAGTATAAAAGTGAATGAACTCTAGGACAAGGATGTAATGCAACATAGAGTCAATGAAATCAAGGTTGAATAAGAGATGAGAATATAGAGTTAATGAACTCTAGGCCAAATGTAAAATGAAAAATGAGAGTTAATGAACTCTAGGCCAAAGGTAATTTGGAGCAATTGGTGTCCTCAAGACATCGTTAATGAATATACTAGTTTTATTTTCCAGCTTTGATACATTTACTGCTAAAGATGTTTTTGCAGGTTAGACGCTTCGCCTATACGGGGATTCCCGTATGGGTAGCGAATATATCGGCGAGCCCGGGTCGCAGTTTCGACTCCGGGGCGTGACAGATCGCGCCTGACTAATTGAGCGGGGTGAGGCCGTGACGCGTCGAGAGCGCGTGGCATACGGGAAGGACAAGGGAAAGGAGAAAAAGAGGCGCCAGGGTGGCTCTGGGGGTCAGGTCGACTACCAGCGGCCCCCTAAGGAACTGCGACAGTAGCGACACTTAGGAGTTCCGACGGTCTACGACAGATAGGTGGTGCGTCATTTGTGGTGGACCGCACCGACTGTCACGGTGCAGGCATCGCCAAGGGAGGTGTTACAAGTGTGGTCAGTCAGGCCACATGTCCTCAGAGTGCTTCGGCGTGCCTCTAGCCTCGGCGGCTACGATGATTTATGGTGCCTCGTGGCAAGATTCGGGGATGGTATTGGCCCTACATGCTGAGCAACCAGCGGCCCAACGCCAATCACCGGGTGGACGGACTTTTGCCACTCGGGTGATGGAGGAAGAGCCAGCCGTAGACGACGTCATGGCAGGTACGGACTATTTAATGCAATTACATATAGAGCATAACCAATATAAGTATTGTATTATGGTTAAATTGGTCGTTGCAATTGTGCGTGGATAAGTACCGTAAAGACCATGTGAGACAAATGGGCACAAGTGTCCCAACTTGTCCGTGTCGTGGAAAGGTAGAATACCTAGCCAAAGCAAGTGTTAGCTAGCCTGCTGGAGAAGCGCGACCGGAGAGGTCCAGCGAGAGACCGACTCTCGAGACGGTGGTGATCGCTATGTTGCGAGAGCCAAGTTACAATGTCCTAAAGGTTAGGGCAAGAAAGACTTACGGACTGGGTGGCAGAAATTCGCTCATCATAGCGATAGTGATCGCATGACGTATCGATTGCGGCTAAATTGCCCACGTAGTGACGATAGTGAGAGGCCCAGAGTAGGTTTCGAGATTCGACCTCTTGATAAAACGAGAGTTTTGGGGCGCCGGTCCGACGGATCGATAGAGTCGTAGAAGTTGCCACTGTAGAGTTCGCTTAGTGATCACCAAGTGGGTGAATCGTTCTTGGGTGCCTCTTACCCAAATTGGGGGAGTGCACATGAGTCGTAGGTGTGCTTAAGCGAGTCGTTTAATGCTGTTGGATTGTGCGAGGTGGCATAGGGGCGTAGGACGCCCAACCGCTTAGGTGCTCATGGAACACAAGTTCGTTCAGCCAGAAAGGGCTGGTTAAGTGGCACTTTAGCATTTGCTGAGTGTGACAGGAGTCGATAGAGTGTTCGGGTGGTAGAATGACGACTAGCGAGTGGGTGTTGCTCGGTAGAGCGTAGCTGTTCCGGCTTGGTTCGCGCGGAGACAGCGGATTGAGGTGAGGACGTGGCCGATTAATTCCTTACCAGCATGGAGAGTCTGAGGTAGATGTACCCGGTATATTTTATGTTTCCACTTTTGTACTGGACATTCTGAGAGATCTGTGAGATTGTATTTACTTGTTAGTTGAGAGACTTGTATTGAGGATTTATTTTTATTCAGATGTTCAGTGTTTTACCTTCTGTAGCTATTAGTTCTTTTTCAGCTCTGATACATGTTTAGCTTTAGATCTTTTGCAGGGTAGACGCTTCGTCTGTGCGGCAGTTTCCGCACAGACGGCGGATCTGTTGGCGAGCCCGGGTCGCAGTTCGACCCCGGGGCGTGACAGCCTCCCCGACGCAGAGTACCGACCCGCGCACGCCCCCGTCTCTTCAGATGAGCCAGAGCGGACAGATTCCAGGCCGGATACACAGAGTGAGGTTAGAGAGCTTCGGACCCAGGTAGCAGGACTATTAGAGGCTTACCAGCGGTAGGGCGAGACGCTGGATAGGATGATGCAGCTGTTGCAGCAGAGGATACCCCAGACAGTGCATCCATCTAAGACCACCCCAGTAGCAGCACCATCAGTGGCAGCGATCCCGGTAGTCACCTCCGTGCCGACAACTAGTGCTGTGGCACCGAGGCAGGGTGGACAGTTGACAGCAAACGAACAGAGGGATATCACCGATCGCCTAAGTCGCTTCCGACAGTTCGATCCACCCCAATTCTCTGGATTGAGTTTGGAGCCTTAAGAGGCAGAGTCGTGGGTGGCCGCCATAGAGAAATTATTCGAGGATCTCTTCATCCCCGACAGATATCAGGTATTCCTAGCCACACACTTTCTGGAGCGCGACGCAGAGGTTTGGTGGAGGAGTCAGACCGGTTGGCCCGCCAAGGGCCCAGCTTCTCACCTGGACCGAGTTTCGCAGCATGTTGTTCGGGGCCTTTTTCTCGAGGTTTGAATGGATGAGATTTTCTCGAGATCAGAGCTGTTCGTGCAGTTGGTAGGAGTGGTTGGGAGCTGGTGGACATTCGGGCGCAGTACTGTAACAGTGGATCTTCGTTTTGGACCCCCTGGTGGATGAGCACAGTGCTACGCACTTCCGGGCCCTTCACTGTAACAGAGCGGACGCCCGCAGGACCGCCCATTAATACTGTAGCCGCGTGAAATCGAGCGCCCTGGTGAACAGTCGGGCGCCTGAATTGTGGATTTTGGCTGTTGGACAGGTTAGCTCATTGGATTGTTCCGCGGCTCAGCACAGCCTCGGTGGATTTTTTAGTCTTCAGCACAGGATGCACACCCACTTTTGCACTAGAGAGAGAGCTAGGGACCTCCACTTATTCTCTTCTATTTTCTTCCTCCATCTTCCGTCTTCCCTGTGAGTGGAGCAGAACTACCGCAACAGAAGCAACACCATGTGATTCTAGTTTGGTCGGTGTGTGATCTGTGAGTGTGTGCGTGCACTGTGTTGAGTTAGACTGAGGCTGTGAGGGTAGTACTGTGAGTTTGAGCTTGGACTGAGCTGCGTTCTGGTTTGGACAGTGAGCTAGGCAGTTTGAGCTTTTGGTGTTTATGTTGAGCTTCTGGCAGAGTGTTGAGGGTTTGCGAGTTCTGGCAGCGCGACGATCTTCTAAGGTAGTGAGGTTGTGCCGCGCCGCGCCAGATTCTTCCCTGGTTGAAGAGCTTACCAGGTGGGTTGGAATTTTTCCAAAAGCAGCGAATTCCCCTACATCTATTTGATAGATGTTGCATGCTAGTTGTAGCACTTTTATTATTTGTTAGTAGTTGATTAATTATGGAACTCTGATTAGCACCCTTGACAAAAGTTGCATGTTTGAGACCCTGGACACTAGAAAACTCTTAACATTGGTTGTTAACCTATTCTAGAATCTCTACACTTTGGATGCATTTTCTCCTAACTTATTGGTTCTTCCTCGCCTCTAGTAGTGGGTTAAGTGATTGGGGTAGTGTAGGATGCATGTGATGCTCGTGCCTGGGGGCTGAGTAGAGTCTGTTGGTTGTGGCTAGGTTACGTTCTAGTATCGGAAGCCGTTTGGATTGACGGTGGTCCCGGACTGTTGAGTGTTTCCGGCCAATGTTGTGAGTTGTGAGCTTGCCGATCTGGTTGATTGTGGATTTGGACTATAGACTACATGAGCCATATTGAGCTCGACTGTGATGCGCTGATTTCTCGGTGGGGTCGCTCCCCTCGAGTCCCGCTCCGAAGTTGGGCATGTTATTTTGTTATCGCGCAAAGTCGATGCAGTCCTTGTGGAACGCCCTACGTAAATCCCCTCCTCGGTGGATGTGTGGTAGTAGGTGGGCGCAGGTTTGACTGGACCCTATGTGGTAGTCATTGTGATTGGGTTGATTTAGCACCTCGAGAGCGAATGATTGCATTTTATTCATCTTGTCATTTTTTAGCATAGTAGATAGAGGCATGGTAGCTGTAGAAGTCTTTCCAGCTTTCATATTTGTTTTTCTTTCACTATAGTGTTATTTGCCTCTAGTAGACTTAGTGGGTAGATCGTTGGTCTTGGAGACGGTACCCACTGAGGACTACTTGTTGATGTATTCTCACACCCGCGGTTGTTCTTTTTTGCAGAGACTTCAGCTTCTGTCCCTGCACCGGCGGGTTCTTCTGATCGAGATAAGGGAGTCGCGAGCTAGATACCTACCCGTATTTTTGGTGAGATAGATGTACCTTATACCCGGATTGTAGGTTGTAGTCCTGTACTCTGTATTGTATCTTTTGTTACCCCTTTTGTGAGGTGGTTGTAGATTTTGGATGTTTACAGATGCACAGTGGATTTGTGTTTTTATAGCAGCCTTTATTTTATAGCTCTGATATCTGTTAACTGTTAGATTCTATCTTTTGTATGTTCGAGGCTTCGCCTATGTGGGGCTTCCCGTATGGGTGGCGGATATCTGTTAACAGGTCGTAGTTTCGACCCCGGGGCGTGACACTCGTCAATTGGGAGCGCGACTTCTAGGGAAGGACCTATCGAACGAGGTAATTTCGAAAGGATTAAAAGGGAACAAAATTGAAAGCTCTAGTTAAAGTTCATGACTGTTTTTGTCTCTAGCATGACCACTTGATGAAATGTGGAGGAAAGTAGGGGAAATGGCCGATACTACTGGAAGAATTCCTCTTTGGCTGATAGGTACTGTAACTGGTATTCTTGTGATCGGTTTAATAGGTGTTTTCTTTTACGGTTCATATTCTGGGTTGGGTTCATCTCTCTAGTAATCGGATGAGCTGGGTTGTAGACATGAAAAAGTAAGAACTTAGCGGGTCCTTACCCTCCTTTGTCTGATTAGAGCGGAAAGGGCCCGCGGAGTTCTTACTCTTATAATGAGACTTTGATCTATTCCATAACCTACAAATTGGTTAGTTATCCAGTCAGCATGATCAAAATATTATATTTGTTTTGTAGAAATGACAAAAAGGATCCTTTGCTCTGATGTTTCAAACCACTCTATTCTTTTGTTTCTTAATGATGTTTGTGAACAATTGAATCTAGTGGTTGATTCATAGTCCCTGCCCTTCCCCAAAAATATTAACTGGAAGCAAGAAGAAGGGTTGTGACCCTAGGGGTAAAAGTGAAAAGAAAATATAAAATGCACCTTCGGATTTGAGACTCGTCAATTGAGACCGCGACTCCTAGGGTAGGGCCCATTGGACGAGATACTTTCGAAAGGTTTTAAAAGTGACAAGTACCAATGGGAGGGTGCGAGTATATATCAACTCCCGGTGCGAATGAGTGCCAAGATGACTTAAACTCATTCATGGCAAGCTGGTAATTATGAAACCTAAAACATAATGTGTACAGTGACCAAGTGCGATGGGATTAGATGTGACCCTAGAGTAGCGGCATAGTACCGGGAGTACATTTGTGTAGCATTGTGTGGTATGACTTAGTAGCATTATGGCATTGAGCATGGGTTAGTAGTGTAGCGATTTCATACCCGCATGCTAGTGTAGTATTTACTGCTTTTTCTATTATCTAGCTACTAATGCTTCTATTGGACCAAAAGGTGTAGAGCATGTTTCTCGGTGGATGAGCCCATAGGGAACTATTCGTAGTTCTCACACCCCGTGATTTCCACCTTTTTGCATATCTAGGTACAGCCGGCGATGTAGAGTACCGGAGGCTTAGTAACTGTTTGGATGCGTCTTTCCTGTGCTAACCGACCTATCTGGAGATGGTTAGGTCGAGCGAGAACAGTTTAGCGAAAAATAGATGTGAAAACAGACTTAGAATGCAAATAGCAAAGGAACTTGAGTTCGAGAGATTTCAGGTGCCCTAAAGATGTTTCGGACGCCCGAGAAACTTATCTATTTGCAGATCCCACTTTTGGACGGCGAAAGGTTACTGTTGCAGCTCGAAAATTGAATGGATGAGATTTTCTCGAGATTTGTGCCTGACAGAGTAGTTGGTAGGAGTGGCTAGGAGCGGGTGATCTTTCGAGCGCATCACTGTAGCAGCGGATGCATGGACTGGACGTCGGGGTAGCTAAGCTAACGAGACTACAGTGTTACGCACTTCCGGGCCCTCTACTGTAGCAGAGCGGGTGACCGCAGGACCGCCCGCTATTACTGTAGCCGCATAGATTGGGGCGCCCGGGGAACAGTCGGGCGCCCGGATTGTATTTTTCAGCGGTTGGACCGGTTAGCTCTTTGGCTTGTTCCGCGGCTCAGCACACCACCTGTGGACACCCTCCTCTTGCACCAGAGAACCCTCCCGAGCTGCTCCCTCTATCTTCTTCTCAATCTTTCTCCTTTTCCCTCCTCCCCTGTGCGTTGGAACAGAGCGGCCGCAGCAGAAGCAACACCACCCGAGCATTTCTTCTTCCTCCTTCTTCGCACCAGAGCTTCGTGGCCTTGTTGGGAGAGTGGAGTAGCTTGCTCCTGAGGTGGACAACCCGAGCGTGGATCCTCTTCCTGCCGGAATAGAGGTAGGTTCTTGATTTTGCAAGTTTTCGATTTTTCGGAGTTTTCAACATGTTGCTTGTTTTGAGTTGAGGGTTGAGGGAGATGAGTTTGTTGGATGTTTTGGGCTGATCCTCCTTCCGATTTTGTGTTGTGGGTGATCTTGCTTGTGCTGGAGCTGTTGGAGCAGGGTGTGGTCGTTGTGTTGTTGTTGTTGTTGCTGGTTTGGACAGAGGTTGGAGTTGTGTTCTGTGTGTGTGCGCTCGCACTGTGCTGAGGCAGAGAGTGGGGCTTTGCATGCTTGGAGCTTGGATCTATGGCTGAGGGACTCGTGTTGAGCATCTGGCAGGGGTGCTAGCTGTGGGCGAAGCTAGCTTTCGGAGTTCATGTTTTCTCGGCAGAGCGAGGTTTTTCCTTACGGTGAGTTCGGTGCCGCACCACTTCGAGTTCTTCCTCCGGTTGGAGAGCAATCCAGGTGGGTTGGATTTCTTCCAAAATCAGCGAGTTTTTTTCTACGTCTATTTTTATAAATGCCCAGCATGTTAGATGTAGCATTTTATTTATTTACTAAATCTGATAGTGATCGAAAAAATTTGTGGAACTCTGATTAGCACTCCTGTGGCATGTTTTGAGACCCGTTGACACTAGAAAACATTAAATATTGGTATTTTAACCTATATCTGGACACTCTACACTATTTTGCATTCTTCTCGACTTAGTAGTTTTCTCTCGCCCCCGGGTGGTGGGTTTGAGTGGTCGGGGTAGTATAGGTTGCATTTGCGCTCGTGCCTTGGGGCCAAGTGGAATTGATAGTTGTGGTTAGTTTATGTTCTAGTGTCGGGAGCCTTCGGGTTGACGGTGATTCCGGGCCGTTGAGTGTTTCCGATCTATGTTGTGAGCTTGTGTGAGTTGTGAGCTTGTCGATCTGGTTGATCGTGGATTTGAACTATAACTTGCATGAGCCATATTGAGCTCGACTGAGATGCACAGTTTTCCTAGATGGGGTCGCGCCCCTCAAGTGCCGCTCCGGAGCTTAAGGATTGGATCTGATAGCTAATCGTAGCAAAGTTGGTACCATGAGTTTTACATCCAATGTTAATTGTTACTGACAACACTTTAATATGATTTTTTGCTAACTAACAAGGGTATAAGTGGCACAAGCAGTAGCAAGTATATAATAATGTTGATGATTAATTAATTGGTCAATGCATATAGAGTGTTAGCTAAAAACTTCACATTTTTTTTTCTTTAATGATCATCATGTACTAATTAAATTTTTAAATGTGCATGGTACAAAGGTTTTCTAGCTATTATCTTATTTAAACTTTGCCAAAGTTAAGACGCTCTCTCGATCTCAAACGTCAAACATTCTAACGTGGATCCATTAAAAATAATTTGTTTCTCTGCGTGACGTCGATGCAGTCCGAGTGGGACGCCTTACGTAAATTCCGTCCCTGGTGGACGTGTGGTAGTAGGTGGGCGCATGTTTGACTGGATCCGATGTAGCAGTCAATGTGATTGGATTGATTGAGCATCTCGAGAGCGAATCGTTGAATATTATCACTTTGTTGTTCTTTGAGCATAATAGATAGAGGTATGGTAGCTGTAGTTCTTTTCCAGCTTACTTTTCTGCTTGATAGCATTGAGTTTTCTTTTGCCTCTAGTAGACTTAGTGAGCAGATCGTTGGTCTTGGAGACGGTACCCATTGAGAACTACTTTGTTTATATAGTTCTCACACCCGCTGTTGGTGTTCGTTTTGCAGAGACATCTACTTCTGTCCCTGCACCTGCTGCTTCTTCTGATTGAGGTAAGGGAGTTACGAGCTAGATTCCTACCTGAGTTTTGGGTGAGATAGATGTAATGTACCCAGATTTTGGGTTGTAGTCCTGTACTATCTGTGTTGTACCTCTTTACCCTTCTGTGAGGTGGATTATGTATTTTGAATTTTACAGATGTACAGTAGATTATTGTTTTTTTGTAGCAGTTTTATTTCAGCTCTGATATCAGTTAGTTCGTAGACTCTATCTTTTGCAGGTTTGACGCTTCGCCTATGCGGGGATTCCCGTATAGGTGGCAGATCTGTTGGCGAGCTTGGGGAGCATTTCGACCTCGGGGTGTGACAAGTGAGGCACACGAAAGAAGCAAGGGCCCAACAGCATAATGGACCTAGAGGGTCTAGTGGTACTTACTTTTTGTATTTTTGGAGTGAACTGTATATTTGGTGAAGAAAAAAAAGGAAAAGAAAAATTATAATTAAATGTTATATTGAGATGTTCACTCTTGTACCCTTTACTTTCAACGTGTTATAACTTTATGTTTAAAGTTGAATGTTATAGTTTTAGTAGTTTTATATTATGTATCTCATTGTACAAATTATATTCATTAAGATGGTAACCATTCCTTTCGGGTATAGGAGAGGTCATGTCCGATTGGCAGGTCTGTTGGCACACCCGTACCGACCAAGTTGACGATCTCAGGGCATGACAATGTGGGCTTGAATTAAATGGGAGGAAATTAGATAACACTGAGAGCCTAGTGGGACTTGAACTTAGGACCTTCTACTCTGATATTATATTAAATTATGCAAAACAACCATTGTCCTCTAACATCTTAGGTTGGTAGAGAACGGTGTTTTCTTAATATTTATATTTAACACTCCTCCGCTTCACATCTGAGCTTAAGACATTTTATTGAGCCCAAGATGTGAACTTAAATTAAATAGGAGGAATTTAATAATGCTAGAAGCCTGGCGGGACTTGAATTCAGGACCTGCTGCTTTGATACCATGTTAAATAGTGCAAAACAACTGTTATTTCTCTAAAAGCTTGAGCTGATAGAGAACGGTTATGACACCAAATAATGCGAAACAACAGTTGTTTCTTATAATTTAACATGGTATCATAGCAGGAGTTCTTGAGTTCGAGTCTCGCTAGACCCCTAGTCTCATTTAATTTCCTCATATTTAAATGAAGTCCATATCTTGGACTTCTAAAAAAATCTCAAGCCCAAACATAAAGGGTACTGTCGAATATAAATATTAAAAACACTGTTCTCTAGTGGCTTAAGTTTTTGGAGTACAACGGTTGTTTCGTATTATTTAATAATAGGCCATATTTAAAACATTCAAAATATAATCCTAATCTAAATTAAATATCAAAATTTTAGGGATTATACTAGTACAAAAATACAAAAAAAAGTTCTCAATCATATCCCTAATTTTAGGATTACCCCATATAGAAAAATCCTAAAAATCTAAAAAATATCTTTAAAACAAAGTAATAAATATAATAATTTCGAAAATTAGAAAAAAGTAAAACTTAAATCCTAGATGATCATTTTGTTGTGTCAATTCACTTCCACTGCACAAGATCTCGTCCTCAAGATTATGATAATCAATAAAAGGATGCATATATATATATATATATATATATATATATATATATATATATATATTGAGTCATGAGAGGGATTAAGTGGTGCAATCTGAAGCATGTATCTCGAACAAGCTTGATTAGCAGCACCTTTATGCTTGCGTTATAGTAAAAAATGATCCATATTTAGAAATTTTAGCACGTCCCTCTCTTTCATTACAACATTGAAAAGGAAACCCACAAATTTGTGATTTTGCATCGAAGATCATGTATCGGTGGAGGATGATCCGCTGTTGTTTGAGGCTCAATTTGTGAAAGAAAAGGCTCCATCGGTGGTGTTGATGGTGGTGGGATGACAAGTGCGCCAATAATCTGTTGAAATGTCTCTAAAATTGGTGAAGATAATGGAGGTGGTAAAGGATCAGAAACGATTGGAGTAGGCCATGTTGACTTCGACTTCCTATCTCTTGGGAAAATAGCATATTCGACGCCATTGACATGAAAGAAATATATATTTTCCTCCACTGCTAGAAAAACATTTTTTGTCTCATGCCATAGTCAGATAAAATATTATATCATATCTCTCCATATCAACCACAACAAATATAATTTCGTCTTTGCATCTGTCTTGCATTGTAAGCATGTCGGATTTAATATAATTGGATTAAATGATGGCATTCTCATAAGACACAAAATATGGAGAAAAATAAGAGCTTTTTTTGCATATAGCCCCTAAACAATTTTTTTTTACAAATGACCCTCTAAAACTTATATTTGCAAAATTGGCCCTATGCCTACCACGTAAGCACCACGCAAGAGCCAGGTGACGGATTATGTTTAAGACTTTAAGTTGAACACGATAAATCATTCACCGTATTCAAACATGATAAATGGTTCACCATGTCCAAATACGGGAAACCAATTACTGTGTTCCCACGTTATATACAGCACCGCACAATCTCTCTCTCTCTCTCTCTCTCTCTCTCTCTCTCTCTCTCTCTCTTTTTGTGCCCCCTCCCCGAGCTCTTTGTCGTCGCCGCCGCCGCAGACCCTGCATTTACGTTCCCTCTAACTCTCACTCTTTCCCTCCCCGAGCTTTACCACCCTCTCTGCCCGCGCGTGTGTGTGCGCGCGCGCGCACCCCTCGCTAAGCTCTCTGCCCCCGTCGGCGCCACCGCCGCCGATGCTTCCACATTCACTCTCTCTCTCTCTATCACTGTGACGCCCCAACTTTCCAGGGGGTCACCCATCCTAGAACTACTCTAGCTCTAGCACGCTTAACCCTCTTATCACCCAAAATGCTATAGCCGGGTTAAGAGATTTAGTCCTATTATATCATTTATATATAGGACTAATCCAAATTTCGGGGGTGCCACATTCTTCCCCCCTTTAAGCCCTGACGTCCACGTCAGGCTCAAAGACTACAAGCACCAGGCGATGTGAGACTAGTCTCGCTAGCCTTAACCGACCTTGTGGGGAGCTGCACTCCACCCACAACGGTCCCAGGGAGACTCGCTCTACCCGCTATATAACCTTGGCTCAGCCGAGGCTCATCTCACATTTCCGCCTGGTGAATAGCTCTGATACCAACTATGACGCCCCAACTTTCCAGAGGATCACCCATCCTAGAACTAGTCTAGCTCTAGCACGCTTAGCTCTCTTAACCTCTTGGGTCTAGCTACCACCCAAAATGCTATAGCCGGGTTAAGAGATTTAATTCTATTATATCATTTATATATAAGACTAATCCAAATTCCGGGGGTGCCACCTCCAAAGGCCACTCATTGCTTAACTCTCTTAATCTCTCTCTCTTTCTCTCTCTCTCTCATTGTTTCACTGCCACCTCCAAAGGCCTCTCTCTCTCTATCATCACCCCCCTTCTAGAGCCCTCTCTCTTTCTCTCTGTCTCTCTATCACCGTTTCACTGCCACCTCTAGAGCCCTCCTCTCTCTCTGTCATCACCCCCCTTCCAAAGCCCTCTATCAACACAAAACCAGTGCCGACATTGTCCGCAAATCGGTAAATTCCTCTTTCACCCATCTCCTTTATTGTATGTTATATACGTCACATTATAGAATATTTTGTAGATAGGGACAACTCACCTATATGTTTTGTAATGTTGTTTATGTTAGAACATTATGTCTGGTAAATGTGTTCACTTTTATATCCATTGGGACAAAAATTTAGTCGTGACCGATAATGTACTACAATACATTGGTGGCTGTAAAGAATTGATCGGTATCCGATACGATATCACATTTTGGAATTTCGAAACAAACATATATAAGGTTACTAACTATGATTGAACGGAAGTCCGTCTCCGCATAACAGTTCGATGTCCAATAGGGACCAATGGATAGAATTACATATCATATCAAGTGGCAATAGAATTGTAGGCGTGATGAGTTTTTTCCTATTCAATGGTTGCATAAAAGTATACATAGAGAAGCAAGTGTTGATGACACAAGACCGTCCAACCTATATTTACTCCATGAGAATGCTTAATAGTAATTATCAAAGAAATTATGACGATCTCGAACGAATTCGTACATCAAGATATAGAGTAATGATCATTAAAATTGTGTTTCATACTTTCTCCTTTATTAGTCTATGCGTGAAAAATTAATAATTTGAATTTTTAAGTGTTGCAGAGTGTTTAAAATCCCATGTGTTTTAGTGAGTGCATCATTGCCATATACTATTGTGGATCCATCTTTATTGGTTGGACTTTGTAGTACACTGAACTTTAGCAAAGTGCGAAGTTTGAGTGTGCGAAGGGTCGAATGATACCCTTCGAATGTTTTTGTAACTTCCGGAAGGTTCTAGAAGGTTTCCGGAGAGTTTGGGCGCAAATCGGAAATTTTCGAAAAATTTGAAAATTTGAGGTTTTTGGCTTCGGGGTCCGGACCATCCGGGGACAGTCCGGACTGTCCGCACGAATCTGGGAAATTCCACCTTTGGGGTCCGGACCGTTTTGGGGCAGTCCGGACCGTTTTGGTCTGGGCAGCACAGTAAGAAACGTAATTACATTTCTTGCAGGAGGCTTGTGGGATTTTGTTTCTTTAGGGTTTTTAACCCTCTTTATCTTCTCTTTTCCTCTCATTTGAAGAGTGCAAGAGAGAGTGTTAGAGAGAGAGAGGGAGAGTTCTTCTTAGATTTCCTTCTCCAACACATCTCTCCACTTGGGTTCTTCTTCATTGTTCTCTTCTCCACCATTGGAGCTTGCTTCAAGAGCTTGAAGAAAGGCAAGGGCTTGAAGGAGAAGGAAGTTTGGAGCAGTAGTTCCTATCCTTTGCATTCCAAAGTGGGATTTGAGCTTAAAGAGGTTGGAACACTTCTTTTCCCTTTTCATTTGGGATTTTTGTAGGAAAACCTAGTTTTTGGGAAAACTAAGGTTTTTTTGGGGCTTTTAGATTTCTAGCATTTGGGGTGGAATTAATAGGTGTAGTACACTCTTGTAGGTTGGTTTTGAAGCTTTTCTTGTTTGGATTTCAAGATTTAGCAAGATTTCTCAACCTAAGGTATTTTTCACCTATTTTCCTTATGATATTTAAGAAATTTTGTGATTAGGTTTTTGTGATGTTTTAACCCTTTGGAAACTTCTCTTAGGGCATAAGAGAAAGTGTGGGCTTCTTGGTTGGGATCCTTCACAAAGATTTGGCAACTATCCGGTGGATTTGACCTCACCGAAATGGGTGAACTCCCCCTATATCTTCCATAGACTTTTAGGGCATCATTGTTATATTAAATATGCATCGTTTGATTTATCATGATTAATGATCATGCATTTGAACCCCTTCATGTGTAGATAATTTCATACTCTATGTAGTAGAGGTAAACATTGTAGGTGCATAGGCACTTTAAGGGGGGATTGAATAGGAATTTTCGTGAACTTAAGATTTTGGACATGAATATAGAATAACTATACCTGTTATAGAATTATTGGGACAAGTTAAGCACTTGATCATGTATAAATGGACATTATGATATTAGTGCTATCTAGTGTTGTGAGATACAAGTAGAAAACTTCTAAACTTGTACAATCAAGATGAAATAGTTAGATTCCATGTTTGAGACATGAGGACAACTTGTAAATGTTTTACTCTTTCATTATGAAAGATAATGTTAATATTGTATACGAAACATTGACACTTGAGATACTATACTCCGACCTAAAGGTCGATGATGCTATTCCGTGTTTTAGACACGATGATTGCTATTCCGTGTTTTAGACACGATGATCGAGGCTTGCTTGCTTGCCGTTTGTGCTCATTCGCACATGCTTGGTTGGGTCGCTCCCTCCAAGCCGGCACTCCGGAGTTGGCCATTTGCGACATCATGATCGCCGTGCGGGATTGGGTGCCGATTGGGACGCCGTTGGATTGGCATAGCTCCTTGGGGGGTGCCACCACGGGACCATGAGGCGTGGCTCAAGCTTAGACTCAAAGAAAGTCTTCAAGAGAAAATGATTAAGTTAACTAAACTTGACATGGAATATCACGTAGATGATACATTCATGGTAGTTGGACATACATGATAGCAAACTTGACATTGGACACCACATAAATAATACTACTCATTGTAGTTGGACATTATGATAACATGATAATTCATATCATCATCACTTTGTACATGAGCATAGAGGCATGATAGTAGTAGAGTACTTTACTTCAGTTGTTTATTATCTGCATTTTATTTCAACAGTTATACTATCTTTTGCCTCAGTTGACCTAGTGGTGTATTTCGCTTCTCTCGGCGGCTTAGCCACTGGGAACTATTGTCTAATAGTTCTCACCCCATTTGGGTTGTTGTTTTTCAGAGCCATCCGCAGCGGGAGGGGCTCGGGATCGTGGCAAGGGGTTGTCGCATAGCTAGCTTGTCCCCATCGCGCCACTCGAGGTGGTTACAGGGCACCTTTCCTTTTGTTTTGTGGGAGAGGTGTGGGTGTTTTTTTTGTATAGAGACCACCCATGTATATTGATAGGTTGCACTTGAGAGGACCACTTTTGTATTTTGGATTTTAACTTCTTGTATGATAGTTGTTATATACTCTTCTCTTTTGTGCATGTTACGATATATTTAGTATTATCTTTATTGTTTCTATACTATATATTACTTACCATCTATAGCGTAGGATTATATAGCATGTAATCCTAGTTATATTATTACTATGGTTGTTATACTATATATTACTTACCATCTATAGCGTAGGATTATATAGCATGTAATCCTAGTTATATTATTACTATGGTTGTCATTGTTACCATAGAAATACCTTCTCATGTACTATATAATTGATGTTAATACAAACCATAGAACATGCCCTTTTGCCCATCTTTCATGGTATCAGAGCGGGAACCCTAATATTGGGAATATCGATCCTTAGCCACCATCTATCACGAGCCTCATCTTCTTCCATAATTTTTTTTTTTCTCTTTGGATTTCTCTCTCCATCACAACTGCTGCTACAGTGCCGCTGCTACAGTACCGGCGCTACAGTACCATCGCTACAGTAATTTCGGCCTCTCTTCATTATTCTGGTGTCGTTCAGATGCGTACTTGCTCCCTGGTGTAGTTTGGTTCTTCTCTCGTGCAATCAAGGTCAACTTTGATTCATTCAGCTTTTCCCATCGGGTTCTAATCTGACTTACTTATCTTTATTCTGGATTTGTGACTACTTGGTATTTTTTTTCTACTCGTCGGATTTGCCTCGGTTACTCTCTCGTGGTGATATTTTCTTTTTGTGGTAACATGTCTTCTTTCTCAAATTTACCAGTGGTTAATATCAAAACTCTTATACCACTTGAACTAACAGATTCCACATATCTTGTGTGGAAATAAATATTTCTTAATGTTTTGGAGAGTTTTGGTGTTACTCCACATGTGGACGGAACTGGTATTATACCGCCTCAGACTATTGACACTTCTGAAAAGAAAACAATTATGAACCCGGAATATCTAAATTGGAAAAAAGAAGACACCACTATACTCTCGTGGATTAATGCCACCCTTTCGCTTAGCATATTACAGATGATTGTTTCTAGCTCTCCTAAAACTGCGTATGATGCTTGGAAAATTATCGAAACATATTTTCTTGATAAAACTGCTTCCACCGCTTTCTATCTAAAGTCTGAATTACGAAGCATCAAGAAAGGTTCAATGAATATGACCGATTATATGCAAAAGATTAAATCTATTGGCGATGCCCTGCAAGCGATTGGTGAAACTGAGTCAGACCATAACTTGGTCATGACTGTTCTTCTCGGGTTACCAGAAGAATATAGAGGTTTCGTCAGTGCCCTTAATACACACCGAAACAAGCCTACTTTTGATCAACTTCGTCCACTTTTGATGCAAGAAGAAACAGAAGTACAACGTCGTACTAGTTCAACAACATCACCTGCCATTCCCACTATCGACAGCGAAGCTCTCTATGCAAATCGTGGACGAGGAAATCGTGGAGGTCGTGGAGGCAGATATTGCGGTGGTCGAGGACATCGCGGTAGACACAACTCATATCATGGTCGTGGATCTCCTGGAATCTATCCACATTCTTCACCCAATAATCTTCCTCAACCTTATACTCCAAATCAACAATCTTATTTTTCGAAGTCTGGCACACAGTGTCAGATCTGTGGAAAGTACAACCATTCTGCTCTTCAATGCAGACAACGCTTCAATCACTCATTCGTGGCCGATGATGTCCCTCAAACTTTTGCTGCTATGAATCTCTATGAACCTGCTGAGGAAGTATGGTATCCAGACACTGGAGCTTCCAATCACATGACCGCGAATTCTGGTATTCTTTCCTCTTCCAAACCTTATACTGGGCATGAGAAAATTCTAGTTGGTAATGGAAATTTACTTGATATTACTCAGACAGGTGAAACTCAATTGAATACATCTTCTAAATCCTTTGCTCTTAAAAATGTTCTTGTTGTTCCTTCCATCAAGAGAAATTTACTTTCGGTGCGTCAATTCTGTCGTGACAATAATTCTGTTCTTGAATTTGACTCTTCTGGTTTTTCTGTGAAGGACAAGGTAACAAGGACGGAGCTTCTGCACTGCCCTAGCTCGGGAACATCACTCTATCCAATTCCTTCTAAAGTTGCAAGTGTAGGGAATAAGCAACAGATTGGTCTTGTTGCATCTAGATTTAGTAGCGATGTTTGGCATAGACGATTAGGTCATCCCAGTCTTCCTGTTCTTTCGGCATTTATTAAAAATAATAACATTGTTTCTGATGGTAATTCTGCTTTGACATTATCTATTTGTAATGCTTGTAACATGGGAAAACATGTTAAACTCTCATTTTCTGATTCGGAATCTAAATCTGCTTTTCCCTTTCATATTGTGCATTCTGATGTGTTGCAATCACCTGTTCCATCTGTTTCTGGTTATAAATATTATGTTATATTTATTGATGATTATTCTCGGTTTTCTTGGCTTTACCTTTTTGAAATTTAAACACGAAGTTTTTGACAAATTTCTCGAATTTAAAGCAATGGTGGAAAACAGATTTCATAGCTCAATCAAGATTTTCCAATCTGATAATGGTACGGAGTTTGTAAATGATAAGTTTTCCAACCTTTGTTCACAAAATGGAATTTTTCACCGTTTTTCTTGTCCTTATACTCCTCAACAAAACGGCCTCGCCGAAAGGAAGCATAGACATTTAACTAACATTGTTAGAAGTTTACTATTTCAAGCTTGTATGCCTTCTCATTTTTGGGCTGATGCCATTCAAACTGCTGTATTTCTTGTGAATCGAATTCCCTCTCTTACTGTTTTAAAAGGACAATCGCCATATGAAATTCTGCATGGTTGCTCTTCCCCTGACTTGCAACTTGTCAAAGTTTTTGGATGTTTGTGTTATCCTGATGTGCAGGATATTGCAGCTCACAAGCTCTCTCCTCGGTCACTTTCTTGCGTCTTCTTAGGACTCTCTGATAAACATAAAGGTTTTCGATGTCTCCATCCCAGCACAGGCAAGGTTTTTATTTCTCGACATGTTACCTTTGTGGAAACTGTTTTTCCGTTTTCTTGTCTTTCTAAATTCTCTTCTTCTCCTTCCTCTACTTTTTCCAACCTTGATATGTTTCAAAAATTTATTTCAAATCCTCCTTTGCTGGGTGAGAATCCTTCTACCATTGATGCAATCTCTGGCTTCTCCTTCACATGCCCCTCTGCTGAGAGTGGTTCCGGTACACGTCCACCTGTTTCACCGTCTGAGAATTTATCAACGTTTCCTTCTACCTTGAATTCTGATGACTCACAGGTTAGGAATGGGAACGATGCCACTGCCGTTGGTCCATCAGAACTCCGTGTCTATACCAGACGACACATTACACGATCTGCTGCTACTACACCTACTATTGTTGAACCACCACCGTCCACCTCTGATCGTCCGCCCTCCCCTCAGCCTACTATAGTGCCGTCTGAGCCTTCTTCACCTCCCCGCATACATCCTATGCGCACTCGATCTATGACTAAGGGTTTAACTGAGTCTACCTCCTTACTGGCCTCTACGGATTCTGCTCTGCCTACCAAGCCTAACTCATTTCATGAGGCTTTTCAGGATGCAGGTTGGCGCGCTGCCATGGCTGAGGAGTTTGATGCCCTCCTGACAAATGCTACTTGGGATCTTGTACCTCCTTCGCCTGTTAATCTTATTGGTTGTAAATGGGTATACAAAGTAAAGCAGAAGGCGGATGGGTCTCTTGAGCGTCTCAAAGCTCGGCTTGTGGCTCAAGGTTATAAACAGCAACAAGGCATTGATTTTGATGAGACCTTTTCTCCTGTTGTCAAGTCGACCACTATTCGCACTGTTCTTTCGGTGGCCCTCTCCTCAGGGTGGTCTCTTCGACAACTTGATGTGAAGAATGCTTTTCTTCATGGCACACTCTCTGAAAGAAGTTTATATGAGACAACCTCCTGGTTTTGTGCATCCCTCTTTTCCGCATTATATTTGTCGTCTACGCAAAGCCATCTATGGTCTTAAGCAAGCACCTCGGGCTTGGTTTCAACGGTTTACGTCCTTTCTATCTGAAATTGATTTTGTTGGGAGCACTGCTGATCCTTCAATGTTCATCTGTCACTCCTCTTCTGGCACTCTTATTCTTCTATTATATGTTGATGATATTATTGTCACTAGCAGTTCCTCATCTCTTCTAAGGGCTCTTATTACCACCTTACAGCAGGAATTTGCAATGAAGGATCTCGGGCCGCTACATTATTTCTTGGGCATTGAGGTAAATAGGTCATCTTCTGGTTTTCATCTGACTCAGCACAAATATGCGCATCAGCTGCTTCAGCGCCATGGTTTTCTTGATAGTAAGCCCGTCTCTAGTCCTCTCTCTCCAACCTCTCGTCTATCCTCTCATGAAGGGCAACTTCTTGAGGATCCCTATAACTATCGTCAGCTTGTTGGTGCTCTCCAGTATCTTACTTTCACCCGACCGGATATATCATATGCTGTCAACTCTGTTGCCCAGTATCTACATGCTCCTCGTGAACCACACATGCAAGCGGTTAAGCGCATTCTACGATATATTCGGGGCACGCTGACTTATGGACTGCCTATATCTCGCTGTGTCAATCCCTCTCTTGTCGCATTTGCAGATGCTGATTGGGCCGGTTGTCCAGATACACGTCGATCTACTTCTGGATATTGTATATTTTTAGGGCCCAATCTTATCTCCTGGTCCGCCAAAAAGCATGGTCCGCCAAAAAGCAGCCCACCATTTCTCGCTCTAGTTCTGAAGCAAAATACCGTGCTGTCGCCTACGCGCTTGCGGAGACGATATGGATCCGTCGTCTACTTCGTGATCTTCGTGTTTTCCTCTGGCGACCTATTAGCATCTACTGTGATAATCTAAGCACTACTTATCTAGCGGCAAATCCTGTTCTTCATGCTCGCACAAAGCATATTGAACTTGATCATCAATTCTTGCGCGAAAAAGTTCAGACTGGTGATTTAGAGTTGGTTCATATCTCTTCTGATAAACAACGCTATATATTACTTACCATCTATAGCGTAGGATTATATAGCATGTAATCCTAGTTATATTATTACTATGGTTGTCATTGTTACCATAGAAATACCTTCTCATGTACTATATAATTGATGTTAATACAAACCATAGAACATGCCCTTTTGCCCATCTTTCAGTGCATGATTTAGTTGTGTTATGCTCTGATTACTAGTAGGATGTGTCTATTGCTTCCTTTCCACTTTGTTGTTGTAGACGCCTTGTGTGTACCGGGAGGTACCTTGTGCACACGGCGGATCTGTGCACATGCCGGGTAAGCTTCCGCTGGGGCTCGGGGCGTGACAGACTTGATGAGCGCTAATTGATTGTATGATTAACTTATATGAAATTTGAATCGATGTGAATAGCCGATCTTAAATATCTTTGCAGGTTTACTATCCATCATAATCTAAGTGAAGGTTCATCATCAAGTGTTCGAGAACACACTGATTGGGAAGTAAGAAATTTAAGTGATAATGAGGAAGTTATTGAAAGTGATTATGAGCAAATAATTAGAAGTGACGATGAGCATGTAAGTGAAACCGATATTGACTCCACAAATGACGATATTGACATTGCTCCACAATCTATGAATTTTGATCATGATGGTGGTTTGAACCAAGGAATTAAGTGTCGTGGCACGGGGGCGTGCCGCTCTCCGCCTGGCACGGTATGGTACGGGCACGCTTCCGTGCCAACACGTGGCATGCTTGCATGCCGATGGATATGCATGACCTCCCAGTGGCACGCTCTGGCACGATTCTTTTTTATTTTTTTTGTTCCCAATAAGCTCTTATAATATTGTTTTGAAATGTTTAGTCAAAAAATTATGAATATTGGCTATATATAGCTTATTATACTCACCAATTAACATATTGATAACTTTTTTTAATATATAAAGTACAACTATATCTCATAGAAAATAGAAATAACAATATAATAATAAAATTCACAAGTATAATAAGTATTAACCATGTGTTTACTGTAAAACCATGTGTTAAAAAAAAAAAAAAAAAAAAAAAAAAAAAAAAAAAAAAGAGCTCGGCACGCTCACATGGCACGGGTGGGTATCGCTCCGTCTCGAGCGATACCCAATGGGTCTCGCCGAGACGGGGGGGGGGGTAAGATACCCCCCTCCCCCCCGTACCGTGCCCCTATTGTAGGGGCACGGTACGTGCCGCCCCGTGCCCGTGCTCGGCACGGGGCGGCACTTAAAACCCATGTTTGAACACCCTCGCATGCGCCATTCGAGCTGAAGGTATCGAATGGATTGAATATTCAAATACCGACAACGATGATGTACTAGACCTGGTGGAAATCCAAGAATTTAAAGATAAAAGACAATGTTTTCTCCTAGATAATGAATTAATTCATCAAGCCGTTGTTGAAGCATACAATAAATAAAACATTGATCAGAGTTCTCCAAGTGATGAGCCATGGATTAATCAGATGTAATGGCTGTACTTTAAATTTCAATGTTTGAATCTTGAAATTCGAAGATTTGAATTTTTGACTTTGGTTATTTTTAAAGATGGTGTTATTTTGAACACAAAGAGGAATAATTTCTCATAATTTTGACGTCGAGAGTGCCCCATCGGATTTGGTTCAGATAGTTTTACCGCCGGCGGGCGGACCAGAAACGGTCTTTGGGAAATTCTGGGAACCAAGTGCGTTAAAGGGGTATGAATACCCGAGCAACGCCACCAATGTGGTTGGGCGATTAGTGTGCCGGTGAATCGACTGGCGTTGGGCCAAACATTCAAGGCTCGACTGAATATGGAGAAAGGACTGACTCTTGAGACAATCCTGATCGTTAGATGCGAGAGTTGGGTTATGTCGTCCTGAGGCGAGAGTTGGGTCAGGGTGAGGAGAACGTGTATACCTGGGGCGCGAAAATTTTCTCCCGGTGAGTGTAGTGTCCCTGCTACGGGCAGTTAGTGGGTTGACTGTGACCACGTTGCTACCTATCAATGGTAATGGAAACCCAGAGTAAGGTCTCGATAATTGAGACTCTCGATAGCTCGAGAGATCCGGACGTCATTCCGGTGGAATTGGAAGTGGAGCGGAGTAGCTCCGTGCGGGAGTACGAGTATGAGTTCATTCGCATCGTCAGTTAGTCTGCTGGCAAAGTGTGACTGGTGAGGCCTGGTGATGACCCGGTGAAGGACCGACTCTCGAGACGATGGTGATCGCTATGTTGCGAGAGCCAAGTTGCAATGTCCTAAGGGTTAGGGCAAGAAAGATGTGTGGATCGGAAGGCGAAAATTCGCTTCTGATGGCGATTGCGATCACGTGATGTATTGATTGTGGCTGAATTGCCGCATAATGGCGCTAGTAAGGCTTAGAGTAGATTTCGAGACTCGAATACCTCGCAATAGAGCGGGAGTTTTGGGGCGTCGGTCCGATGAATCGGTATAATGGTGGAAGTTGCCACTGTAGAGTTCGCGTGTTAATCACCAGGTTTGGTGAACCGTTATTGTGGTGCCTCTACCCAAATTAGGGGAGTACACGTGAGCCATAAGTGTTCTTAAGCAAATTGCTTAACACTGTGGATTGTGCAGGATGGCATAGGGGCGTAGGACGCTCAACCGCTTAGGTGCTCGTGGAGCACAAGTATCATTCAGCCAGTGAAGGGTTGATTATGTGGCACTTTAGCGTTTGCTAAGCGAGACAAGAGTCGATGGAGAGTTCGGGTCGTAGAATGACGACTAGCAAGTGGGTTTTGCTCGGTGGAGCGTAGTAGTCGCGTGGCGACGATTAGTGGGTTCGCTGAGGGACGATCCGAGCCTGGACCATATATGAGGACTGTGGAGCCTGTAGCCATGTGGGCAGGCGCAGTCGACTGTGAGTGACAGCGGCTCGAGGCCTGAGGGCGGGGCATGATAGAGTTTTGGTCGGGGCGGTAGTCTGAGCGATGACCCGGGAACGTGGAAAACCACGTGCAAGCTTTGAGGATTTTAGTACACCGAGGGTGTGGACGCGACCTGGCCTTAGGGCTGGCGATGATCGTGTCCTTAGGCCTTTCGTTGGAGATCGGACGTCTTTCGTTGAGCGAGAATTAGATATCGGAGCGTAAATCGGCAAAATCGCCGGTTTATCGGCAACTCGGCATTAATCACGCAATTCAAGGGATTGCGGCCATTAATGTATTGCTGTATGATATTCCAAGCATAGTCCTGGATGATCCAGCAACCTTGGTTTATTGTTGGCAACTCCCGAAAACCAAAAAAGGTTTTCCGGGGGGGGTATTTTGGTTATTTTGGCACCGGTCTAGCTTAGAAATGCACCCGAGATGTAGATACTCCTAGTTGGAGTATGGGTGCGGTGGTCCTAAGCAAGGATCTAACCGAAGAATGATTGGATCTGTGAGCTAGTGAGAGTCGATACTCGATATCGAGTGGAAGGTCGAGCTATAGGCCTATGTTGGGCCGTGGTCTGTGGACCATTTGGTAAATCCAAAGTGTACGGGTTAGCTGAGAACCTGTGGGTTAGAGCGCTAGCGACATGTGGAATGAGAGTGTGGATTGGCTTTTGCCCTCCACGTCGAGCAACGGAGCGACGGGGGAATGTGATTAACGTAATTGGTTGCGAATGCAGCCTTATTATGAAAAAAAGACTGCAAAGTTGTCAAGAAACTCCGCAAGTCGAGATTGAGTCGTTAGTGGTAGTAATCATATGAATTATGAGATACCGATTGGGCTAAGGTGTCCGCAGGGTGACTTGTGTGTACGCACCCGATGTGTACATTGGTTCTTGCTCACCGTTAAATAATGAAGCGGCAGGAGCAAGTAACCTGTGGGGCCTACTTGGAGGGAGACCTTCCATGTAGCAGGAAGTAATTGCGGAATAGTGGAGAGTGGTGATTGCAGGAGCAAGTGCTCGATCGTGTTCTTCACCTAGTTGGTGAAGTTAGCAAGATGCAAGGTCTAGAGTTTCTGCGGGATTAAGTTGAAAATCCACGAACAAGAGGTTCATGTGGATTTGTCAAGCGGGCAATGTGATGCTTAGTGATGACATGCTATAGGCCTAGTATTAGGGGTGAAACTCCCTTTATTCGACCAATATCGAGTTGAGTTGCGAATTTAGTTTCGCGGATGAAACTTCTTTACGAAGGGAGGGATGTAGTGCCCCGACTTTTGTTGAAATGGCAAAGTGCGGATAAGACGCCCTAAACGTGTTTAAAAATACGTTTAAAAATAGTTAGAGCAAGTTTGGTTCGAAGCTAAAAGCGTTCAGGCCAAAAGTGAGTTGAAACCGGAATTTAAAATAAATTCCGAAATGAAAATTGGGTTAAAATCAACCCTGGAACAGTCAAAATGGCTGTGGGTATGTTAGAAATGAATTCCGAGCATGTCGGAATGATTTTGTTGGGTTTAGGGCCTCGAAGAGCGAAAACGAAAAATTTGAAGAATAGTCGAGTTTTGAGAATTTGATTATTTCGATGAGGAATAATCATAAAATTTGAATATGAAAGGTTTTTGGAAGTGTTGGAAATGTGTAGGTGGAGTTTCGGTCGTGTAAGATTTGATTTGGAGAGAAAACAGAACGAAAATCGAAGTTCGAGAGCAAAAATGAGAGGAAAAATAAGGTGCAAGAATGCTGGAATTTCAAGAGAGTCCGAGCCGTGGGAAGAGAGTCCGGACTGTCTTGGTGTGCTGAAAATCTATGTTCGGGGTCCGGACCGGGGGGCATCCAGTCTGGACCGTCGCGCGCAGAAAGCTCTAGAAAGTGGCAGTTTTGTAATTTTTTGTTGGGGCTTGGGTTTAAAAGGCTGGGGGACCCTCTCCCAACCTCAGACCACCTCACTCCCTCTCTTTCGCTTTCTCTCTCCTCTCTCTCTCTCTACAAGAGATGGAGCCCTAGCTCGGAGAAAAAGGTTTTTGGTAGGATTGATCTCCTTCAAGGCCACGAAATGGAGGAGGATCACTAGGGGAACATCTTGGGAGGAAGAGAAACCTCCTTCCACCTCTCTTGAGTAAGAAATCAAGAGGTGAGTTTTTAGGGTTTTTGGAAAATTTAGGGTTTTTGGAAAATTTGAGGTTTTTGGGTTTTTGAGCTTCAAAGAGGTTTTTAATGAATTCTTTTGGTTTTTAACCTATGTTTTAGGGGGTTTACTTGAAGAACAAGAGATCAAGCCCTAATTCTTGCAAAGAACACTTCAATGTGTAGGATTCTTCCGAAAATAGATGATCTCTCCCCTTTTTCCTTTGATTTTGGATTTAGAAGCATGTGTAAATAGCAAAGGATTAATGAGTAGTGTGATCATGTTAGAGTATAACCCTAGAAATTATGTAAATGCATACGAGGAAAGTGCAAGATTGGTATAAAGACCTAGGAGAAAACTTGGTCAATTGGAATAGATGTGAAACTAGGAGAAAACCTAGGTTAAAGATTCAAACGAGTGGCATGAAACCTAGGAGTTAACTCTAAGAGAACAAGTGGCATTATCTTAGGAAATAACCTAAGGTTGCAAATAGAGTGTTCAACATCGAGTTAATAAAACTCTAGGCTAAAGGAAAAATGCAAATTAGAGTTAATGAACTCTAGGTTGAACGTGAAGTGTGAATATAGAGTTAATGAACTCTAGGCAAAAGGAAATGTGAACATAGAGTTAACAAAACTCTAGGTCAAGGTGAAATGCAATATAGAGTTAATAAACTCTAGGTGAATGTGAAAAGTGGAACATAGAGTCAAGGAAGTCTAGGGCAAAAATGATATGGAATGCAAATAGAGTTAATGAACTCTAGGATAATGTTGGAATGCAAATAGAGTTAACAAACTCTAGGCCAAATGTAAAGGAAAATGTAGAGTTAACAAACTCTAAGCCAAATATACAGTAAATGTAGAGTTAATAAACTCTAGGCCAAAGGAAATTGTGAATGGTTAATGTCCTTGAGACATAGTGGAACCCTAAGGATGTGAACCTAGAGTGAAGGAATAAGAATAAAGCAAAGATTTAAGTATCCATCGACACGGGCCGTATCCACCGTACCGTATCGTGCCAATAAGATACCGGCACGATACAGCCCCCGTGCCAATGGCACAGTTCAAAATCCTTTTTTCTTTAAATTACCAAGTAATTTTTTCAATGAAGTTCAAAATATTTGATAAATATACATAATAAGCAATTAGAAAATTTTATTGCTAAAGAAAATGAATATTTCATGCCATTATGTGTCGGCACGTATATATTTTTTGCAAGGAATTAAGTGCCGCCCGTGCCGCCGCGGCACGGGCGGCACGTACCGTGCCCCTCAAAGAGGGGCACGGGCGATACCCAAGGGTATCGCGTGCCGTGCCGAGCGGCACGGCAGTTTTCCTCTTCTTTTTTTTGTTTTTTTTTTTTTTTTTTTTTTTTTAATCACATGCGTAGGGTATTTATTTTTGTTATTTTTTTAAAAAAACACATATTGTACGGTACATATTTTTTTGTTTTTTTTGTTTTATCTTTAAGAGATTTAGATTATTTTACTAACTAATTTAGGTTGTTAGTAAATGTGAATATCTTTAAGAGATTTAGATTATTATTATTTACTAACTAATATAAAAAGTAAAGAGATAAAGATAAAATGAGAATGTGGTTATAAATCAAATTTTTAAAAGATTTAAGTTGTTATTATTTACTAACTAATAGCAATCTAAATCTTTTAAAGATTTAGGTTTTATGATTAAAAATATTTTTTATCTATTTTCCTTCTTATATTAATTAATGAATAATAACAATCTAAATATTTTAAAAATCTAATCGGTACCCACATTCTCATTTTATCTTATCTTTCTACAATAACAACCTAAATCTTTTAAAAATCTGACTCGTACCCACATTCCCATTTTATTTACGTATCTCTCTGTAATTTTGTTTGAAATTAACTTAATCATGAAAATTAATTTACGTATCTCTCTGTAATTTTGTTTGAAATGAACTTAATCATGAAAATTATAGCTAAAGGCGGTCCACCGTCTTTAGAAGGCGGTGACCCTTCTGTATGTGGCGCTGATATGGCAAGCTGATATGGCAAAAATAGGGTTAGTTTTACAAATAAAATTTTGATAAGATTATTTCGCAAATTATAAAATTTTAGAAGGTTATTTTGAAAAAAAACTCCATTGTACTTTATATATATAAAAAAATATCAATATATTAATTGGTGAGTATAGTAAGCTATATATAGCCAATATTCATAATTTTTTGACTAAACATTTCAAAACAATATTATAAGAGCTTATTGGGAACAAAAAAAACAAAAAAAAAAACGTGCCAGAGCGTGCCACTGGGAGGTCATGCGTATCCATCGGCACGCAAGCGTGCCGGTACCGTACCGTGCCAGGCGGCGAGCGGCACGCCCCCGTGCCACGGCACTTCGAACCTTGATTTTTTGTGACCGGCACGGCTAGGCATGGCTCGGCACATCTCGGCACGCACCGTGCCGTACCGTGCCAGCAAGTTTTCGGCACGACCCCGTGCCACGGCACTTAATTCCTTGGAATAAAGAAAAGAAAACATAAAATGGCTAAAGAACTAAAGAACTTGCCAAGTGGCATGGTTATGTATAAATGTGAATGAATAAGGAGTTCTAATCTAACTTGGTGCTAGTGGCACCCAAGCTATCCTAAAGTAAATAACCTAGGGTAAAAGAGAGAAAAGAGGAATGTTTAAAAGTCCAAGAGACTTTCTTGCTATCCCTATGGAATGGACCTAGGGCAAGGGATAAAAGAATGAAAAGGAAATAAAACAGCACCATCGGAAGTTGGGACTCTGCGGGGTAGATGCTAAAGATTAGCTCCCGCGGCCACAGCCGAATTTGGGGTAGATGCTAAAGATTAGCTCCCGCGGCCACGGCTGAATTTGGGGTAGATGCTAAGGATTAGCTCCCGCGGCCACGGCCGAATTTATGCGAGGTACTTCCGTTGGTTGACATAGTACACGAGTGCTATTAAAGGAACTAAAAGCTCAAGTGAATGAAAAAAAAAAGGAGAATGTAGAGTGGCCAAGGTGGCTAGGTTAGCATAACCCTCTTTGTAGCGGCATAGTGGCCGAGTTTATGGATAGTAGCCTAGTGTGGCAGGATATGATAGCAATGAGATTTTGAACACACACAGATAGTGTAGAGATAATACATGTATATGAGCATGTTTGTTAACATCTGCAGTTATTTATCAGATATTATATTGCTATCTATTGCTTCCATTAGACCAAACGGTGTAGAACATTCTTTCTCGGTAGTTGAACCCACTGGGAACTTTAAGTGGTTCTCACACCCTTGGGTGACCATTCTTTCAGTTTCAGGTACAGCCGGCGAGACATGAGACAGGGGCAAGGGCCCAGCAGCATAGAGACCTAGAAGGTCTAGCACATGATACCCTTTTTTTTTTTGAGTGAACTATGTATTGTGAGGAAAATGATGTAAATTCTATTAATTATTTAAATGCAAGTTGAGAGATGAAAAATGTAATAAATTTTATATTGTGGTTCACTCATGTGGTTGCTTTCATTTAAAGTTTAAACTGATTATTTATTGAATGAAAGTTTTAGTTAGTAGTGGTTTTTACTCTGATATTGAGCTTCCGCATACACTTGTTTGCATTGTTGTGGATGTTACCGTTCCTTTCGGGTATAGAGAGGTCATGCCCGATTGGCGGGTCTGTTAGCGTGCCCGAACTATCCAAATTGACGGTCTCGGGGCGTGACAGATCCGGGTGCAAGTTTTCGGACTCCGAAAGGACCCCTAACAGCAGCTCGACTGTCGAGGCATCGTGTGCTATCCGGAATTAGCGTTGGACTGATTTCGAGTCCCGGGATCAGAGGCATGGATCTTGTTTCCTGTAGACCTTTACTTAGTGTAGCATTTTACATCGGTAAGGTTTGTTGGTGCAAATAGCACAAGTAGACTTTCCCGGATCTTTGAGAACGTTGCGGAAGGAGCCCGAGGATTGTTTTGTCCTTAACAGAACGACGACAAAGTCGAGCAGGTCATGTTTTTGATCGGGGTGCCGATCAGTGCGACGGTTCGGAGATCGGGAAGTTGTTCCGACAAATTGGAACAAAGAGGATTTTGGCGAAGTGGTTGAGACCACTAAATCACCGGTTGAGGTTATTGGTTATATTAATCGCAAGATGAACTTTGAATAGGTCCGGGTGATTCACGAGAGACTGTTGGTGAGATAGGTGCTCGATTGTCTACCGGTAGAGGTAGGTGCTCCTATCCGAAGTTGAGAATGTTGTCGACCCGGTGAACTCGACTCCTTTTTTCTTTTTTTTTATTGTTTTTTATATTGTCAAGTAAAATGTTTATTCTTCCATCACGGTTAATGTGATTGTCCTAGAATTGCCTTTACTAAAACCTTTGTTACTGTAGGGTGTTCACTAAACACAGCTACTGTGTGCTTAACTACTTCTTGAAGCTAGTATAAGCAGAATAGAGCTTAGTTACTTCTCGAAGCTAGTGTAAGCGGAATAGTGGGCTTTTACGGTGGTTTAGGATTACTTGACAGTTTGTAATAGAGTAGGGACAATTCTAAACATCTCGACTATTTAGATGTACTTTTTTCTCTATGGCATCTAGTTTGACTTCCGGGTCGGTTTGATTGGCTTTTAGCCTTGCGACTATTTGTCGCGGTTAGTTATGATCGGTAGTGGACATCTAGGTGACTTAGATGTATAATCTTCTCCTTTGGCTTATCATTTGACCTTCAAGCTGGTTTTGTTCGCTTATCGTTTTGCGACTGCTTGTCGCGGTTGGTTTTGGCCATTAATGAACATCTCTGTGATTTAGACATATGGTCTTATTCCTTGACATTTCGGTTGACCTTCGAGTCGGTGTTATTAGCTTATCTCTATGCGACCAATCGTCGCGGTTGATTATGATAGGGACAATCATGGACATCTAGGTGATTTAGATTGGTAGGCTCTTCTTTGACTTCTTGTTTGATCTCCGGGTCAGTTTCACTTACTCATTGCTATTGCGACCGATTGTCACGGTTTGACTGGAATTTTTTACGATCGTCACGCTCTTGGCGCTGTTTCACGCACACTAGCGGTTTGGCCACCGCATCAGTGTACTTTTCCAGAGAGGTAGTCTGATTGACCCGTGATCCCTACGCAGCAGCTTTTGCGTTAGGGGGCCCCTTGTGGCTATTGCGGTGCCGTGGCTAGTGCAGCTGGGGTTTGGTTTGCACTGGTATATAGAAGGTTTGCGACTTTGCCTGAGGTCTGTGGGCCAACATGGCGGTTGTGGACGAGTATATTACAGGTTTGAGTGTTTACTGGATCTCTCGTAGTAGCAGTTCTTTCCGTACTCTCTTTTACAGTTTATTATGGTATATCTTTCTTTACCATGGTTTTCGCATTCAGTATTTACAGTATCCGACATCGTATTTCATTTGCTTATCCCTCGCGTTGCCCAATGAGTACGACTTGTCCTCGTCGGCGCGTTGTACCTACCGAGAAAATGATTTAGTTCTCATTCCACTGTTTTTACAGGACCAAGTGGGAATGGGGGACGGGATGGGCGTGAGGACGCTGCATAGCAAGTTCGACACTTGCTTTTCGGTTATCTAATTTTTCCTTATTAGTTACTGTCTTCCTGTTTTTGTTTGCACTAGTAAGCATATGATGATGCAGTGGATAAAACTGTGAATGTTGGAATGGTTGTCATTAAATAATTAAATAATATTCTAGTTTTCAGGATGACTGTAAATTGCGTCTTGTGGATGCGGATTTCGAAAGAAAAAGGTTTTGACAAAGATGATTTTTAAAAACAATACGTCGAGTAGACGCGGGCTTTTAAAACTGTGGCTTTACCCTTTCAAAAATGAATGCGCCGAAGGTGTGCGCCGTTTTCAAATATAATGATGTTTGTTTAAATTCCGCACTCTGTTTTATTATTCTGCAAAATTTCTATCGTTGTGGTTGATGGATAAACTTGTAAAGTCGCTTACGCCGTGTATATAAAGGGAAGACTCTGTCAATTTATACAGAGAGAACTCATATGTGTGGCGGGTTTGTGCACCTGCCCGGAGTGGAAAAAAAAAAAAATGCTTCCGCAAAAATCAAGGCTTATCCCAAAATTTGAGTTTCAAACTTTGCTCCCGGGACGTGACATCGGATCTTCTCTGATAAGTCGTCCTTGGCAAATGCTTTGAATCGATGACACATTAAACATAATGCGCAACTTAGAATTATTAAATCAAAATACAACTAGATACACTGTCAGATGTATGGTCACTTCTTGCCCATCGAGATTATATGCTCTCGACCCAAAAATTGTTCATATTTTAAAGTAAAGACTTATGCAGAACCACACACATACATGATTCCTATTTTGAATACAACGCACTTAAATTGTACATCTTCTTTTGTATATCAACTTATACTACCCACATTAAAGACAAGGCTTGCTATGAATCATATAGAAATTCAATCACGAGTTCGGAGTGAGTTGCACGTTAGCATATCATATAATAAAACTTGACGGGCAAGGAATAAAGCACTACAAATTATATACGGTAGTCAGGAGCAATCATATTGTGACATTCCTCAATATTTATCAATGTTAGAGCAGCAAACCCCAAAACTATTATGAAGATTGAGTTTATTAGACTGACGAATACTTCAATAATGTTTACACGAGCTTTTTGGGCTTTTAGATCCTCGATTCATGGTTGGGTGTATTGTCGGGCATTACTTAGTATAAATGCTACCCATTTGTACGAAAAATATGAAGGCCATGTATTAATTGCCACAAGTGTTGATGCCCATGGTGGTCTATACTTGCTAGCATTCGCAAAATGCGAGGGAGAGAATGATTCGAATTGGGAATGGTTTCTAAATTGCCGACAAAGTTACATAACATGATCTTGAGTTATTTTCATATCGTTTTAAAGGACTAGCGAATCTTATTGCACTTATATTTCCACTATCAGAAGGTCATACTCATCGATAGTGTTTGCGACATATGAAGGCTAATATGGATGTTCATTTTAAAGCAAACACTTAAAAAAAAATTATGCTATCGAAAGTGCCTTTAAAGAACGGGAATATTATACGTTAAAGAAAGAATTGAAAGTTATGGATAAAGATGCTTGGCTATGAGTTGAAAAACTTCATGCCGATAAGACATATTAGGCAGCTTTCGATGGTGGCCGACAATTCGGCATTACGACAACAAACCAATTGAAAAGTTTAAACAAAGTGTTAAGGGGGCTTCGCGGCTTACCAATTACAGCTTTTGTAATGGCAACATTTCATAGAGTTGTTGAATTCTCTCTAAAATATCGTGTAGAGGAAGCAACAATGTCTAGGATTGCGAAAGAAAAGTACAGAAAACATAAACACCTACCTATTACAAGCAGTAGCCTCAGACATACAGACATTTACATTTTTCTTTTCTTTTTCTTTATACAATCCACAACATTATTACAATTTAATTCTTTTACATTTTATACCCTTAATTGTTTGCTGACGGAGGGTATTCTGAGCCTCAATCTGGTAAGGCGCTATCTACTAAGCTACTCCCTCAACCCACACTTTTGCGCCGCTCTCAAAAGGACCTGCAAAACGTGGGGTGAGAACTATAACAATAGTCCCCAATGGATACGGCTACCTAAGCGAGAAGCTCGACCCACCAGGTCCAAAGAAGGCAAAGTAAACATATAGATAAATAATCTGCTAGAATATAAAACTACTCTATATGCTACATGATCATATGCTATGCCTCAATACAGATGCAATGATGAAACCTAAACGAGTAGAAACTACACATCTACTTCTATTCCACTATCCATTTTTATCAACATCTAGCCTAGGTTCCATTATCTTAGCCAAATTCCTGACTCGGTCTTAAGTCAATCCATGCTTGTGGTTTTGACACAACCCTAGCCCTAACCTTGCCCCGGGATTGCAGTACGTCGCATCCGCCCTTGGCTCACGGTCACCATTCCTTATCGGCCTCGCCCTATGGTTGCAATACGTCGCATCTGCCCCTGGCTCATGGCCACCGTTCTCCCGGACCTCGTCTCGGGGTTGTAGTACATTGCATCTGCCCTTGACTCACGGTCACATAACGGCGAATGGTTGGGCACGATCATATTACTTTAATTATTTATTTACTGTGCACAATTTCCATTATTAAGTTAACCTTTTTAGGTCCAAGACTTCCAAATTCATTAGGTCTCTCTACACTTATATTCCACAACCTATGTTCTACGACACTGAGTCCAATATCCTAGTCACCTAGGTTCACATGGCTCCTAGGTTCACTTGTTTTCAAACCTATATTTAATAACACTAGGTTCCCAGTTTAGTTTGTCTAAGTGGCAAACCAACCACTATGTCACTCCATCCTACACTTGATGGCACTACATTTACTAGTTCCAAGTTGGGTTCTCTAGCCGTAGAGCAAGTCAACCAACTTAACTAGTTCAAACATAGGCTACATACTTTTCTCAACCTAGGCATACATATATACCCTGTATGTTTTTCTATGCCTATTTTCCATATCCACTGGTAGTTAATTTACCCTAAGTAGCATACATTCAATGCCTACTTAACTTACCAAATTAACCTACCATTAGATGCATCAATAAAATAATATTGAATTTACTGACTCTACTCTCAAGACATAAGAGACAACCAAATCGCTTCGGTAGAGCACTAACCCACCTAGGTTTACCCTCAGTTGCTTGTAGACACTTGCAATTGAGCTCCCGCGGTCGTCCTGGTGTTCTTTCGCGACTAATGAACCCAAAATGCCTGTTTTGGGCAGTTTCTTGAAATTGCTCGTCGATGCTCGTCGCTTTTCCAATCAAAGTTGCCTAGGGCTCCACTCTAGCCTTCAAATAGAGAATAAAATAATCAATTTGGCTCTAAAGTCCCATAAACCCAATAGCCCCAAAACAAACCCTAAAATCCTTTTTTTCTAAAAATCCTACAAAATTTTTGGAGAATCTTCGAGCAAATAGGCGTAGAAGCCTCTAGAGATCACGAGAATATCAATTTTAAAGGATTTACTAAAATTCGAGCTCAACACTCGAAACCCATACCGTGGCCGCAAAGCTTGCCAAGGTTCCACGCGCGCCGGAAGCTCGAACCAACACCTCCACGCGACTCCCAAGGTCGAACTCCGTTGGGGCATTGAGTTTCGAGAAGAGAGAGAAACGACATGGAGAGGGAGAGAGTCCCTCTCACTCTCAGCGTTCGTGTGTGTTATGTGTGTGTATAGGAAAAATAGGGAAGATGAGTCCCCCATATAAGCCCCTCCCATGGGAAATGACAGAAATGCGCCTCACTGGGCATTTCTGTCACCGAGGGTGAACTCCCCCCTTAAGATCTAGTCCTCGCTGCCAGGGCCGGTCCTTACCATCAAGGTTCGGACCCTGAACCCCTTAAGGCCCAAATTTGCTTTGTCACAAAAATTTTCAATTTTGCTCCTTAGGATATCAACACTATTCTAATTGTCCCAAAACCTTCGGAACTCAATTTAAACTTGTCCACAGTAGCCCCTTAACTGTTTCCAATTTATTGAACAAGGTCCAATATTTCTTTATTTCTGTTTTTTCGCCGAATCTGCGCGGAAAACATTCCAACTAGCTTGAAACTTCACCAGACCATAAAAATAGTCCTTCAAGCCAATTTTCACCAAAACTCCGCTGATTGCGCAAGTCCAGATCATTACAGTGTAGATGTAGATTTAGGTTTATTTATGTTAGCTTATGTACAATAGCTTAATTTTTAAATAGTTCTTTAAACATCATTGATTTCAAACCTTACTTTATTTTTCAGATGAACTATCACGAGTCGTCAGGGCCAGTTGATCCATCAATTCTAACCAGCCAAGGTAAAGTCCCGGCTTCTTGCAGGATGAGGTACTTAGTTCATACATGCACATGAATATAATGTGTAACATACCAGATTTTCGGTATATAAGCAAGTATAAATAAAAATACTATGAGATACTATTTTTATTGAACTTAGAAAAGTAAAAGATAATTTGGAAGTGAATTGTGCTGAAATTGAAATAAAAATTAAAAATTTAGAATTTTATATGAGAAAGAGGGCTCAGATTTTGGCAGAAAATTCAGTGTCAGAAAATTCTGAAAAAAAATAGTGTGGTCCATACTTATGTTATAAGGCCACAATAAAAGTTTCGCATCAATCGGATACCCGAGCAGTGAGAAAGGGATATGCCAGCGATTTTGAGTACAGCAGAACTTTTGGTGACCCAGAAATGGTCCAAACTGAAAACTTACGATAACCCACGATAAATTAAGTTAAGTCTGCCTATCAAATTTGAGCGCAAACGGACGTTCAGAAGGGCTCCGCAGGCAAGTATCAGATCAAAATTAGACTAAATAGTGAATTACCACTATTGTGGGGGTGCCTTTATGCATAAAAGGCCAACTTACCCTTTTTCTTCTTCTTCTCCACCCGCACGCAATGACACAGGGGAGACCTCCATGGAGAGCTTTCTCTCTCCTTCTCCCCTCACTTTCTCTCTCTAGATTTCTCACTCCAACGCGTACGAAATCGCGGAGCGATTTGCGAAGAGCCTATAGCGAGCGAGGGCGAGCTTTCGAACAGAGAAAAGCTCGGAATCGTGGCTCTTTGAGGTGAGTTTTGCGAAAAATAAATTTGGTTTTGCCGTAATTCTTTTAGATCTATAATCTAAGTGATCTTAAAGTGATTCTTGTCGAAGAAATCGGCGAAAATCGCGGAGAAATCGCGATGAAATAAAAGAAGTTTGAACCTAGGGCTTAAAAGTTAGAATTTTGGATTTTTAGGGTTTTTATCTAAATTGATCATGCAAATATCTAATTAGAGGTTGGAGAAACACGCCTAGCAAAATTAATTTGTAACCCAGCAGAGTTCCAACGGCCGAATTGCGAAAATGGCCGAAATAGGTGTTTTCGCATTCGTTAGCGTCGTAATGTGCCGAAACGATATCGGGAGTTAAATTAATTTAATTCCCTATCGTTTAGTATCGAAACGAGATAGTTGGTGCGATCCGGAACGGTCGAGTTTCTAGCTATATCTGATTCCTCTTTATCGGTCATATGGGCATAAGTATAAAGGTGTGAATTAGTGTTTTTGGATTCGGGGTCGTAAACTAATTTATCCTTTAATTTTCTAAATTGAAGGTTAAAATGATACGTCTAGCGGCATTAAATTGGAGCCAACACGATCTCGGCGATTTTGTGAGTACGGACTCGAAAGGAGCTGATAGATGGGCAAAAGAGCATATCCTCTGGTTTGTATTAACATCAATTATATAGTACATGAGAAGGTATTTCTATGATAACAATGACAACCATAGTAATAATATAACTAGGATTACATGCTATATAATCCTACGCTATAGATGGTAAGTAATATATAGTATAGAAACAATAAAGATAATACTAAATATATCGTAACATCCCCCCGCAAGCTAAGCATCAGGTGGACGGATGCGAAGATTGAACCGTAATATCGAAAACCGAGAGGGTGACAAGGGCTTGGTGAAAATATCAGCAAGTTGTTTATCAGAAGAGATATGAACCAACTCTAAATCACCAGTCTGAACTTTTTCGCGCAAGAATTGATGATCAAGTTCAATATGCTTTGTGCGAGCATGAAGAACAGGATTTACCGCTAGATAAGTAGTGCTTAGATTATCACAGTAGATGCTAATAGGTCGCCAGAGGAAAACACGAAGATCACGAAGTAGACGACGGATCCATATCGTCTCCGCAAGTGCGTAGGCGACAGCACGGTATTCTGCTTCAGAACTAGAGCGAGAAATGGTGGGCTGCTTTTTGGCGGACCAGGAGATAAGATTGGGCCCTAAAAATATACAATATCCAGAAGTAGATAGGCGTGTATCTGGACAACCGGCCCAATCAGCATCTGCAAATGCGACAAGAGAGGGATTGACACAGCGAGATATAGGCAGTCCATAAGTCAGCATGCCCCGAATATATCGTAGAATGCGCTTAACCGCTTGCATGTGTGGTTCACGAGCATGTAGATACTGGGCAACAGAGTTGACAGCATATGATATATCCGGTCGGGTGAAAGTAAGATACTGGAGAGCACCAACAAGCTGACGATAGCTATAGGGATCCTCAAGAAGTTGCCCTTCATGAGAAGATAGACGAGAGGTTGGAGAGAGAGGACTAAAGACGGGCTTACTATCAAGAAAACCATGGCGCTGAAGCAGCTGATGCGCATATTTGTGCTGAGTCAGATGAAAACCAGAATATGACCTATTTACCTCAATGCCCAAGAAATAATATAACGGCCCGAGATCCTTCATTGCAAATTCCTGCTTTAAGGTGGTAATAAGAGCCCTTAGAAGAGAGGAGGAACTGCCAGTGACAATAATGTCATCAACATATAATAGAAGAATAAGAGTGCCAGAAGAGGAGTGACAAATGAACATTGAAGGATTAGCAGTGCTCCCAACAAAACCAATTTCATATAGAAAGGACGTAAACCGTTGAAACCAAGCCCGAGGTGCTTGCTTAAGACCATAGATGGCTTTGCGTAGACGACAAATATGATGCGGAAAAGAGGGATGCACAAAACCAGGCGATTGTCTCATATAAACTTCTTCAGAGAGTGTGCCATGAAGAAAAGCATTCTTCACATCAAGTTGTCGAAGAGACCACCCTGAGGAAAGGGCCACCGAAAGAACAGTGCGAATAGTGATCGACTCGACAACGGGAGAAAAGGTCTCATCAAAATCAATGCCTTGTTGCTGTTTATAACCTTGAGCCACAAGCCGAGCTTTGAGACGCTCAAGAGACCCATCCGCCTTCTGCTTTACTTTGTATACCCATTTACAACCAATAAGATTAGCAGGCGAAGGAGGTACAAGATCCCAAGTAGCATTTGTCAGAAGGGCATCAAACTCCCCAGCCATGGCAGCGCGCCAACCTGCATCCTGAAAGGCCTCATGAAATGAGTTAGGCTCGGTAGGTAGAGCAGAACCCGTAGAGGCCAGTAAGGAGGTAGACTCAGTTAAACCCTTAGTCATAGATCGAGTGCGCATAGGATGTATGCGGGGAGGTGAAGAAGGCTCAGACGGCACTATAGTAGGCTGAGGGGAGGGCGGATGATCAGAGGTGGACGGTGGTGGTTCAACAATAGTAGGTGTAGTAGCAGCAGATCGTGTAATGTGTCGTCTGGTATAGACACGGAGTTCTGATGGACCAACGGCAGTGGTATCGTTCCCATTCCTAACCTGTGAGTCATCAGAATTCAAGGAAGAAGGAAACGTTGATAAATTCTCAGACGGTGAAACAGGTGGACGTGTACCGGAACCACTCTCAGCAGAGGAGCGTGTGAAGGAGAAGCCAGAGATTGCATCAATGGTAGAAGGATTCTCACCCAGCAAAGGAGGATTTGAAACAAAATTTTGAAACATATCAAGGTTGGAAAAAGTAGAGGAAGGAGAAGAAGAGAATTTAGAAAGACAAGAAAACGGAAAAACAGTTTCCACAAAGGTAACATGTCGAGAAATAAAAACTTTGCCAGTGCTGGGATGGAGACATCGAAAACCTTTATGTTTATCAGAGAGTTCTAAAAAGACGCAAGGAAGTGACCGAGGAGAGAGCTTGTGAGCTGCAATATCCTGCACATCAGGGTAACACAAATATCCAAATCTTTGACAAGTTGCAAGTCAGGGGAAGAGCAACATGTAGAATTTCATATGGTGATTGTCCTTTTAAAACAATAAGAGAGGGAATTCGATTCACAAGAAATACAGCAGTTTGAATGGCATCAGCCCAAAAACGAGGAGGCATACAAGCTTGAAATAGTAAACTTCTAACAACGTTAGTTAAATATCTATGCTTCCTTTCGGCGAGGCCGTTTTGTTGACTATAAGGACAAGAAAAACGGTGAAAAATTCCATTTTGTGAACAAAGGTTGGAAAACTTATTATTTACAAACTCCGTACCATTGTCAGATTGGAAAATCTTGATTGAGCTATGAAATCTGTTTTCCACCATTGCTTTAAATTCGAGAAATTTGTCAAAAACTTCGTGTTTAAATTTCAAAAGGTAAAGCCAAGAAAACCGAGAATAATCATCAATAAATATAACATAATATTTATAACCAGAAACAGATGGAACAGGTTATTGCCACACATCAGAATGCACAATATGAAAAGAAAAAGAAGATTTAGATTCCGAATCAAAAAATGAGAGTTTAACATGTTTTCCCATGTTACAAGCATTGCAAACAGATAATGTCAAAGCAGAATTACCATCAGAAACAATGTTATTATTTTTAATAAATGCCGAAAGAACAGGAAGACTGGGATGACCTAATCGTCTATGCCAAACATCGCTACTAAATCTAGATGCAACAAGACCAATCTGTTGCTTATTCCCTACACTTGCAACTTTAGAAGGAATTGGATAGAGTGATGTTCCCGAGCTAGGGCAGTGCAGAAGCTCCGTCCTTGTTACCTTGTCCTTCACAGAAAAACCAGAAGAGTCAAATTCAAAAGCGGAATTATTGTCACGACAGAATTGACGCACCGAAAGTAAATTTCTCTTGATGGAAGGAACAACAAGAACATTTTTAAGAGCAAAGGATTTAGAAGATGTATTCAATTGAGTTTCACCTGTCTGAGTAATATCAAGTAAATTTCCATTACCAACTAGAATTTTCTCATGCCCAGTATAAGGTTTGGAAGAGGAAAGAATACCAGAATTCGCGGTCATGTGATTGGAAGCTCCAGTGTGACTCTGGATACCATACTTCCTCAGCAGGTTCATAGAGATTCATAGCAGCAAAAGTTTGAGGGACATCATCGGCCACGAATGAGTGATTGAAGCGTTGTCTGCATTGAAGAGCAGAATGGTTGTACTTTCCACAGATCCGACATTGTGTGCCAGACTTTGAAAAATAAGATTGTTGATTTGGAGTATAAGGTTGAGGAAGATTATTGGGTGAAGAATGTGGATAGATTCCAGGAGATCCACGACCATGATATGAGTTGTGTCTACCGCGATGTCCTCGACCACCGCGATATCTGCCTCCACGACCTCCACGATTTCCGCGTCCACGATTTGCATAGAGAGCTTCGCTGTCGATAGTGGGAATGGCAAGTGATGTTGTTGAACTAGTACGACGTTGTACTTCTGTTTCTTCTTGCATCAGAAGTGGACGAAGTTGATCAAAAGTGGGCTTGTTTCGGTGTGTATTAAGGGCACTGACGAAACCTCTATATTCTTCTGGTAACCCGAGAAGAACAGTCATGACCAAGTTATGGTCTGACTCATTTTCACCAATCGCTTGCAGCGCATCGCCAATAGATTTAATCTTTTGCATATAATCGGTCATATTCATTGAACCTTTCTTGATGCTTCGTAATTCAGACTTTAGAGAGAAACCGGTAGAAGCAGTTTTATCAAGAAAATATGTTTCGATAATTTTCCAAGCATCATACGCAATTTTAGGAGAGCTAGAAACAACCATCTGTAATATGCTAAGCGAAAGGGTGGCATTAATCCACGAGAGTATAGTGGTGTCTTCTTTTATCCAATTTAGATATTCCGAGTTCATAATTGTTTTCTTTTCAGAAGTGTCAATAGTCTGAGGCGGTATAATACCAGTTCCGTCCACATGTGGAGTACCACCAAAACTCTCCAAAACATTAAGAAATATTTGTTTCCACACAAGATATGTGGAATCTGTTAGTTCAAGTGGTATGAGAGTTTTGATATTAACCACTGGTAAATTTGAGAAAGAAGACATGTTACCACAAAAAGAAAATATCACCACGAGAGAGTAACCGAGGCAAATCCGACGAGTAGAAAATAATACCAAGTAGTCACAAATCCAGAATAAAGACAAGTCAGATTAGAACCCGATGGGAAAAGATAAATGAATCAAAGTTAACCTTGATTGCACCCGAGAAGAACCAAACTACACCAGGGAGCAAGTACGCATCTGAACGACACCAGAATAATAAAGAGAGGCCGAAATTGCTGTAGCGCTGGTACTGTAGCAGCAGTACTGTAGCAGCGGCACTGTAGCAGCAGTTGTGACGGAGAGAAAAATCCAAAGAAGAAAAAAAAAATGGAAGAAGGTGAGACTCGTGGTAGATGGTGGCTAAGGATCGATATTCCCAATATTAGGGTTCCCGCTCTGATACCATGATAGATGGGCAAAAGAGCATATCCTCTGGTTTGTATTAACATCAATTATATAGTACATGAGAAGGTATTTCTATGGTAACAATGACAACCATAGTAATAATATAACTAGGATTACATGCTATATAATCCTACGCTATAGATGGTAAGTAATATATAGTATAGAAACAATAAAGATAATACTAAATATATCGTAACAGGAGCAAGTAAGCCGCGGGAGCCCAATTGCAAGTGTCTACAAGCAATTGGCGGTAAACCGAGGTAGGGGATTCTATTTGAAAAAGAGTGATCTCTCCCCTTTTCCCTTGCTTTTCATGACTAGAAGCATGATAGTAGATAAATTAGGATTTATGTAAAGTAGAAAGAGTATAAGAGTTATCTTGAGATAAGAATATTGCAAATGACCTATTGTATGTAAATAGGTTAAAGATTTTATGTGTTAAGAGTTTCTTGACCATGATGGATTAAAATGAATCCAACATATAAGATGCAAGTATATGTTATTAAGGGTTAAGAGCTTGATGTTATGGGTTTATGTGGAGTAATATACATGATAACCTAGGAGAAAACATAGTGTATAATTTGGAACGAGTGGCATTAACCTAGGGCTTCACTTGTGGCCAAGGTTTTAAGTATCCATCGGCACGGGCCGTATCTACCGTGCCGTACCGTGCCAACAAGATACCGGCACGATACAGCTCCCGTGCCGATGACACAGTTCAAAATCCTTTTTTCTTAAAATTACTAAGTAATTTTCTTAATAAAGTTCAAAATATTTGATAAAGATACATAATAAGCAATTAAAAAATTTTGTTGCTAAAGAAATTAAATATTTCATGCCATTATGTGTCGGCACGCATGTATTTTTTGTGACCGGCACTCATCGGCATGGCTCGGCACGCACCGTGCCGTACCGTGCCGGCAAGTTTTCGGCACGACCCCGTGCCACGGCACTTAAATCCTTGCTTGTGGCATATGTTTTAAAGAGTTAAACAAAGGCTATGACAACATAGAGTTAATTAAATGTGGATTAAATAGGGTTTAGCCCTAAAAGAGAATTATGTTAAACCTATTGTAGGTTATTCTTGCATGAGTATAAATGGCAAAGAGTAAATGTTTGGATGTAATCATGTTAGGGTATAACCCTAGAAAGTTGATGTAAATAATCTAGAGAAAGGTTAACCTTGCAAATTCAATGAATGTGAATGTATACTAAAAGCTTAGTGTTAGTTGTCTACTTTGGACAATGATTATGATGACCTAGGAGAAAACCTAGTGTAAGGTTGTAATGAGTGGCATTAAACCTAGGAAAGAATGTGTGGCATATGTTAGGAGTTAATCCAAGGCGGTATTATAGAGATAAAGCTCTAAGGATCATGGGTATTGTGTTGTAAAGAGTTGTAACTTAGAGTCATAACTCTAAGGATGAGATATGTTGGTTGAAGTTAAAGAATACAATAAATGTTAACCCTAGAGCTTGGTCTTAGGGTGTGTGTGGGCAAATGAACAATCATTTTAACTTTAAATTGCGTTAATGAATGAAAGAGAAATGTTTAAAAGTCTAAGGAGCTTTTTCTTGCTACCCTTGAGGCAAGGAACTCTAGGACAAGTATGAAATGGAATGTATATAGAGTTAATGAACTCTAGGTTCATGAGGGAATGCAAATTAGAGTTGATGAACTCTAGGTTAATGTTGGAATGTGAATAGAGTTAATGAACTCTAGGTTAATGTAAGGAATGGGAATATAGAGTTAATGAACTCTAAGCAAAAAGAGAAATGTGACTATAGAGTTAATGAAGCTTAGAATGTCTAAAGAACTAAAGAACTTGTCAAGTGGCATGGTTATGTGTAAATGTGAATGAACAAAAAATTCTAATTTAAAATAGTGTTAGTGGCACCCAAGCTATCCTAGAGTAAATAACCTAGGATAAAAGAGAAAGGTAAAAAGGGAAAAAAACTAATGGAGATGTGTGAACGGCGCCTCTAGCTTTGAGACCCTTCCAAGGGGAATCGGATGTGGTACTCCTTCAGGGGGCCGATTAAATAAAGACAAGTGTAAAAGTGAAAGTAAAAAGCTAGAAGCTTAAATGAATGAAAGAAATTGCTAAAGAGAAAAATAAGCTAAATACTTGAAAGAGAAAGAATGCATAAAGTGAGAAAAGGCTAAGTACAAAAGCAAATGAAAGGAAATTGTGAACGTTCCAACGCAGGTTGACTTGGTATTGGAGAGTAAGAGCAAAGACCATCTCTCGGGCAGTGACTCGTATAACCTAGTCCTCCGTTGGGCGGGGTAGTACATGCGTGTGCTATCGGCAACCATGGACAATCTCGTCTTATGGTAGCATGACTACCGGGCTTGGGCCCGTTGGGAGAGAATTTTCCAAAGGGTTAGCAACTTGAACTAAATCATGGAAAACTAAATGAACGAGTGGGTTTGGTTGTACTAGTGTGGCACCCTTGGTAGCGACATAGAGTCGTGTTGTGGCAAGTAGAAAGTATTCATGAGCATGCTAGTTAGAAATTTACAGTTTTCAATATTGTGTTATTATCTATTATCTTGCTTCCATTGGACCAAGCGATGTAGAACATTCTTTCTCGGTGGTTGAACCTACTGGAAACTTTCTCACACCCTTGGGTGACCATCATTATAGGTTCAGGTGCGACCGGCGAGGCATACGACAGGGGCAAGGGCCCGACAGCTTAGCGACCTAGTAGTCTAGAGTCGCCAGTTTACATTTTGGGTTTTTATTTTGAGTGAACTGTGTATAGAGAAGAAAGAGATGTAAATTTGTAATATTGTTTAATTGCAAGTTGAGAGATGAAAAATGTAATAAGTTTTAGGGTTAATTGCATACGGCTCCCTGTAAATATATCGAATAGCAGATATATCCCTATAAAGTTCAACTTTTCATATTTATCCCTTCAAAAATCCAACGTTATTCATATATATCCCTACCGTCTATATCTGTTAGAAAAATTTAGTTAACCATAGATTAAATACTTAATCTTGGTTAGTTAGTAAAGTAAATTTACCTTTTTACCCTTCTAGATATTTCTGCATTATTTTTTGGAGGGACATTTTTAAAAGGGCAAAACTGTCATTTCACATATAATCTGTTAAAAAATAAACAGTGAACTAACGATAATAAACCGAAGGGATATATATGAATAACTTTGGATTTTTGAAGGGATAAATATGAAAAGTTGAACTTTGTAGGAATATATATGCTATTCGATATGTTTACAGGGAGCCGTATGCAATTAACCCTAAGTTTTATATTGTGGTTCACTCATGTGGTGCTTTCATTTACAGTTTAAACTTGTTGTTTAATGAATGAAAGTGTTTAGTTAGTAGTGGTTTACTCTGATATTATCCCTCATTAATTGATTGTTTTCATAGAGATGAATGTTACCGTTCCTTTCGGGTATGGAGAGGTCATGCCCAATTGGCGGGTCTGTTGGCGTGCCCGAACTGTCCAAATTGGCGGTCTTGGGGCGTGACATAATGTACATACACTTTATATGTTTATTAACTATATATTTCTATTACAGTGATATGCACTTGTTTAGTTCACGGAGCATGGCCGTAAACTAAAGCCATGGCTGGTCGAGCATCCAGGAGTTACAAACTTACTATGACATGAGCGTCCAGCATGATCAGGCTCTTCTAGGCGCTCTGACAAGCGATGGAGTTGTGAGATGCAAAAATTCCACTTACATCACAAGAGATGAATGTTACGCTGCATGATGTGGTTGTCATTGTTGGCCTTCGAGTCGACGGAGAACTAGTAAGGGACTTCTTGGGATAGTGCCAGAAGATATCATTGCAGAACAAATCCGTCTCAACTAACTATTCCAATATTTCCACCATATCTCTTTAGATGCTCTGTCTTTCATGGTTGCAGGTGCTGCACGAGCGTATATTGCTATTTCAGATAGGATGCAGCTTGTCCCAAACTCTACCAGATATCGCATTCATCTCAAGTGGCCACCACTATTAGAAGACTTCTGCATATGCAGAGGCCACATTTAGGGCACAGCTACCTTGGCCCAGCTCGAATTCTTCTATGAAGGGAAAGGCTGTTGTGTCTTTCGTATATTATTACAGGTAAAATCACTACTATTCACTACTTTTATGTTGTAAACTTATAGTGACTTTTATTTGTACTTTAATTATTTATTCCTGTTTCCAAATTTGGGCATAAGACCACATTCACAACATTCGTCTCAATAAAGTTGAAGGTCCACTAGATCTACACAACCGTCTAATTTGTTGTCGGTATGTTATATATCTAAATATGTTTGTATATTTTTATAAATTCCTGTATTATTGACATTGATTTGAATCAAAATTTGCAGGTAGAATACGGGATTCTGATTCTGTGACAATGTTCGAGCAACTGACATTGAGTTTTATCTCGATGAGCTAGATTAGTAGAGAACTATGTAGCACGGATACAGATACGGGGATACGGATACGACACGATACGGACACGGCGATACGGCATTGTCCCAAAACTCTAGGATACGATACGCCGGGAGTACTTAAATAATATATTATTTTAATATATATAAATAAATTTATGTTGATTATATGTCATGACATATTGAACTACAAAAAATAAACAAATGGTTAAAAGCAAAACAAATATAGTATTTCCATTTACCAGATCACAAAACATTATAATATTCGCCTTACAACTTACATACATGTATAGTCCACATCCAAAACAAAAAGAAAAGGAGAGGTTTTCATCAAAAGGCTTTAATTTGGTTTAGTTTCATTCTCATTGGAATCATCAATAAATACCACACTCTCCAAATCTGGCTCATTAAGTGAAAGATTTGCAATTTCAAGAACACCAACACTATCAAATGTGTCAAAAGAATCTCCTCCAATATCCCACATCTTGGTCTCTCCTTTTATATATTCTGGAGCCTTTCTTGATAAAAGGTGAAGATTAGTATGTACATATACTAAATCTTCGGCTCGTTGTGGCGTAATCTTATTTCTCTTCATGGAGTGAATGAATGAGTAGGTACTCCAATTCCGCTCGCAACATGAAGAGGAGCAAGCTTGGCAAAGTAATTTTAGGGCTAAGTTTTGGAGCATAGATGCTGCAGCACCATGAATGACCCACCACTTCTTTGGGTCAAGAACCACCCTATCTTCAATTGAGTCATGCTCATCAAATCCCTCTCCGGCAGTAGAAAAATTTGCAAATTCCTCATTTACAATTCTTCTTTCTTCATTATTTGGAAAAAATCTTTTAAAGCACTTGTTTCTCATCTTTGATATCTCCAAATCCTTATGCGGAGGAACTCGATTTGGATCCTCATTAGTCCATGATGGGCTATAGTATCTAATGAATACAAAAAAAATAAAAATTAGAATACGATGGTTGTATTACAAAATACAAATGAACAAAAGTATATATGAGGTTTAGGAAAAAAAAGATTTACCTAGGGTTCAAAGAATGTGCCAAGCAATGAAGTGGAGTATTGCTTTTAGCCCATCGGTCAATCAAAATTTTGTGCACAACGGAATAAAATAATGATTCCTCATCTTCTTTCTTTCCTTCACGCCTATATATAGCAACTTTCACCCTTTCAATCATAGAGTCCCACATTTCATATATCAAATGTAAGCAAGGCTTGTCGGTATCAGCTATCCGAAGCATCTCATATATAGGTTCGGTAAAAGAAAGAATATAGTTAATTTGATCCCACCACAAGTCGTTGAGAATTCTATCTTTTACAAATTGCGCTTTTCCCACATCATCCTCCCTATAGCTAGCCCACTTGTCACTAATGACCATATTTTGGAGACCCCGTTTGATTTGCTTGAATCGTCTTAGCATGACGATTACCGAAGCGAATCGAGTCTCGGCCACCGCAAGCATTTTCAAGTTGACAAACTCATTAAAGATTGCCAACCTCATGGAATGATTCAAGATAAAATTCTTAATACATGCTACGTCTTCCGCTATGATAGTAATCCAATTACATTCATCAAAAGTAACTTCATTGGCCTCGGTATTTTTAGCCGCACAAATATTTTTTAAAGCAAGGTTCAATGTGTGCACAACAGAAGGAGTCCAAAATATTGAAGGAAATTGCGCTTCAATCAACATTCCCGCAGCTTTGCATACGGGAGCATTATCCGTTATCACTTGGACCACATTTTGGGGTCCAACTTCTTCAATAACTTTCAAAATCATGTTAGCAATAAAATATTTATCCTTATACTCTCCTTCGCAATTGACCGCTTTTAGAAACATCGGTCTGTTACGCCCAAGATGTTAATTAAAGGCCTTCTTTGTGGATCAGTCCATCCATCACATACAATGCTTAAACCCTTCTCCTTCCAAGTGCTTTTTATAGGCTCCAATAACCTCTCAATATTTGTCCTTTCTTGTTGAAGAAGACTAGTTCTCAACATATTATATTTGGGAGGTATATAACCTGAAATATTATGATTAGCCGCAAAAGTATAGGAGCTAACATAATAAATGTTTCTTGCAAGATTAAAGGGCAAACCACCAGAATAAAACATTCTAGCAATCTCGCAATGTAGCTGATTTCGAACCGCCACGTTGAAAGACTTCTCTAGATCTGTTTCACGTGTTGATGTTGCCCTTCTTTTTCTTGGCTCAAAAAATTGCCACCCTATACTCTCTATACTTGTGTCAGAAGAAAGATTGGTAGCAGTTTTTGGTAAAGGAACTTGTTTAGGAATAGAATTCTTTAACCTTAACTCTACATCTTCAACAAGTCTTTTCATCTCCGCAATATTATCGCTAGTAACCTTAGAGCAACCTTTGATTCCTTGTCCTGAAATTCTCAACAAATGAGCTTTAACCCTATAAAACGATCCATTATAAACTTGTTTGCAAAAGTTGCATTCAAACCTCATGTTTCCTCCACCATCCCCTAACTTTTCCACCTTTCTTACATACTTCCATAATGGAGTATTATCATTAATGCTACTTGAACTACTACTACCACTACCTCCGGTACCACTACCACCGCCACTACTACCGGTAGAAGCAAGGATTTAAGTGCCGTGGCACGGGGTCGTACCGAAAACTTCTCGGCACGGTACGGCACGGTGCGTGCCGAGCCGTGCCGAGCCGTGCCGGTCACAAAAAATACATGCGTGCCGACACATAATGGCATGAAATATTTAATTTCTTTAGCAACAAAATTTTTTTATTGCTTATTATGTATCTTTATCAAATATTTTGAACTTTATTAAGAAAATTACTTAGTAATTTTAAGAAAAAAGGGTTTTGAACTGTGTCATCGGCACGGGAGCTGTATCGTGCCGGTATCTTGCTGGCACGGTACGGCACGGTAGATATGGCCCGTGCCGATGGATACTTAAAACCTTGGGTAGAAGCTTGGCTTTCACTATTCATTTCCTATGCATGTCAAGATAAATAGATATAATTAGCATAACATTATTTATAAATTATAAAAATATATAGCACATACAATCATACATTCATATACAATTTCAGTATGGAAAAGTACAATGCAATTACATATATGATATGTGAGTTACTGAGATTCTTAGCAATCATTTAATTGCCATAAAACCTCTCTGGATTGATTAAATAAAATTATTCCCAAAATAATTAATCCTTCAATTATATTTTGCCTATTTTCAAAATACTATATTTGTATAAGGTTCTAAACTTCTAGTATGTAAACTATAAATTTTTATCTTTTTAAGACTTGAACAAAAAAAAATATGCTAGCATTTAAAAAAAAACAGAGAAAAAAATAATCTTTATAGGTTAGTAACATTATTGGCCAATTATAAAAAAAAGAAGCAACAGTCAAACCAAACCCTAAACACCTAAACCATGTCATTTAATACTAAAGAAAAAAAAAAAAAGAGAGAGAAAGAGAGATTTAAAGCCAGCCTATATAGTTTAATAAGAGAGAGAGAAAGAGAGATTTAAAATTTAAAAGCTTCAGAAGTTTAATAAGAGAGAGAGAACCAAGAGCTCGCTGCCGGCTACAAGCGTCCACGAGGAAGACGGCCACAAGAAGGGTTCGAGATTTAGGGTTTCCAATCTCCACCGCCGCTTGCCAAGGTCCGGGTTCCGCTCCCGCTCGGTTCTGCTCTTTGGAGTTCCGCTCTTTGGAGTTCCGCTCAGTTCCGGTGGAATTGATCGATGGAGAAAAGAAATATAGTGTTTTTTAATTTCTTAGGGTTTTGGATGCGGGTGTTTGTAAAAAAATTAAAATCCGACCCGTTTAGACCAAAAGAAAGAGTTTTTTTTTTATTTCTTATGGTTTTGAATGCGGGTATTTTTAAAAATTTTAAAATCCGACCCGTTTAGATTCAAAAATACATCTCCCGTATCGCGACCGTATCCTAAAACGTATCCTGCCGTATCCCGAAACGTGTCCCGCCGTATCCAATTTGTATCCGATTTTTTTTTATTTTTTCAAAATTTCAGATACTTCAATCCCGTATGCGATACGTATCGGGCGCGTATCCGTGTCTTATACGTATCGGATACGGACACGGACTGTTTTTTGAAGTATCTGTGCATTAGAGGTAGAGAATCTCAAGTATTCCAAGTTTCTTGAAGTACAAACATGTGTATACATTTTACAATCTTATACCGATAGGAATCTATATGCTTGTACAGGTTAATTGGATCCCTTAAATTGATGACATATTAGCTGGACTTCCTACTTTTTGCATTGAGGGCTCTGCTATCTAGCATTCGAGAACATGATTGATATGCTACCGCATAGTGGAGCTGCATTTACCTAATCGAATATTGCACCAGTTTGGACTATTACAGTATATATCGGAGCCAATGGAGTTTCTACACCGTATTACCTCTCAAGGTAGATCAGGCGACTAGGCATCTTTTTATGTTCCATATATTCAAAGATAGAACGAACGTCTAGAGAACATTGCGAAGTCAAACCCTTTCGTAGATCCTAACCAAGGATTTAAGTGTCGTGGGACGGGATCGTGCAGAAAATTTGCCGGCACGGTACGACACGGTGTGCCGAGCAGTGCTGATGAGTGTCGGTCACAAAAAATACATGTGTGCCGACACATAATGGCATGAAATATTTATTTTCTTTAGCAATAAATTTTTTAATTGTTTATTATGTATTTTTATCAAATATTTTGAACTTTGTTAAGAAAATTACTTAGTAAATTAAAGAAAATAGTGTTTTGAGTTGTGCCATCGACACGGGGGCTGTATCGTGCCGGTATTTTGTCAGCACGATACAAGACTGTGGATACGGATCGTACCGAAGGATACTTAAATCCTTGATCCTAACCAACTACGAGCCACCTTTTTGTACATGCAATGGTACTAGAGAATTATAAAGAGGTAGATCTCTTATGGAGGCCCGAATCCTGATGATTGACTTGGCCATGTGGTTAGCGGCTTTGTGACACCCTTGTCGAGTGTCAAAGACGTTTGCGAGCAAAACGGACGCGAAAAACGGACTCAGCGCGAAAATCTGATCGACAAACACTATTTTTGTGTTTTTGAGGACCAAAAGAGGATTCGAGCGCCCAATTGTACGGAGCTACAGTAGCGTTGACCGGGAGGGAGTCAACGAAGCTAGCGGGTTATTGGGTGTCGGGTGCGTGGGCTTGCGGGCTGTACCCACGCCGCACCAATGCCCGCTTCGGGTGTGGCGCCGGGGGAGCGACATGTAGCGGTGCTGGATTGGCGGAGCTGCCCGCTTCGGGCGTGGCGTCGGGGGAGCGATACGTGGCGACGCGTGGTTGGCGGAGCTGCTCGCTTCGGGCATGGCGCCGGGGGGGCGACACGTGGCGGTGTTTGGTTGGTGGAGCTATGGACTTTGGACGCGCGCTGGATGGCTGACGCGTGGTGCGGAGCTTCGGGCGCAGCCGGGTGGCGACACGTGGATTCGGGCGCAGGTTCCGGGCGCACCCGGGGTAATTCGGGCGCCCGAAAGTGGCGCCTCAGGCTGAATTTTGGCTGCTTCTTGTGCTAGTATAGTTTATGGTCCGAGGGAACTTTCTTACACCACTTTTTGGACTATAAATAGCCCCTTTTCATCCTCAGGGGATTTTTTTGCCAACTCCACCATTGTTGCAAGGTTTGGGCAAGCTTGGGGAGCATCTTTCTTCTTCCTCTACCACCATTGTTGACCTTGGGGCATTACTGCAGTTACTGGTAGCTTCGTCGACGATTCTTCCTCAGCTTCCCCTGGACTGTAGACAAGGAATTTTGACCTAATTTTTGGAGGGGAGCTTCATCTCTGGTAGAGCTCGAAGTTTGGTATTTGTGAGGGATCTTCATTTCAGCTGTAGAACAGGTATTTTAAGCTATCTTTGAGCCCCTTGTGTTCAGCCTAGAATTCTGGACAGAGTTTGATATTCATGAGCTTTCTTTTCTTTTTTCTTATGAACATGAGGAATAAAGTTCATGGGGATGTTCTAGACTTCTTGAAGATCAGATGGAGACCTTTTTTCTAGATTTTTGAAGGTGTTTTATATGTGTTATTTAGTCTTCTTTTGGCTCCTTGAGCACAGAATTCTGTATGTTGGATTTTTGTTAACCTCATGTATAGTTTCACCTTAGTAACTAATTTCGTGGTACTTATGAAAATTTTATGATGACTTAGGACCTTGGATACATCCTCTAGATCTTGGTGAGCATTTCTCTTTTTGGATTCATCTCGTGAATGTGTTGGATTTGGGATTTACATCTAGATGAACCCTGCATGCTGAAATTAACCCAGTTCTGGACAACACTTGAGAGTTTGGATCATTACTTGGATTATTGGACTTGAGGATTGTATTTCAAGAATTCTTGGATGTTCCTAAGTTGGAGAGGAACTTAGGAACTAAGTTTGGAGCATCATATTGAGGTAATTATCACAGATTTTACATCCTTTCCCGTTTATGTTAATTGCTGGAATTTCTACGCTGAGGACTGTGTTTTTGCATTTCTGCTCAATCCGATAATGATCTTTGGGAGTTTTTGGATTCGTTGGATCAGTAGGAGCCAGAGAATCGGGCACACCGATTTTCAGCTCGATCGGATTTTGGATCGATAAGTTTCCAGGTGGGTTTTTAGAGCACATCGAAACTGCGACACATTCACTTAGTCTACTTATTTTCGACATGATGTATATTGATCCTTGATTCCTATACTTGTGTAAATCATGCTTAAACTTGTTGTTATGTTGAGAATCAAACCTATCTTGTGGGAGGACAATTGCATGCTTATATGGACATCTAGATAGGTTACTTCTTTTGTATTGCTACACTATCCATGTTGGTACCAAACTTAGGAGAAAACTTGTATTTTTCTTTCCTTCCGTTATGATTCATATTGCTCAGGGCTTTGAGCATGAATTTGGGGATAGTGTAGTTGAGGTTATCAAGTCGGGGTGGGTTAGCACCGGATTGTTGACTCGTGGGATGTTCGGTAACTACGGATTTTGGGCGGTTGGACTGATTAGAGATTATGCATCGGTTGGGGCCGGGTTTACAGTATTGTGGATAGAGCTTTCCCCTAGCCATGAGTTTGATTTTAGCCTGCTACATATTCGACCTAGTTACTTTCCTCGAGCTGGCCGCTCCCGTCGAGTGCCACTCCGGAGTTAGGTGGTTTGATTTACACTTAGGTATGGTTCCACGTCGGTGATCCACGGGTTGTTAGTGTGATCAGATGTGATGCTAGTGCGGGCGGGACCGCGCCTTGCGCCGGTCGGTTGATTGGGTTATTCCCGGCAGTTTGTTAGTGATGCATATATACTTATCTCTTTCTATCCACATCCTTAGAGGCATAGTAGTGGTAGTTTATATATCGCCTTACGTTCCTGCTTTACCGCTTTCTTCTATTCTTGCCTCTAGTAGCCTTGGTGGATAGGTCGGAGGTTCGATGACGTACCCACTGAGAACTACTGGCTTTTAGTAGTTCTAACACCCGTTGTTGCTCCCTTTTTTTTTCAGAGTTCTCCGTGGCTGTTGCGGTGCCGGCGGATCGTGGTGAGGGGGATTGGTGGCTAAATAGATCTCCTACCATCTTGAGAGCTAGTGATGGACCCAGTGTTGTATTATTTATTTTGCTTCTAGCTTAGTTCTCAGACTACTGTATATTTGGGTCTAGCTTTAGCCAACTGGTTGTATTTTACATTTATGAGAGATGGCACTTGTATATTTGTACTCCGGGAGATATTATTGTACATACGTTTTTATTTATACAGTTTTAGTCTGGGTTTGGTTTTTAGTTTTCAGCTTTGTTCTTTTGCTCTTTTGTATACTCCTTTTATACTTGAGCAGGTTGTAGCGCTTCGTGTACGGGAAAAATTTCACATACACATCGGATCTGTTGGCGAGCCCGGGTTCTAGTTTACCCCCGGGGCGTGACATCTCTCGTCCTATACAGCAACATCTGTTCGTTGTTCAGCCCTGCAGGCATGTCGAGAAGGCGCTAGTACAATCATTTTATGTGTTTATTTTATTTTTATATTAAAATATTCATTATATCTAAATATGTTATTTTATACAGGTGGATGCGATGCGGCATGCTAACAGCAGCATTCCAAATTTGATGGATGATCCCCCGGAGATATCCAGAATGATGAAAGCTCTAGCATGTCTCATGGGACCTCGAGAATGTGTTAGAAAGACTTCCAACCTAAGCAATATCGGGCATCCAGATATATCCCCTGCTTTACCCTACTAATGTTTCCCTCCACCTCTGTGCCAACGTATGATACTTCGTCGGCGTCGGTTTCTCCATCCGACGTCCTCTCTACTTCTGAGTTTCGGTTTTATATTCCGTCTATGCTACTCCTTCCGTCTAACATCCCGTCCACTTCTTCCTCTTGATTTGATATTCTATATCGACATGCTTTTCTTATCTCATCTTCTCATCCTTCACAACCAGGACTAGCACCCACTCCACCTATTGAAGAGGGTTTGTTGTCACTGATAGTTAAGACATAGGAGATGCAGCCGCTTGTCAATGGCACCTCCAAAAAGCATATTAATAAGATACATCGCATTGATCCTGTATACTCTGACATGGAAAATGATGTGCCTCAATGAGGATGAAGTCAACGACATAGATGCAAATGTGGATGTAGTAGAGGACAAGGGTGTGGTAGGGCCACAGTGAGGGCTAGCTGATATACAATAGGATTTTCCTAACTTACAATCAGTCTATTTGATATATTTGTAATGATGACAAATGTAATCTTCTTTTATAAAAATACTATTATTTGTGTTGAGTAATTGAAGTCCATTTCGTGTGAATTCAAGCAGTTGTTATAGTGATTGTTATATTACAAAATACTTTGATTGTATAAATCTACGATACTTAAGTGGGAAAAAGATATTGGTGCAGGGTGTAAAAGAATTAAATGAATGATTCACTGAATATATAACGCGGTGATCCATTTACTGTTTTCATTCTATTCACCGCTTTTATAAGTGGTGAATCAATCATTCACCGCACTATCCAAGACTCCAAGAATTCATGTTGGCAATATTTGGGATGAGGTAAAATTTTAACAAAGTGGCAATAAAAGCTTAAAGAAGGTGAATGAAATACAGTATTTAGAAAGCCAGTAAATTATTTACCACTTTCAATGGACTATAAATTCATAATGAAAAGTGACGAACTATTTGCCGCTTTCAAGAAGTGGTAAATGGTCCACCTCTTTCTTTGCGCATACGAGGTGGAAATAGCTCTACTATATTATAAATAAAAATTTTAGATATTTGTAATTACAAATCTTTATAGGCTTAGTTGGATAAAAACCCCTACAATTTATCTAATATTTTACTCATGTAAAATCTGATTATAATTATTTAAACCAATTTTTGTTAATCCATATAAAGCAGGATAATTTTGTAGACTACCATGAAACACATCAACACTTGAAAATCATATACAACATAAAATGTTTTATAATTATAGATTTTAAGTCTAATATAAGAATATATTCTCTAAAATAATAAGAATACGAGTAAAAATATCCAACCCAAAAATCTTTGTACCTAAACTGATAAGAATGCATTCAAAAACCTATAAACTCTATTTCTAACGCCTATTGTCATATGACACTACAATATGACTCCTATATAGTTCCTTGTTAAAATTCCACGGAGAAGATCTTGCAATTTACTTGAGACGTAGAGCCTACTATTATTGTATAAGGTAGTAATTGCATAGCCTACTACCATGGGTAGCTCCGAAGAAACAAATAAGAGAGCCAAGAATCAAAATTATTATCTAGAGACCTCAAAATGACATTTTAAAACCTTATTAGGGCAACAAAAAAAAAAGAAAAAAAAAACCCAAAACTAGGCCATGCCAAAGTGTGCTTGAGTGTGCCAATTCAATCCTTTCCGTGCCAATTGGCACGACACCGTACCCACATGTCATCACAATACTATGTCCATACCAAGGATTTAAAAACTGTGGCACGGTACAGCACGGTGCATGTCGAGCAGTGTCGATGAGTACCGGTCATAAAAAATATATGTGCCGACACATAACGGCATGAAATATTTATTTTTATTAACAATAAAATTTTTTAATTGCTTATTATATATTTTTATCAAATCTTTTGAATTTTATTGAGAAAATTACTTAGTAATTTAAAGAAAAAAAGGTTTTTAGATAAGCCATCAGTACGGGAGCTATATTGTGGGACCGTGCCGATGGATACTTAAATTCAAAGATTAAAGTGTCGTGGCACGGGGGTGTGCTTGCTGTTGTCTAGCACGATACGGCACAGGCATGCTTGCGTGCCAACACATGGCACGCTTACGTGCCGACGGGCACAAACAACCTCCTAATGGCACACTTTGACACGGGTTTTTTTTTTTTTTTTTTTTTTTTGTCTAATAAGATTTTATAATGTTATTTTACAAGTTTTTGAGTAATAATTCTAAATTTTTACTATGTATTGATTTGTCTTGATCTAATGTCAATAATAACTTACTAACTTACTAGTTAATAGTTTAATATAGTAGTATTCTTTATATGTGAAGTAAAATACAACTATAGTTCATAGAGATAATTTTTTTAAAAAAAAATTATAAAAATTTGTAAGATCCATTCATATTGATTCGTTGAAGGACTGTATTATGACTAGACTAAATTAGAATAGGACCGCAAGTATGCTGATAATTCCTTTTCATTTTCAATTTTTTAAAAAATATCTATGAAAAAATTGAAAAAAAAAAAAAAAAATTCTACAGATTTTAAAAAATTGTAAGATATGTCTATGAAAATTTAATAATAAACCATACGATAAATAAACTAAGAAAGTTTATAATTAAAATTGATGAATTTTTAAAAAAAATTTATTTATCCTTTTTTTTTAGAATTTTAAAAATTATAAAATATAAATCAGAGAAAATTATTTTTTAAAAAAATTTTATGCGAAATTTGCAAGATTCATCCAAGAAAATTACTTTTTCTTAAATTTAAATAAGAAAACGTGATACCCTCGACGCGCGATACCCGCCGGGGTATCGCAGCACGGGGGGTGCCTTGGCACCCCCCTTGTACCGTGCCCCTATATTGGGGGCACGGTACGTGCCGCCCCGTGCCGAGTGGCACGGGGCGGCACTTTATTCGTAGCTTAAATCATACGGATATATTTTCAAATTTTTGTAAATTATTAATAAAAATTTGTATAATTTTATATTTTTTCACAAAAAAAACTTTACAACTAAAATATATTACAAATGTATGCAAAAAAATTTAAGTTGTAAATTTTTTGACTTAACTAATAAGTAGATCTTCGATTTTTGCTATTTTTTTATATTTTCTTTTAAAATTGAAATGATCAAAGAATAATAAGAGATTGAGAGAAGAAATTAAAGGAAAAATTATCAGAAAAAATGAGAGGAAAAAATAGAACGGAAAAAAATAGATGAAGAGATGTGAGAGTATAGAAAAGAGTGCACAGAAAAGAAAAAAAAAATAGAAGTGAAGAGAAGAGATGAGATGAGAGAGGAATAAAAGTCTATACGAGTAACCTAAAAAAAAAAGGCCAAATAAAAAAAAATTAAAAAACAATGTGCTTATGTGGGCACGCCGTGGCACGTGCTGTGATACTCTTTGGGTATCACGGCACAGGGGGACCAAGAGAGACCCCTCTGTACCGTGCCTCCTAATTGGTGGTACGATACGTATCACCCTGTGCCGTAAGGCATAGGTGGATACTTAATTCCTTACTTAAAGTCTTAACCCATACTATAACGTGCTCATGCAGAATTGGCACCCCCGTGCCACGGCACTTACATTCACTGGAACTTTCTGGATATGTCCAAAAATGAGTTTTGGAAAATTTATAATGATTTCCATATATAATTTGCGCCCCCCGCCCCCGCCCCCCCCCCCCCCCCCCAATCATATGACATAAAGATGCAAACTTGAGATTTGATAGCATTACACCAGTTCCAAACCAAACTTGCTTCTATTACTTGCTTAAGCTTCATTTATTGACCGGACCTAAGTGATAATATAGTGCAAAATAGGAAAATAACACACTAGAAAGTTTATGATAATAAGCCTTTTGCAGTTCATAGAAGTTACCAGATGTATTACAGTAATCGAGTACCTGAATAGCAGGATTGGAAGTCAAGAGAAGAGATATGCCTAAGCCATCAAAGGCTTCCATCCATGAGTCCTCTGCAAGTGTTTCCCACAATCCTTTCGATTTTCCAAAAGCACTTGTTTGCATTCTGGAAGAGGCCGTGTCCAATGGCTGAACGATAAAATGAATGAGCAAAAGAAAAAAATAAAATAAAATAAAATAAACAACATAATTAATGTTTAGTGTTACTGTATAACTTGGGAAGTTTGCTACGCACTGTCAGAGGAGGATTTGTATTTCTCCAGTATCCACATCTATTTCCAAAACCAACAGCGAAAATTAGTTACCTGCGTCACAATAGCAGTACAAGCACCAGCAGCCGCTGCAACTACCAAGTTGGCTTTTGTTCCAACAGATTTAGTGCCACTCTTCTTTAAATAAAGTCGTTTGAAATAACTATAACCATAAAAATAGACAAATTGTGATATAAAAGATTGTAAGTTCTTTGTCCCAAGTCCCTGGTAGAGAGAAAGAACTTGGCGGCTTGAAATCGCCTCCCATAAGACATCTGAAAGGTTCCTAAAAAGCAAAAGAAAGAATTAAATAGTAACTTTCATCGTGTAAGCTTCAAGCGAGCATTATAATAGAATTCAGCAAGTCTGTAAAAGTGATAAAAAGGCAGAATGGAATTTCATAAGAGGGGCCATCATCTGTTTAGACTATTCAGAGACAAGATGCCTCGACAAGGGAAACAAAAATGTATATATGACAAAAGTACAACATATTAGTAGGGAAGGACCTGTGCTTTGGAATAGTGATAGATGTTCACTTGCAAAGTATTTCATATTAGTAATCGATATTTACAAAAAATAATTAGAAGTTTCCTAGATATAGTGCCTGTTAGGCCAGGCTGTTGCCTGTAGAGCGTTTAGAGAGGTGTTGTAGATTACAGTGTTGTGTCTTGAAAAATAGCAGTAGAGCGTTTTGGCTGATTCTTTAACAAAATACTGTGAACTGCAGTTTGGCAAATGTTTAGCCGGAATATTGTCAAGTGCTGTATAGTGCTAAACTTACTGAAATATCCCTAGCTTATATTTAAATAGTTTAGTTCATAAACTTTCACATATATCACACATGCATTTCCTAATTATTAAAAATTATAAAACCCTTTTATTTTTTCTATGAAATGTCTTGATTTATTTAGGTTTAATCCAAGGAATTAAGTGCCGTGGCATGGGGGCGTGCCGCTCGCCGCCTGGCACGGTACGGTACCGGCATGCTTGCGTGCCGATGGATACGCATGACCTTCCAGTGGCACGCTCTGGCACGGTTTTTTTTTATTTTTTTTGTTCCCAATAAGTTTTTATAATGCTATTTTGAAAAGTTTAGTTAAATAATTATAAATATTGACTATATATAGCTATTTTTAAATTAAAGAAATATATATTTTTCAAAAATTTTAGAAAAATTGTGAGAATTGCTTAACTTTTAAAATTAGTTTGATTTTATCTTTTTTTTTCTTGAAATTTTAAAAAAATATAATATACAAAATTAGAGAAATATTTTTTTTTAAAATTTTAATGTATATTTGCAGAATTGATGCATATTGATTTGACGAGAGACCGTTAGATATTTAGATTAACCATAATAGGACCGTAATTGCTTTAGATAATTTTTTTTCATTTAAATTTTTTAAATATTTGAAGGAAAATATTTTTTATTAAAATATTTTAAAAAAAATATTAGATCTATTCATAAAAACTTAGCAATAAATTATATGACAAATAAATTAAACAAATTTAAGTATTAATTAATTTAATTTATCTTTTAATTTTATCAGTATTTTTAATCTTTTAAAAAGTTAAAAATATTTTTATCGCAAATCTCATCTAAAATACTATATCTATCTAAAATAATTAAAATTTTGACTATATAATAATTAAATCAATTATATTTATTTTTAACTTTTTATAAAATATAAATAAAAAAATTGCCTAATTTTATATTTTTTTTAAAAAAAATTTACAAATTAAAAATATTTAAAAAAAAAAAATTACGTTGGAAATATAAAGGCGAATCCCAAAAAAATTGGATGGAAGACATAAGAACCTACCAAAAAAAAAAATTATTAAAAAAAAAAAATAACAACCGATGAAAGGTACAAAAGCTAACCAAAAAAAAAAAAAACAATCACAACAAAAAAAATCAAAACTAACTGTGAGAGAGAAAAAAAAAACAACCGTAACAAAAAATCTAAACTAACTGTGTGGGAGAGAGAGAGAGAGAGAGAAGGGTTTGCATAAAAAAAACACAGAAAAAAAAAAAAAAAAGGAGCGGCGATACCCCGTGTCGCCCGTCTCGCGCGATACCCTCGCGGGTATCGCGCTGTCTCGCGCGATACCCGCGAGGGTATCGCGGCACGGGGGGTGCCAAGGCACCCCCCTTGTACCGTGCCCCTATATTGGGGGCACGGTACGTGCCGCCCCGTGCCGCTCTTTATTCCTTAGTTTAATCTCAACAAGACTAAAAGGGCTGTTTTACAACAGAAATTAAAAATTCTATACATTTTTACCCAAAAATTTTCTTCAAAATTAGAGACTATAATGCAATTTATCAATGTTTAGGGAGGCCATATAAAGGTATAATTGCAGACTTTTTTCTTTTGTTGAGATGATAAACCTTTCAGAATTAATCAAGAAAGAAGAATGATTACACCAAAACCATAAAAGAAATTTTTTTAAGAAAAAAAACAAAGTCAAACAGAAGAGCTTCAATTTTTCCTTTCCTACAAAGTAACAAACCCATTCACAGTATCAGTTCACCACCTCAATCCTTATACAAATTACAAAAGCATAGAAGAGCGAAAAAAGCATATCACAACAACAATTCCTTCAATATTAGCACCTATTCATAAATATCTTTTGTACCCTTGCTCTTAATTATTAGCATCAGCATTGATATTTGGTTCTCTGGCCGCTTGTTGAAGCAAGTTTGCCCTCATTGGTCGGATCGCATATTCATAAACCTTCTAATGACCAACAATTTTCTTTAAAGCAGCCGACAAGTCTATTTGAAACCATTTTCTCGATTAGAGAAAACGAAACTGTTTAACATTATTGGATATCACTACTACTTTTCATACCACAAAGCTAAATCACAAAAAAAAATGCGGGGCGTAATAATTTACTTCTTGCGCTGAATTAGCTGATGATCTCACTAATATCAAATGCATAAAAGTGTATCTAGAACAGAATTTCAAGGACCACAATTAGTTCGATATTTCAAAACTAATTATCACAATGAACATCATTTTGTTCTGACATTATCATGAAAATCTCATAACATGAAAATATGATTTTGCATAAGTATCTTACTTATGCCTGCAATATCTGTGCTCTTGCTTTTCAGCAAAGTCCTCTTTTTATAATTGATCTAAAAAGAACTCAAGAAGAGAGTTCATTCCCAATATAAAAAATTCGCAAGACAGAGTTAAAAGATAGAAACATAGTGAATGTCCCAGAGACTAAAGAAATCCAACAAAAAGTTATAAGCAGGTTGCCTAATCAAAGAAGGTAAGAATTTCAGCATGAAATTTAAATTGAATTTCTAAAGGAGTAGAGTTTAAACATAGTAATAGTAGAGACTCCAATGCATTTAGGTTACAGTTCTAAACAAAATTAAACAACTCCAAATGTAATAATAATAGGAAAAATCTTGGACACTGGTGACAGCAATGAATCCAAAACCAACGCATGACAGTCTAGAGAGGATGCGGCGGCAGCAGCAGGGTGAGATGCGGCGACGAGGATATGGGATGCACCAGCAGTGCGGCAGGATTTGAGGCAGTGGAGAGAGAGAGAGAGAGAGAGAGAGAGAGAGAGAGAGAGAGAGATCACCTTCAAACCGTCTTCATTAGTGTGATCAAGGTAAAAGAGAGAGATCACCTTTAGATCAAGGATTTAAGTGCCGTGTGGCACGGGGTTGTGCTAAAAACTTGCCAGCACGGTACGGCATGGTGTGTGCCAAGCAGTACCGATGAGTGCCGGTCACAAAAAATACATGTGTGCCGACACATAAGGGCATGAAATATTTATTTTTTTTAGCAACAAAATTTTTTAATTGTTTATTATGTATCTTTATCAAATCTTTTGAACTTTATTGAGAAAATTACTAAGTAAATTAAAAAAAAAAAAAGAGGGTTTTGAGTTGTGCCATCGGCACGGGGGCTGTAACCAAGGTTTTAAGTATCCATCGGCACGGGCCGTATCTACCGTGCCGTACCGTGCCAACAAGATACCGGCACGATACAGCTCCCGTGCCGATGACACAGTTCAAAACCCTTTTTTCTTAAAATTACTAAGTAATTTTCTTAATAAAGTTCAAAATATTTGATAAAGATACATAATAAGCAATTAAAAAATTTTGTTGCTAAAGAAATTAAATATTTCATGCCATTATGTGTCGGCACGCATGTATTTTTTGTGACCGGCACTCATCGGCACGGCTCGGCACGCACCGTGCCGTACCGTGCCGACAAGTTTTCGGCACGACCCCGTGCCACGGCACTTAAATCCTTGGCTGTAACCAAGGATTTAAGTGCCGTGGCACGGGATTATGCCAAAAATTTGTCGGCACGGTACGGCACGGTGCGTGCCGAGCCGTGCCGATAAGTGCCGGTCACAAAAAATACATGTGTGCCGACACATAATGGCATGAAATATTTATTTTCTTTTGCAACAAAATTTGTTAATTTCTTATTATGTATCTTTATCAAATATTTTGAACTTTATTGAGAAAATTATTTAGTAAATTTAAGAAAAAAGGGTTTTCAACTGTGTCATCGGCACGAAGGTTGTATCGTGTCGGTATCTTGTTGGCACGGTACGATACGGTGGATACGGCACGTGCCGATGGATACTTAAATCCTTGGCTGTAACATGCTGGTATTTTGTTGGCACGATATGGCACAGTGGATACGGACCGTGCCGATGGATACTTAAATCCTTGCTTTAGACCAAGAAATTAAGTATCTCCCCGTGCCTTACGGCACGAGGCGATACATATCGTGCCACCAATTAGGGAGCACGGTACAAGAGGGCTCTCTTTTGGCCTCTCTGTGCCATGATACCCTCTAAGTATCGAACGAGACAGAATGATACCCAGAGAGTATCAAGACACGTGAATGTTTTTATTCTTTTATTTTTTACTTCGACCTTTTTTTTTTTTGTTTCTCTCACCTTTATCCTTCTCTTATCTCTTTTCTTCTCTTCACTTCTACCTTTTCTTCTTTTCACTTCTACCTTTTATTCTCTTCTACACACTCTTTTCTTTCCTCTCACATCCCTTCCCCTATTTTTTTTCCCGTTCTATTTTTTCCTCCTATTTTTTCTCATAATTTTTTCTTTCAATCTCTTATTATTCTTTTATCACTTTGATCTTAAAAAAAAATGCAAAGAAATAGCAAAATCGAAGATCTACTTATTAGGTAAGTCAAGAATTTTACAACTTAATTTTTTTTTTCATACATTTAGAATATATTTAACTTGTAAAATTCCTTATGCAAATTTTTATTAACAATTTATAAAAATCTGAAAAATTATTCACTTGATTTAGTCATTATATGGTCCATTTTTAATTTTCTTGGATGTATTTAGCATTTTGTATTTTCTAACCGTTTAAATCAAATTCAAACAATTAATTGTTTGGGCCATCTATTTGTTGTTGAACCAAATGAGATAAGAGATTAATATTAAAAACTTAAACACTTAAAATATTTTAAAATATTTTGGATGACTAGGGTAGAAACCTTCAACAACTTGTTTGTTTTTCTAAAAAAAGTTTTTTGAATCTTGTTTGCAGCTCATTCTTATCATTTTTGATTTCGTTACTCCCTCAACTAGATTGTCCAAAATGGCTTATGATGATTCTAGCCTTAAGCCAGAAAAATTTAGAGGGTAGGATTTCTGAGGTGGCAAGAACAGTTAGAGGCTTGGTTAATTACCTTAGGCCTTATAACTGCAATTGGCAAAGCACCACCTTATCCTACTTCTAAAAGTTCTTCTACTCCTCTAGCTGATTCTTTTAAATCTGCTGTTACCTCAGTTACTGAATCTGTATCTGATAGATCCCCCGAGAAAATTGAATTCCATTGTAGATTTAGAATTCTAGGTTGTCTATCAGATTAACTATATGAAACATATAGGAAATACCTAACTGCCAAAGATTTATGGTGTGCTCTAGAAGATGCTTACATTAGAGATAATGAAGGCGCTGCTAAGTTCACCATTACTGATTTTAATAATTTTAGAATGGTAGAGAACATTCCTATAAACGATCAAATCCACCAATTTCAGAATTTTATCCAAGAGATTAATAGAAATGGTTCAACTTTAGATGATACCTATCAAGCTACTTACCTATTGGACATATTACTCCTTTTCTGGTCAAAATTTGCCCATGAACTTAGAAGAACCCAGGGAACTCTTCAACTTAGATCTGTAATCCAAGCTATCAGAATAGAAGACCAATATCGACTTAGGGAGATTAAACCGACCAACAACCGATCAAACATTAACCTGACCGAGATTTCGAACCAAAGCCATGAGTCTAAACCCAAAGGTAAAAATTTTTAAACCTAAGGGTAAAGGCTTTAAAGGTATGAACCCACACCGAAACCGGAACTATACCCATAAACCCTATACCAACCAATCTAGTGGGAATAAGAAGAAGGATGGATTCTGTTATGTCTGTGGCCGGGACAATTATTTTGCTTCAAAATATTTTTATCGGAAGAAAGAGAAGTTTGTCTACAAGAAGGGCCAAAACAATCAGAACAATTATCCTAAACCTCAAGTCAACATGATTGAGGGTGAACCTTCGAACTCCATTTTTAGGTCAGTCTCCTTTATACCTAATGTTAATCTTACCTATCATGATTTAGATTGGTGGTTAGATTTAAGAGCCAATGTCCATGTCTGTACTAATAGATCCCTATTCTCCTTCTGGAAAGACTGAAGTTAACTTCTGGAAAGACTTTGATCCTTCACAATGTGCAGCATGTTCCCGAGATCCGATAGAACCTGATTAGTGGATCTTTATTAGTGCAATTAGGTTATAAGATTGTACTTGAATCTAATAAAGTTATAATTTCTAAGGGAGAAATGTTTATTACAAAAGGTTTTGTATCTGAGGGTTTGTTCAAATTGAATATACTTTCTTTTGCTGATAATAAAAATTCATCTTCTGCTTTTTCTTCTTCTTCTATTGTGCTAAATACTGAATCTTGTGATGTATGGCATGGCAGATTAGGGCATATGAACCTTAAATCTATTCTGAAATTGACCAATCTTAATCTTTTACCCAAACTCAAGATTGATTCCAAATCCAAATGTGAGATTTGTACCCAAGCTAAGCAGCCTAGAAAAACTTTTAAATCTGTTCCTTATAGGGATACCCATATTCTTGAACTGATTCATAGTTAGGGATGTCAACGGGTCGAATTCGTGGCGGAATTTCAAAAACCCGAACCCGAACCCGACTACCAAACCCGAAACCCGAAACCCGAATCCGAACCCGAATCCGACGGATTTTAAAAATCCATATCCAAATCCGAACCCGACCAAAAATTCAAAACCCGAACCCGAACCCGAAAATCCAAACCCGAAACAATTATTTCCCACCTTTTCTCTTTACATTATTTCAAAACATATTACATTAAATCTAAATTTTTAAAATATAAATTTAAATATAATATCAAATATTTATATGCACATATATTATGTAACATAAAATCAATTCGGGTTCGGTTCGGATCGGATACAGTTAAAATTCAACTCCGAATCCAAATCCATCGGATTTTCATTTTTTATATCCGTATCCGAATCCATATCCGTTTAACATCGGGTAAATCCATTCTGTTCGGATTCGGGTTCGGATAAAATTTCGGGTATTCGTACCCATTGACATCCCTATTCATAGTGATGTATGTGATTCTAAAAGAGTACCTACCCGTGGAGGAAGTCACTACTTTGTGACTTTTATAGATGACTACTCCCAGTATTATTACACCTATCTCTTGAAGACCAATGATGAAGTCCTCTATAAGTTTAAAGCCTTTAAAGCTGAGGCTGAAAACCAATTAGATAAGAGGATTAAAATTCTAAGGTCTGATAGAGGAGGCGAGTATACTTCAAATGAATTAAACCTATTCTACGAGGAACATAGAATAATTCATGAAGTAACAGCTCCTTACTCACCTCAATCTAATGGTGTAGCTGAAAGAAAGAACCAAACCCTATTAAACATGGTTAACGCCATGATTTTAAGTTCTGGTGTACCTCAGAACTTGTAGGGGGAGGCTCTTTTATCAGCTTGTTATATCCTCAATAGGATTCCCTCTAAGGATAGAACCCAGACACCTAATGAATTTTGGAAAGGAAGAGCATCTAGGTTGAGTTACTTCCGAGTATGGCGGTGCTTGGCTAAGGTGTCTATTCCTGAACCCAAAAGAAAGAAGATTGGACCTAAAACTGTAGATGTCATTTTCATTGGATATTCTTTAGATAGCAATACCTATAGATTTTTAGTGATCAACTCTGATATTTCTGAAATTTTCAATGACACTTTGATTGAATCTAGAGATGCAATTTTCTTTGAAAATATTTTTCCTTTCGAAACCCGCATCGCTAGATCAACCTCTGATTATCAGTCTACTTTTGATCATATATCTATTTCTGATCATATACCTGCATCTGATTTGCATTATAGTTTAGATCCTGTAGAACCTAATCCAATACCTGAATTAAGAAAAAGTAAGAGAACTCGCTTTGAGAAGAACTTTGGTGAAGACTTCTTTACTTTCTTAGTTGGAAGTACACATTCATCTTACAAGGAAGCTATGAGTTCTCCTGAAGCTTCTTTTTGGAATGAGTCTATAAAAAGTGAGATAGAATTAATTATTAGTAATAACACTTGGATTCTCACTGATTTACCTCCTGGTAGTAAACCCCTAAGATGTAAGTGGATCTTTAGAAAGAAATTTAGGACCGACGGATCAGTAGAGAAGTATAAGGCGCGACTTGATGCTCAAGGTTTTCGGCAAAAGGTTGATATTGACTACTTTGACACATGCGCCTATTGCTCGCATTACTACTATCCGAATTCTTCTTGCATTAGCATCCATTCATAAACTCTTGATTCACCAGTTGGATGTCAAGACCACTTTTCTTCATGGTGATCTTGAAGAAGAAATCTATATGATTCAGCCTGAAGGTTTTTCTGTGCCTGGTCAAGAAAATAAGGTGTGTAAGTTAGTTCGCTCTTTATACGGACTAAAACAAGCACCTAAGCAGTGGCATGAGAAATTTGACAGTGTTATAGCATCATATGGATTTCTGACCAACGATTTTGACAACTGTCTCTATTTCAAGAGATTTGATGATCATTGTGTCCTTCTTTGCCTCTATGTTGATGACATCCTGATTCTTGCTCCTGAGCTTGATCTGATTAACCATGTTAAGTCTTTCTTATCGGACTATTTTGATATGAAGGATCTTGGGGAAGCAGATGTGATTTTAGGAATGAAAATTCTTAAATCATCTGATTCTATTATTCTGACTCAATCTCATTATACCCAAATGGTACTTGATAAATTTGGATATTCTGATTGTTCTCCTGTTTCTACTTCTTTTGATCCCAGTGTTCAACTTGTGAAGAACACCGGTAATCCAGTAAATCAAAAGAAATATGCCTAGATCATTGGTTCTCTGATGTACCTAACCAATAGAACTAGGCCTGACATTGCTTATGTCATATCAAGATTGAGTAGATATACTAGTAATCCTAGTATGATTCATTGGATTGCTCTGGAAAGAGTATTTCGTTATCTTAAATGTACTCTTTCTTTTGCTCTCAGATTTGTTGGCTATCCTGCTGTAATTGAGGGATACAACGATGCCAATTGGATTTCTGGTTCCTTGGATATTAAATCCACTTCTGGCTATGTTTTTATTCTTGGTGGCAGTGAGGTTTCTTGGCAATCCACCAAACAGACTATAATAGCCAGAAGCACTATGGAGGCTGAGTTGGTTGCCCTTAACATTACTTGTCTTGAAGCCGAATGGCTCAAGAACCTATTGTCATCGATTCATTTGATTTCTACTCCTATTCCACCTATTTCTATTCGGTGCGATTCTCGAGTTGCAATTGATTTTTGTAAAAAAAAATTGATAAATTCTAAGGCTAGTCACATATTAAATTGAGACAAAAGTCTGTTAAATGGCTAACTTCTCATGATATTGTTTCTTTGAGTTTTATCAGATCTGAATAGAATCTTGTAGATTGTTTGACGAAAGGCCTGAATAGGACTAAGGTCCTAGAGTCATCGAGGGGGATGGGACTTTGCCCATAAAGGGCTTTCCTGCAGTGGGAACCCAACCTTTGTAATAGAAGATCCCTTGAAGAAGGTTCAATGTGGTAAAAACAAGCTGTCAGGTTGGCCAAAGAGCACTTTCTACAATTTATTCAGAGGAATTTTAGTTTCAATTCCATCCCTATGATGAGTAGTGCTCCTATGATGAGTAGTGCTCTATGTAGTGGTTGAGGTTGAGCTTATAGCTCTTAATGGAATCCGAGACGATAATTTTCGCGAGATGTGACACTACACACATCCCTGGAGGAGACCACCTATATAAGAGTATTCGTATAAGGCCGCAACTATGAGATGTTGGTTGTCCATAGAAACTCTTATGAAAAATCAAGGTATTGTGCATGGCCTTTAACGCACAGACTCACGACGGAGAATTTTGTACTATGTGTGTGGCAGTTGAAGTCAGGGTCAAAGGAATGTAGTTCAAGACCTGGTTCACTCCGATTTCTTCTGATGAAAATCGCTTACACTAAGTAAGGTTAAGTCTCTTAAAGACACCTTACCTATTACATTAACATAAACACCTGATAATCTTATTTTATTTTTTAAAAATTTGTTGAGTTTAATTCTTATTTTGAAATTTTGAATTTTGTGGGGGATTGTTGGAATAAAATTCAAAACCCTCAATAATTATTTTTACTATTTTATTATTAATTTTTAATTTATTTGTTAAATCTATTTTATTTATTTTGTTTAACTCTCATATCTTATTGTTTTAAATAATTTTAATACGGACGTTTCCATCTCCCTTGGGAATCGCGCGCATCACGGTCTAACGTTGCAAACGTTCCTATTGCAACGTTTGATTTTATATCTCCTCTTTTCCTTTTTTTAAAAGATCACTTCTCTATCTTTATCTCTGCTATAGAGAATGACATATATCATACATATATATACAGAGGAGATATAAAATCCAACGTTGCAATAGCAACATTTGCAACATTAGATCGTGATGCACGCGATTCCCAAGGGAGATGGAAACGTCCGCATTAAAATTATTTAAAACAATAATAAATGAGAGTTAAACAAAATAAATAAAATAAATTTAAGAAATAAATTAAAAATTAATAATAAAATAGTAAAAATAACTATTGAGGGTTTTGAATTTTATTCCAACAATCCCCATAAAATTCAAAATTCCAAATTCCCAATAATCATTTTTATTATTAATTTTTAAACTGTTAGAAAAAATAAATAATCGCACTAAATCTGATTTAGTGCGATTATTTTTCTAACAGTCTAAGGCGTATATGTGTCAAAGTAGTCAATATCGGCCTTTGCCGAAAACCTTGAGCAACAAGACGTGCCTTAAACTTCTCTACTGATCCGTCAGATATAAGTTTCTTTCTAAATATCTACTTACATCCTAGGGGTTTATTACTAGGAGGTAAATCAGTGAGAATCCAAGTGTTATTACTAATAATTGATTCTATCTCACTTTTTATAGCCTCCTTCCAAAAAGAAGCGTCAGAAGAACTCATAGCTTCTCTATAAGATGAAGGTGCACTTTCAACTAAGAAAGTAAAGAAGTCTTCACCAAAAATTTTCTCAAAGCGAGTTCTCTTACTTCTCCTTAATTCAGGTATTGGATTAGGTTATACAGGATCTAAACTATAATGCAAATCAGATGCAGGTATATGATCAGAAATAGATGCATGATAAAAAGTAGACTGATAATCATAGGCTAATCTAGAGATGCGGGTTTTGAAAGGAAAAATATTTTCAAAGAAGGTTGCATCTCTAGATTCAATCAAAGTGTCATTGAAAATTTCAAAAATCTCAGAGTTGATCGCAAGAAATCTATAGGTATTACTATCTAAGGAATATCCAATAAAGATAGCATCTACAGTTTTAGGTCCAATCTTTTTCCTTTTGGGTTCAGGAATCGGCACCTTAGCCAAGCACCCCCACACTCGGAAGTAACTCAACCTAGGTGCTCTTCCTTTCCAAAATTCATAAGGTGTCTGGGTTCTATCCTTAGAGGGAATCCTATTGAGGATATAACAAGCTAACAAAAGAGCCTCCCCCGACAAGTTCTGAGGTACACCAGAACTTAAAATCATGGCGTTAACTATGCCTAATAGTGTAGTGCACCGGCTTCGCTGAAATAGCCAAGTGCGGGTGAATCGCTTCCAACATATTTTAAAATGTGATTAAAATATGGCGGAATAAGTTTGGTTAAAAGAAAATGGTCTTCGGATAAAAAGTGAGTTGAGAAGGTGGCAAGCTGAAACTTGGTGTTTCGGTTTGAACTTTGGCCAAATTGGGCAAAATGCAATGGGAACGTGTTTTAAAGGTGTTTCCCTGGGTGCGTGCAAAATTTCAAGCAAAACCGAGCTCATACGGTACGAAATTGCCTTAAAAATGGACTCCGAAGGCTCAAAAATGCAAAATCTGCCTAAGTGCAGAAATTTGTGCTGAGTACGGGTACTCAATTCTGAGTACCGGAACACAATGCATTTTGTGCTGGAAATTACATTGAGTACCGGTACTAAATGCTGAGTACCGATACGCAGTGTGCCCGAGTATAAGAAAGTTGGCCAAAAACTAAGTCCTTGGGTACCGGTACCAAATGTTGTGTACCGGTACTCAATGTAAAAATTGGTGATTTCCAGCTCTCGGGTTGGAGATTTCATAAATTAGTAATATTGTTTAAAGTTCAAGTTGAGAGATGTAAATGTAATAACTGTATTAGTATGGTTCACTCATGTATGCTTTCATTTACAGTTTAAACTTATTGTTTAATGAATGAAAGTTTTTAGTTAGTAGCTGCTTTTACTCTGATATTGTATCTCATCATACACATTGTTTTGATTGGAGATGATTGTACCATTCCTTTCAGGTAGTGAGAGGTCATACCCGATTGGCGGGTCTGTTGGCGTGCCCGAACCGACCAAATTGGCGGGCTCGGGGCGTGACAAATAGGGCTCGATTTTTTCTTTCAGCTACAGCATTAGATTGAGGTGAGTGAGGAGTTGTTACTTCATGAATTATTCCGTGTTCCTCGCAGAATAGATTTAATTCATTTGAAGTATACTCGCCTCCTCTATCAGACCTTAGAATTTTAATCCTTTTATCTAATTGATTTTCAGCCTCAGCTTTAAAGGACTTAAACTTATAGAGGATTTCATTCTTGGTCTTCAAGAGAGAGGTGTAATAATACTTGGAGCAGTCGTATATAAAAGTCACAAAGTAGCGACTTCCTCCACGGGTAGGTACTCTATAAGAATCACATACATCACTATGAATCAGTTCAAGAATATGGGTATCTCTATAAGGAACAGATTTAAAAGGTTTCCTAGGCTACTTAGCTTGGGTACAAATCTCACATTTGGATTTGGAATCAATCTTGAGTTTGGGTAAAAGATTAAGATTGGTCAATTTCAGAATAGATTTAATGTCCACATGCCCTAATCTGTCATGCCACACATCACAAGATTCAATATTTAACACAATAGAAGAAGAAGAAGCAAAAAAAGAATTTTTATTATCAGCAAAAGAAAGTATATTCAATTTGAACAAACCCTCAGATACAAAACCTTTTCCAATAAACATTTTTTCCTTAGAAATTACAACTTTCTTAAATTCTAATACAAGCTTATAACCTAATTGCACTAATAGAGATCCACTAATTAGGTTCCGTTGGATCTCGGGAACATACTGCATATTGTGAAGGATCAAAGTCTTTCTATAAGTTAACTTCAGTTTGACTGTTCCGATCCCCAGCACATTGACAGTTTTTTCGTCTCCAACAGTCACACATCCTCCACCTGAGTCCTGATAGGAGGAGAATAGGGACCTATTAGTACAGACATGGACATTGGCTCCTGAATCTAACCACCAATCTAAATCATGATAGGTAAGATTAACATAAGGTATAAAGGAGACTAACCTAAAAATGAAGTTCGAAGGTTCACCTTCAATCATGTTGACTTGAGGTTTAGGATAATTATTCTGATTGTTTTGACCCTTCTTGTAGACAACCTTCTCTTTCTTCCGATAAAAATATTTTGAAGCAAAATGATTGTCCCAGCCACAGACATAATAGAATCCATCCTTCTTATTCCCACTAGATTGGTTGGTATTGGGTTTATGGGTATAGTTTTGGTTTCGATTTGGGTTCTTACCCTTAAAACCTTTACCCTTAGATTTAAAATTTTTACCTTTGGGTTTAGACTCATGGTTTTGGATCAAAATCTCGATCAGGTATAAGTTTGATATGTTATTGGTCGGTTTAACCTCCCTAAGTCGATATTGGTCTTCTATTCTAATAGCTTGAATTACATACCTAAGTTGAAGAGTTCCCTGGGTTCTTCTAAGTTCATTGGCAAATTTTGACCAGGAAGGGGGTAATATGTCCAATAGGCAAGTAGCTTGATAGGTATCATCTAAAGTTGAACCATTTCTATTAATCTCTTGGACAAAATTCTGAAATTAGAGGATTTGATCGTTTATAGGAATGTTCTCTACCATTCTAAAATTATTAAAATCAGTAATGGTGAACTTAGCAGCGCCTTCATTATCTCTAATGTAAGCATCTTCTAGAGCACACCATAAATCTTTGGCAGTTAGGTATTTCCTATATGTTTCATATAGTTCATCCGATAGACAACCTAGAATTCTAAATCTACAATGGAATTCAATTTTCTCGGGGATCTGTCAGATACAGGTTCAGTAACTGAGGTAGCAGCAGATTTAGAAGAATCAGCAAGAGGAGTAGAAGAACTTTTAGAAGTAGGATAAGGCGGTGCTTTGCCAATTGCAATTATAAGGCCTAAGGTAATTAACCAAGCCTCTAACTGTTCTTGCCACCTCAGAAATCCTACCCCTCTAAATTTTTCCGGCTTAAGGCTAGAAGAATCATCATAAGCCATTTTAGACAATCTAGTTGAGGGAATAATGAAATTAAAAATGATAAGAATGAGCTGCAAAAAAGGTCTAACAATTTTTTAAAAATATTTAGAAAAAATATTTTTCTTTAATTTTTTCATAAATATTTTAAAAAAAATTGAAAATGAAAAGGAATTAACAGCGCACTTGTGGTCCTATAATAGTTAGTCTAGTTATCGTACGGTTTTTTATCGAATCAATACGAATGGATCTTATAAATCTTCATAAAAATTTAAAGAAAAAATAATTTTCTTTATAAACTATAATTGTATTTTATTTCACATATAAAGAAGTGCTACTATATTAAGCTATTAACTAGTAAGTTAGCAAGCTATTATTGACATTAAATCAAGACAAATCAAAAATAACCAAAGTTTATAAATATTACTCTAAAACTTTTAAAATGTATCGGCACGCAAGCATGCCTGTCCCGTACCGTGCCAGGCAACGGCCGGCACACCCCCGTGTCACCGCACTTTAATCCTTGATGTACATATACATATATGTATATATACGTATGTGTATATGTACATATACGTATATGTATGTATATATGCATATATCTACATATATGTATTATATATATATAGCATAGTAGCCTAGTTCTATATGAGTACGGCTGCTATGTTATCAATAACACCAAACACTTTGTGTTACCAAAATTTTCACCGTTAGATCTACCCCTACGATTATTTCTACCCCTTAAATTATACTATTCCACCAACCACCACTAAACCCTAGGGTACCACTATCATCCTGACCTTACATCCCTTAATCCAAGGGCTAAAAACTTGATAGCACCAATAATTTGGTGCTATCGAAAGCATAGTAGCCTAGTTCTATATATATAGAGAGAGAGAGAGAGAGAGAGAGAGAGAGAGAGAGTCCGGCTACTATGCTTGTACAAGCACCAAGTAATTGGTGTTTGTAAGTTTTCTACCGTTAGATCTACCCCTTTGACTAATTTCATCCCTTAGATCATTTTATTCCACCAACCACCCACTAAACCCAAGAGGCTCACTATCATCCTAACCGCAAATCTTTTCATCCAAGGACTAAAAACCTACACCTACAAGCACCAATGACTTGGTATTGTACTTTTGAAAGCATAGGAGCTCAAATTTATATATATATATATATATATATATATATATATATATATATAATTAATCAAAATTAATTTGTTTGGTTCTTTTAAAATTAAACATAGGATTAAAATTAATCAAACGGGTATATCTAATGGTAGAAAAATTACAAGCACCAATTGCTTGATACTTTTAAAAGCATAGTAGCCGGACTCTAAATGTATATGTATATATATACATATACATATACGTGTATATGTATATATATGTATATATATACATATACGTATCCGTATACGTATATATATTTACATATACACAGACGTATATATATATATATATATATATATATATATATATATATATATATATATATATATATATATATATATATATATATACATATATATATATACATATACATATATATACATATACATATACATATACATATATATACATATACATATATATATATATATATATATATAGAATCCGGCTACTATGCTTTTACAAGCACCAAGCAATTGGTGCTTGTAAGTTTTCTACCGTTAGATCTATCCCTTTGACTAATTTCATCCCTTAGATCATTTTATCCTACCAACCACTCACTTAACCCAAGGGACCCATTATTATCCTAACCACACATCTTTTCATCCAAGGACTAAAAACCTACAAGCACCAATGACTTGCTACTTTTAAAAGCATAGGAACTCAATTCTCTCTCTCTCTATATATATATAAAGCGTAATGCTCCTATACTATTGATAGTATTAGAGCCTTACTACTATAATCCCATTTTCTATTTTAGGATGTTCAAATCAATGATCCACATCGTTAAATATGATCTAGGATATATAAAGTTTTTAGAAAAAAAAAATTATAATTTTTCGACATCGTTTACTTAGTAAGTAAATCATGTCAAAATGAACGGTGGAAATTGAATAATCTTTAAAATTTGAGGATAGCACTTTTGAATTCAAGATCAAGAATGATAATCTTGATTTAAATGGTTTAAAATATTTTCTACCAAAATTTAAATAAATTTAGATTCTTCTACACCGTTAAACTACAAACTCGTCATAGTAGCCATTGAATATTAATAATTTTGAAATGGTTTGATCATAAAATAAACTATGTCGAAAAATTATAAAAAAAAAAATTTCCAGGAACTTTATATACCTAGATCATATTTAACGGTGTGAATCATTGATTTGAACACCCCAAAATGGAAATTGGGACTATAGTAGTAAGGCCCTAATACTATCAATAGTATAGAAGCATTACTCTATATATATGTATATACAGAGTCCGTCTAGAATACTATCGATAGCACCAAGCAATTGGTGCTACCAAGTTTCCAGCGCTTGGATGAAAGAATGTGTGATTGGGATTATAGTGGTCCCCTAAGATTTTTACTATTCAACCAACCACCCACTAAACCCAAGGGGACCACTATGATCCTAACCGCACATTCCTTAATCTAAGGGCTAAAAAGTTGATAGTACCAATGATTTGGTGCTATCGATAGTAATCCAGCCTAGTTCTATATATACATATATATACATATATATATATATATATATATATATATATATATATATATATATATATATATATATATATATATATATATATATATATATATATATACATATATATGTATATACATACATATAATTCTACATATATATGTATATATATACATATAATTCTACATATACATATAATTCTACATATATAGAATTATATGTATATATATATATACATATATACCAAGGATTAAAGTGCCGTGGCACGGGAGTGTGCCGGCCGTTGCCTAACACGATATGGCGCAGGCACGCTTGCGTGCCAACGGACACGCACAACCTCCTAAAGTCACGCTTTGGTACGGTCTTATTTTAATTTTTTCTATCCAATAAGGCTTTAAAATATTATTTTGGCTAAATTACAGAAAACCCCTCTATAATATACCGCTTTTTCACTTTACCTCCTGTCTTTCAAAAGTCTACATTTTGCCCCCTCGTAATTACGAAATTGTGCATTTACCCCCCCGCCGTCAGAATTCCGTCAGTGAGCCGTCAATTTTTGAATTGATATACCGAAAATAACCCTCCCCACCCCCTCTTCTTTCTGCCTTCCACTCTTCTCCCTCTTATGTACCTTCCTCCCCGGCGATCGTCGGCGCAGTCGCCGCCCGGGCCCTCCCCGGCGACGGGCCACGTGCTGGTATCCCGGGCGGCCAGAGGCTGGTAGGGCGCCACGTGGCGGCGCCCCACTCGCCGCACCACTGCGCGCAGCACGCGCGCGCGGGGAAGCGCGCGCGTGCTGGCGCAGGTCAGCACGCGGGGACCCGCGCCTCCTCTGGCGCGGGTCAGCGCGGGGTAAGGGGGGGGCCGCCACGTGGCGGGCCCCCATAGGCTGCCACGCGGACGCTTCACGCGCCCGCGCGGGGTCCAGCTCCCTGGGCACCCCGATCTGGCGAAGCCGGCGTCGCCTCATCATCGGGAGGCGTGGGAGGCGGGTGCCGACGAGTGCGGACGCTGCTCCCGAGCTTCACGGGCGGGGGCCGCGGCGCCGCCGGTGGCCGCGCGGCGCCCGCGCCAGCGCCGGCCTTGGGCTGGACCGCGCGCTGCTCCCACACGAAGGGGACGACGCCGAGGTTCCTCACCGGCCCCGATTTCAAATCCGATATGTACGTCGGAAGCAGCAATATCCGCGCGCCGTTCCCCGCCACCGCCGCCACCGACGACGGGCTGCGTCTTCTGCGCATCGTAAAACACAGGGATAAGGGATAAGGGATAAAGGCATTATCGTCATTTCACATGTTCTGTTAGCCCCATTGCCCCCTAAAAATAATTTCGTAATTACGAGGGGGCAAAATATAGGTTTTTGAAAGACAGGGGGGTAAAATGAAAAAGCGGTATATTATAGGAAGGTTTTCTGTAATTTAGCCTATTATTTTAAAAGTTTTAGAGTAATATTTATAAATTTTGGCTATGTATTGATTTGTCTTGATCTAATGTCAATAATAGCTTACTAACCTACTAATTAGTAGCTTAATATAGTAGTAATTTTTTTTATAGGTGAAGTTAAATACAGCTCATAGAGAAAATTATTTTTTCTTTAAATATTTATAAAAATTTGCAAGATCTATCCTTATTGATTCGATGAAGGATCATATGATGACTAGACTAAACTAGAATGAGACCCCAAGTGCACTGGTAGTTTTTTTCATTTTCAAATTTTTGTAAAATATTTTTGAAAAATTTAAAATATTTATTTTTTCTAAAAATTTAAAAAAAAAATTATAAAATCTACTATGAAAATTTAATAATAAACCATACTATAAATAAATTAAGCAATAATAAAAATTGATTAACTTTTACAATTTTTTTATTTATCTTTTATTTTTTAGAATTTTAAAAATTATAAAATATAAATCCGAGAAAATTAATTTTAAAAAAAAAATTATGAAAAACTTGCAAATTCATCTAAGAAAATTAATTTTTCTTAAATTTAAATAAGAAACTAGTGCAATTTATTTATGAAAATTTAACACTAAACCATATGACATATACATTAAACAAATTTAAATATCAATTATTTTTATTTAGTTTTCGATTTTATTAGAATTCTTATATTTCTAAATCTAATAATAAAATTTTCAAAGTTAAAAATATCTTAAATCTCGCACAAAATACTAAATCCGTAAAAAAAAAATTAATAATGGACCATATCATGATTAAATCAAGTGGATATATTTTCAGATTTTTGTAAATTGTTAATAAAAATTTGTATAATTTCATATTTCTTTACAAAAGAAACATTACAAGTTAAATATATTCTAAATGTATGGAAAAAAAAATTAAGATTGTAAATTTCTTGACTTACCTAATAAGTAGATCTTCGATTTTACTTTTTCTTTTAAGATCGAAGTGATCAAAAAATAATAAGAGATTGAAAGGAAAAATTTTAAAAAAAATTATGAGAAAAAATGGATGAAAAAATAGAGTAAGAGATATGAGAGGAAAGAAAAAAATGGCAGAATAGAAAAAAATGTAGAAGTGAAAAGAAGAAAATAGAAGTGAGAAGGATAAAGATCTATGCAAAAAACCAAAAAATACAAAAGGTCGAAATAAAATAAAATAAAATAAATTTAAAACACTTTGTGCCTGTGTGGACACACAGCAGCACGTACCGTGAGACTCTCTGGGTATCGCTCTATTTCGTACGATACTCGAAGGGTATCGCGGCATAGGAGGGCCAAGAGAGACGTTCTCTGTACCGTGCCGCCTAATTGGTGGCACGATACGTATCGTTCCGTGCCGTAAGGCACGGATGGATACTTAATTCCTTGATATATACATATATATAGAATTAGACTACTATGCTATCGATAGCACCAAGTTCTCAGTGCTAGTTCTTGGAACTACTAGGTTTTTGACCCTTGGATGAGGAGATGTGTGGTTAGGATGATAGTGGGTCCCTTGGGTTTAGTGGGTGGTTGGAAAAATAGTATGATCTAAGGGTGAAAATAATTGAAGGGGAAGATCTAATGGTGGAAAACTTAGTAGCACCAAGTGCTTTGTGCTATTGATAGCATAGTAGTCGGACTCCATATATATATATATATACATATATATGTATACATATATATATGTATACATATATATGTATACATGTATACATATATATGTATACATATATATGTATACATGTATATATATATATGTATACATATATATACACATATATATGTCTATATATATACATATATATATACATATATATATATATAGAGAGAGAGAGAGAGAGAGAAAGAGAGAGAGAGAGAAAGAGCTAGGCTTGTGTGCTTTTAAAGCACGGAGGCCTCCGTGCTCCCAAATTGTTTTCAATGTTGGGACTTTCGAATGGATGATCGGCTCCGTTAAAGTTGATCTAGAGTATTTATAAGGTCTAGAAAATAAATTTCGTGATTTTTTTATATCATTTGCCTAGTGATCAAATGGGCTCAAAATCAACAATTTTAATGGTTGTGGTGAGCCGTTTGCAAGTTTAACGGTGTAGAAATATCCAAATAACGTAAAATTTTAATAAAAAAATCTTTATACTATATAAAACAAGATCAATATTTTTGATCTAAAATTTTAGTATCATATCATCATATTTTATAAGATTTTTATTTTCAGCCGTTGATTTTGAGCCATTTAGATCACTAGGTAAATGATATCAAAAAATCATAAAATTTATTTTCTAAATACTTCAAATATTCTAGATCAAATCTAACGGAGCTGATAGCCCATTCGAAAGTCCTAACATCGAAAACAACTTAGGAGTACGGAGACCGTTAGAATTGATCTACAATATTTCAAGTATTTATAAACTAAATTTTGCGATTTTTCGATATCATTTACCTAGTGATCTAAATGGCTCAAAATCAATGGCTGAAAATAAAAATATCACTAAATATAATGACATGATACTAAAATTTTAGATCAAAGATATTGATCTTGTTCTATATAGTATAAAGAATTTTTCATCAAAATTTTACGTGATTTGGATATTTCTACACCGTTAAACTTGCAAACGGCTCGCCACAACCATTAAAATTATTGATTTTGAGCCACTTTGATCACTAGGCAAATGATATTGAAAATTTGCGAAATTTAATTTCTAGGCCTTTTAAATACTCTAATTCAAGTTTAACGGAGCCGATCGCCTATTCAAAAGTCCCAACATCGAAAACAACTTTGGAGCACGAAGGCCTCCGTGCTTTTAAAAGCACACAAGCCTAGCTCTCTCTCTCTCTCTCTCTCTCTCTCTCCCTCTCTCTCTCTCTCTCTCTCTCTCTCTCTCTCTCTATATATATATATATATATATATATATATATATATAGAATTAGGTTATTATACTATCAATAGTACCAAGCACTTGGTACTATTGACTTTTTGACCCTTGGATAAAGGGATGTGCGGTTAGGATTATAGTGGTCCCCTAGGGTTTAGTAGGTTGTTGGTGAAATAGTATAAACCCTAGGGAACCACTATAATCCTAACCGCGCAACCCTTCATCCAAGGGTTAAAAAGTCAATAGTACCAAGTGCTTGGTAACATTGAAAGTATAGTAGCCAGACTCTATATATATATATATAGGTATATATATACGTGTATATATATATATATATATATATATATATATATATATATATATATATATATATATATATATATAGAGAGAGAGAGAGAGAGAGAGAGAGTAGAGCTTATATACTTTCAAAAGCACAAGTTCAACTATGCTTGCGAATTTTTTACCATTAGATTTGCATTGAGATATGTGATTTTGTACTTTCTCTTTCTCTCTCTTAGGTTGACTTCATAATAGCACAAATCCCAATACAAATCCAATGGTAAAAAATTCACAAGCATAGTTGGGCTTGTACTTTTAAAAGTATGTAAGCTCTACTCTATATACATATATATATATATATATATATATATATATATATATATATATATATATATATATATATATATATATATAAGCTCTACTCTACTTATATATATATATATAATTGAGCTCCTATGCTTGTAAAAGCACCAAGTCATTGGTGCTTGTGAGTTTTTAACCCTTGGATGAAATGATGTGCGGTTAGGATAATAGTGGGCCCCTTGGTTTTAGTGGGTGGTTTGTGGAATAGCATGATGTAAGGGATGAAATTAGTCAAAGAGATAGATCTAACGGTAGAAAACTTACAAGCACTAATTACTTGGTACTTTTAAAAGTATAGTAGCCGGACTCTATATATATATATATATATATATATATATATATATATATATATATATATATATATATATACTCTTATGAGTATGATCGACTTTGTACTCATAAGTTGTTTCGATGATAGAGTTTCTGAATCGAAGATCCATACCGTTAAACATGATTTAGAGCATTTGAAGCTTCTAAAAACTAAATTTTATAATTTTTCAGCATCAATTACCTTACGATCAAAATATCTCAAAATTGACAATTTTTAATGGCAGGTATAGGATGCTTGCTAGTTTAATGGTGTAAAAGAATCGAAATAGATTGAATTTTTGATAGAAAATTATATTCATTACTTAGACAGAGATCTATAACTCTGATCTTAAAATTGTAAAATATGATTCTCTATTTTTAGGAGGTCATTCGAATTTGACCGTTTATTTTATGCTCACTTGATGGACTTTATTATAACTTCAAAAAATTACGAAATTTAGTTTCTATGAGTTCAAAATGCTCTAGATCATATTTAACAGTATGGATCGTCAATTTGGAAGCTCCATCATCGAAAACAACTTATGAGTACGAAAGAGTCTATACTCATAAGAGTATAAAAGCCCTACTCTATACACACCAAAGATTTAAGTGTCGTGGCACGGGGTCGTGCCGAAAACCTGCCGGCACGGTATGGCACAATGCATGCCAGGCCGTGCCGATGAGTGTCGGACTGTCGGTCACAAAAAATACATGTGTGCCGACACATAATGGCATGAAATATTTATTTTCTTTAGCAATTTTTTTTCTAATTGCTTATTATATATCTTTATCAAATATTTTGAACTTTATTGAGAAAATTATTTAGTAACTTAAAGAAAAAAGTGTTTTGAGTTGTGTCATCGGCACGGGGGTTGTATCGTGCCGGTATCTTGTTGGCACGATACGGCACGGTGGATACGGCCTGTGCCGACGGATACTTAAATCCTTGATACACACACACACACACACACACACACACACACACACACACACACATATATATATATATATACATATATACGTATATGCACATATACATATATAGATATACACACACACACATATATATATATGTACACACACACACACACACACACACACACACACACACACATATATATATATATACATATATGCATATATGCACATATACATATATACATATACACACACACACACACACACACATATATATATATATATATACATCTATACATACACGCGCACACACGCGCACACACGCACACACACACACACATATATATTTTTATATTACATTTCAAAGATCAAGACATCGTCTATAGAGAAAAAGTCATAGGGTTTTACTATTTCAGGCTCGTCTATAATTCTTTACCTAGCTCTTACCTGTTGCATGCCAATATCGCTCGCAACAGGAAGAGCTCGATTACTACGCTTGCCAATCATGACGATTCCAATGAATTCCCTGGTTGATTTGACGCTTGCCTCCTTGCTATATGAAATAGTGTTTTTGCCTTGGCAAAGACTCCTTACCTGCTGAATGGATCTTGCCACATCACATAAAGTAAATCACTATTCAGCCCTGAACATGGATTCCCGATAACAGAAAAGAAACCCCAATTCCATATAAGAAAACTTGGATGGCAGGGAAGATTCTTTCAAATATATATATATATATATATATATATATATATATATATATATATATAGTAGGGCTACTATACTTTTATGAGTATAGACCCCTTTGTACTCATAACTTTTCCGCCCTTAGATAAAGGGATGTGTGGTTAGGATGATAGTGGTCCCCCTAGGGTTTAGTGGGTTGTTGGTTAAATAGTATAAACCCTAGGGTACCACTATAATTCTAACCGCACATTTCTTCATCCAAGAGCCGAAAACTTATGAGTATGAAGAGATCTATACGCATAAAAGTATAATAGTCGGACTCTATATATGTATATGTATATGTATATATATGTATATGTATATGTATATGTATATGTATACGTATACATTTACATATATATATACATATGTATATGTATACGTATATGTATACATACACATATACATATACGTATGTACATGTATACGTATACATATATGTATATATATATATATATATATATATATATATATATATATATATATATATATATATATATATATATATACTTATGTTTCCGGCTACTATACTATCGATAGCACCAAACACATGGTGCTACCAAATTTTCTGCCGTTAGATCAACCTCTTTGATCATTTCCACCACTTAAATCATAATATTTCTCCAACCACCCACTAAACCCAAGGGGTCCACTATCATCCTAACCGTACATCTCTTCATCCAAGGGTCAAAAACCTAATAGCACTAAGGACTTAGTGCTATCGATAGCATAGTAGCCTAGTTATATATATATATATATATATATATATATATATATATATATATATATATATATATATATATATACATAGTATGTCTCCTGTGCTTTCGAAAGTACGGAGGCTTCCGTGCTTATAAGTTGTTTTTGATAATGGGACATCCGATTCGACGATCAGCTCCATTAGGCATGATCAACGCAATTAGAACATATATATATATATATATATATATATATATATATATATATATATATATATATATATATATATATATATATATATATGTATGTGTATGTGTATGTGTACATATGTATATATATATATATATGTATGTGTATGTGTACATATGTATATACATATGTATACATATATATATACATACATATACATATATATATATATATATATATATATATATATATATATATATATATATATATATATATATATATATAGTACGGCTACTATGCTATCGATAGCACAAAGCTCTTGGTGCTACCGAGCTTTCCGCCGTTAGATCTACCTCTTTGATCATTTCCACCCTTTAGATCATACTATTTTTCCTACCACCTACTAAATCCTAGAGGACTACTATCATCCTAACCGCACATCTCTTAATCCAAGGGCTAAAAACCTAATAGCACTAACGACTTGGTGCTATTAATAGCATCGTAGCCTAGCTAAAACAAATTAACAAATAGAATAATTCCAAAAATTAGAAAAAAAAATAAAATCTAAACTACTCAATCTACCCTAATGCAAAAATTGACTCAATCAAACCCTCTTTGAATATAATTCTACATCATTCACTTCCGCTATGCAGGATCTCATCCTTGAGATCAACATAATTAGGAGATGTACATATATGATGATGCAGTCTGATGCCTGGATATCGAAGAATCTTCATTATCACCATCTCGGTCATGATTGTTGTTTGGAACTCAACATGTGGCAGAAGAGGGGCCTTCGGTAGTGGTAATGGAGGTGAGATAACAGGCGCCTAAGTAATCTACTTGGATGACTCTAAAGTTTGTGGAGTCGACGAAGGTGATGAAGAGTCAGACATGAGTGGATGTGGTTGCATCAACTTCGGCTTCTTGACTTTTGGAAAAACAACACATCGAATGCCATTATCATAGGAAATATACCTATTTTCCTCCACGGCTAGAAAAGCATTTTTTGGTTCATGCCATGGTCATCCAAGTATTATGTCACATCCCTTAATATCAATCATGAAGAATACAATTTCCTCTTTGTATTCATCTTGCATTGTGAGTATGGCGAATTTAATATATTTGGATTTGATAACAATGTCATCATAAAACACAAGAAAAGAAGAAAAACAAAGGCACGGAATAAGATCTAATTTTTCTACGAGTGCTCTTGAAATAAGATTACGAGAAAACTAATGATTAATTTGTACTCGACAAGAAGCACCATCAAATCTCATAGCAGTTTGGAAAAAATAAGTAAAAGAAATAGAATTCATGTTTTGAACAGCTAATTGTTGGTTATTTGCAACTTGAAAAGATTGCAAACCAATTTATAACTTTTCGAAATTAGTGTTGGTAGGAAGCTCAAATTTTTCTAAGATTGAACTAAGTTTTGTATTTGTCAGCATTTTGAAAATTAATTTATTGATCAACTTTGTTCTGCTACCAAAACTGATGCGGGACACAAATTAGGAAAACTGTAAATCAATCTTGCTAGTGATGAGCTCAAAATATATTTAAAATCAAAATTAGAATTTTCTAGAATTTGTAGATTAGTTTCATTTTTTTAATTTTTAAAAAAAGTTACTGAATTTTAAATTAACTTTTGGAATTAAAAAAAAGAATTTAGAAGAATCGGAAGGAAAGTTGAGAGAGAATAGAGAGGATAGAACAGATAAAATGAGGAAAGAAAAAAAAAAAAAGATAGAACCTTTTTAGGAAGAAAAATTTTGCCAACGCATACGGCAAGGAAGAAAAAAAGGAAAAGGAGATACCATGACCGTAATCAAAACACAAAATCCAAATTTTATTCTATCATAACTTGTCAGTCAAATTACAAAGCATAGACTTTATTTATAACCTTCAAAGTATAATCTTAATTTAAAACAAATTCCATCCAAAATTTTTTTGGAAAAATAACTAAAATAAATTAACAAATAAAATAATTTCGAAAATTAGAAAAAAAATAAAATCTAAACAACTCAAACAACACTAATGCAAAAATTGACTCGACCAAACCCTCTTTGGATATGGTTATGCATTAGTACTACTCGACATTCTACTTTATGCTTCTTTGAACTCCATGCTTGCACTACTTGATATTCTTTTAATCATTCAATTTTATATTTGGATCTGATTGTGCAATGTACTTGAAGAACTAAGGTAATAATTTGTGCATTTTGGCCAAACAGATTGGAAAACAATTAGGTGTATTGAATCATCACATATATTCTGATCAGGCGAGACTACATCAATAACTTTGGGCAAAACAAGCGAACCTTAGACATCTAAGAACTAATATTCATCTGGAATCAAACCAGAGATTTGCATAAGGGCATAGAAAGGACTGTTCTTGCTTCCCTCAAATATCCCTAAAATAACAAGGCAAACTGCTGGCTCGGTCGCCACTCGGCCACATCCCACCCACCACCCGGTGGCATTTCTCTAACCAAATCTCTTCAAATCATCATACTAGGCGAACAGCTACTGTCTCCTCCGATGTGATAAAGCCATACGAAGATATTATTAGCCCGAGAAGGGAAAGAATTAACATAATTTTCTTCTCTTTTTTTTTCCCACTCGTCTGACAATTTAAAACCTAATATATTATTTAGACGGCGTAGGCACACATTTCGACAAGATCTTGTCATATTAGGATTATTTCCATCACGAATTACGCGCTCTGATGAGCATGGTCAAGTTTCGAGACATAATTGTGAAAATAATAATAATAATAATAATAAATATATTCAAAACACTCGGGTTGAAATTGATGGTCGGGCGATGAAAGAGAACGATAGCTAGGATCAAGTTCCGATCTTTGAGACCTTAAGATTATTTTTCCCAATTCCTTTAGAAAAAAGCTCAGAAGAAGAGATCAAATCGAAGAAGCACTCCCACACACAGACTTACAAAAAGAAAAGAGGAGGACGGAGGAGGAGCAGGGGAATGAATTATTGTATTTGTTGAACCTGTACTTGCGTCGGCCATGGGATTGGACTTCGGCCTGGTATCTGGTCTTGCAGGTGTCGAGGGGATAGAGCACAGTGGTGCTGACGAGCGCACCCACCGCCCCCGACGCCGCCTCCGCCAGCGATTCCCAATCCACGATCTCCGCCATCTCTCTCTCTCTCCCTCTCTCCTCTTCCTCTCTTTCCCCTGCCCGCCTGGTTTGTAGCAAAGTAGCAATCCCCTCCGCCCTACTCCCTATTAAACGCAGATGACCACCAACTAATTGATACCAAACCGGAATTTCCCAGGACGTTGTGAAGGACTTCGCCTGGGCTGCTTCTTGATCTCGCACCCTTTACTATTTCTTTCTTACCCCTCTACCGATTTTCCCACGAGGAATTAATATTGTTATTATTATTATATTTTTCTTTAAATTTTTTTAAAAAATAATATTATAAATTTTTATAATTATAAAAATGGTCCCGTAGAAAAAAAATTTATAAAAATAATCTTAAATTGCAAATGGTTCACCGCTTTTAAATACGGTTAACCATTCACCACATTCATAGATCGTCCCGACAAAGGAACGGCCCTTAGAATCCAGACCACTCGAATCCTTTCGAGTGGGGAGAATTATAGGAAAAATGTGACATTTGTTACTGAAACTCATTTTCACTCAACCCACGCAGAGCGAGGACTAAGAGTAGTTCCATTTTTGAAAAACTATCTTGGTTTAAGGAGAAACCCATTTTTAATGATTTTAGTTCTTTTAGGAGAAGCAGTTAGAAAACAAGTATTTTATATCCAAATCCCGAATGGCTAATGCCTTTGTCCAATCAAACAAGAACAGACTCCAGCGGCCCTTCGATGCTTGGAAGAAAAACATTGGTAGACTAAAATCATGTGTATGTCAAAAAGGTTCTGGGTTCTAGGTCCTGCTAACACTGGTACACAACTGCCACTAACACAGTGGCGACAACACAAACAGGAAAACAAGATATCCCGGGATCACCGTTTACCCAAACGGCTCCCGCCACAGATAACGACCAACAACATCTACCAGACTCCACTCTGCTCCCAAGTACGAGTGTAACATGCATCCCACACTAAAAGGAAGTCCCGACCCCTCGGCCCACTACCCGGGCGAGGATAACACTATGTCCAGGAATGAAATATAAGGTGTGGATGTCTAAACATAAATAACCCTAGCCCAAGTGAGGGTTTTCTACTGGTTTGGTTACACATGCAACATATGACGGAGGTGCTAGGTCAAGTTCCAAGATAACACTAATTTAACAGATAGTAGGAAGCAAAAGATCACAAGATCGACAAATAAATACCAGGAATATCAATTCCTACATTCTAGCATGCTACACAATAAACTCACAAATATGCAAGATCCTACATCAGTAGAATTACTGTACAGCCCATAGGTATTGAAGACGAGGCCACCCACCAGTAGGTGCTACACTGTCCAAAATCCAACAGCTGAAAATGCCAGGAGCAACAATCCCCACTAATCTGCAGTCCCTACGGTCCAAAAACACTGAACAACTCCTCCTGGTACAAACATACAGTCCATAGTTACACTTTATTCCAAAAAATATCCAAGTACACGCAATCTAAAAATCAGTCCCGAAGATGTGCAATTTTCACCTGCAGAACGGACTCTGAAAAATCCGATAAAAATACCACAGTGATCCTCGCGTCGAGATCTTCGAAACGGGTACCTGCACGTCCAATTCCGAGCCCCGTAGGCCGAGTTACAAATTCCACAGTATAGGTGCGCAAAATCTCACAACCACACAACTGTAAACCCATGCACAGATAAAGGGGAAAAAGTATACCTTCGGGCAAATCTCAGAAAAATCCCCAAAAAATACAACAATAATCCTTGCGACGCGTAGATACAAAAAGTGTACATGCACGTCCCGATCCGATGCCGGAGTGCGAAGATATCGCCGAAGAAGCGAGCCGCTGTCCAAGTCTCAACACAGGAAAAAGAGTCACAGAAAGCTTGGAAAAACTCCTCGGAAAACGTGAAATAAGGGGAAGCTGAAAATACCAAGATCGTAGCTCTGTCCGTCGCCGATCCAACGGCGCAAGAATCGCCTGAAAAGGTGGTCGGAGTAGGCCGGGGGAGCTCGCGCACCAAAACGAGACGGAGAAGATCACAAATGAACGAGCATCGCGCCGCGTCGTAAAAATGGAAACCTCGAAGTGCGTGCCACCAAAAATCCTAGAAATCCTCCAGAAGATGCAGAACACGAAGGGGAGCAACTTTGCTTAAGGGCTCGGGGTGAGGGGAAGCTCGGAAATGCGGGAAAAGGGAAGAAGATGGCGGCTCGGATCGCTTAAATAGGCAGCTCAAACAATTCAGAAAATTCCGAATGTGTCCCTGGCTTCGGGCGCCCGAATCTTTCGGGCGCCGAAAATCGGGTGCGTAGACCGGACCAACCAGCGCCCGAAACGTGGAGGGTGCACCACGTCAGGGCACAACAGGCAACAGCCAACGCCACCCTCTCACAGCACGACACGTGGCTGCCCTAGACGCCGACACGTGGCCCGGCAGCCAGTCAACGCGCGCCTGGCGCGCGCACGTGCGCGCGCCAGCGCCGCCTGCGCACCCTACCAGGCACGCGCCCCGAGGCACCCCGGCCTGCTCCGTGGTCCCGGACCACAGCACCGGCCACCCACAACCCGCCACGTGTCTGCACCCATCCTGTAGGAATTTGCCACGTGGCAAAGCGCACCCGTGCACCGCGCGCCTGCCCGCGCCCGCGCGCCTGCCCGCGCCCGCGCTCCGCCGCTGCCCGCCGACCGCCGGAACAGTACCACTTGCCTCGAAAAACGTGCGCATCATTCGGGCTCCAAAAAATACAAGTGAATAGTCTATTTTAATCGTTTTTGCGCGCTGAATCCAAATCCGAAGTCCGTTTTGCCAAATTCCAAACCTTAATTTTTCCGAAGGCATCCGGAAGGGTGATCTTTTGTCCAAACTTCCCATTGAGTGTAGAGTCCTGTCGTTCCAATGCCTTTGTATACCTCCTTTTTATGACGGGATTGTTAGGAAAATTTTTCACTGTGTTTTCTGCAATGGACCGGCCTGGACCGCGAGTATTTTTCTGCGTTTGAGCTCGGAAAACGGAGAACGGCAAAGCGATCGGATTCGGATTCCGATTTACGGATCTCCCGGAATGGGGGTCAAAGCGTTTGCCTTTGAGTTGCGCACCAGAATCCGTGCTAAGTGGCCAGCACGCTTTTCGAGGCGATCGGACGGGATCGTTCTACGATAAGACCCTTTTTTTATTTTTTATGCTATTGGTTATTTTTATTTTTTTGGTAGTACCTCGACCTTCCCGTTTTCCGTTTTAGTCCTTTTTGAATCCTTTCGGTTGTTAGGGGGTTGAAGTTCGAGAATTTCTGGGCTGATTGCCGGGGTTTGCGGGTATTTTTAGGTGGTAGAGCTCGCAAAATGGTGAACGGTGGCGCGATCGGACTTGAATTCCGACCCCGGGATCTCCCAGAAATAATTTTTAAAGTTACTGTCTGTTTTGGGCGCACCGGAATGCGTGCCGGTGATCGGCACGTTTTCTGAGGTGATCTGGACCCCCCGTTCTTCTTCGAACGTGTTGACTAGGGTTTTATTTTAATTCTCTTCGTATCGTTTAAGCCGATCGGGGGGTGCGGGAAGAAACCCCAAAACCGTTTTCCCTCTTCTCAAGAAAACGACGAAAGGAACCGAGACTGAGAGACGGGGAGAGAAAAAGGGGAAATCGCCTCTTCTCTGCGGGATTGATCGGGCGTGGAGGGGACGATCCTCTTTCTTCCTCCTCCTCCGGCGGAATCAAGGTGAGCGGTTCGAGTTTTTCCGTTTTTTCCTTTTTGTAATTTCTGTGGGGTCGAGGGTTTGGGTGTCGGTTGCTCGGGTGTCGCATACAATGCGAGTTGTTAAACGGGAGGCCGCCGCCGCCGTTGTCAAACGGGAGGCCGCCGCCACCGTTATCGCGTTCACGGGGTCGTCGCCGCAGCCGCCGTGATCGCGGGGTCGCAACCGGAGCTGAAAAGATCAGAGTACTGTTCATTCAGGCAAGATTCAGGCCGCGGTCCACCGCGTCGGCGTGCACCCGGCGCACGCCTCCGCGCCCCGGGGGCGCAGACCCGGCGCACGGATGCATGCGCCAGGCCGCGCGGTCCACCGGGCCGGCGTGCGCCCGGCGCACGCCTCCGCGTCCCCGGGGCGCAGACCCGGTGCACGGATGTGTGAGCCAGGCCACGCGGTCCACCGGGCCGGCATGCGCCCGGCGCACGCCTCCGCGGCCCGGGGCCGCAGACCCGGCGCATGGATGCGTGTGCCAGGCCGCGCGGTGCACGCCCTAGGCATGCACCCGCTGCTCGCCACCGCAGCGGGGAAGCGGTGGACCCGGTGCGCGCCCCTGCCCGTGCGCGGCCCGGCTGCTCCCGGCCCGCGCCGCGGCCGCCTTCTGTCGTGGACCCGGTCCATGCCTGGATCCGTGCACCTGTCTTCAGAAAAGGATCCAGAAGCTCCGTTTTTAGCCCGTTTCGTCCCCTTTTTGAGTGTTTTTGACCACGACGATGTTTTTAACAAATAATTCTTATTGTAGCTTTTCGGGCACAAGGTGAGGGTATTTTAGTTGGAGCTTCCGCATGTCTTCTCCTTCGTGTTTGAGGTGGGTACACCCTTAGAACCCCTTTATGCGAAACTTCGTTATTGTTATGATTATCATGTTGTGGGTACTCGTTCTGAGGTTTAGGGTCGGAATTTGAAAACTGTAAATATACTTCAATTGCTCAACTAACTGTGTTAATCTTTGATGATCTCTATGGTTCATTATTGTTGGTTTTGTTCTGTGTACTTGGTTACGATGCTCGAGGCTGCAGCACGCGCACCCGTGGTTTGGCCACCGCAAAGGGTGCGCTTTTTCGGAAAAGTGGTCTATGACCCGTGTATACCCACGAGGTGACGTAGTGGGGGCCCCCGTAGGTGGGGGGTTTGAGGCGCCAAGGTGTGAGCGGTGCGACCCGTCGAGGTAGGTGCTCGGCGTGGTTTACCGAGGTAGGTGCTCGGTCTGGTTTCCCGAGGTTGGTGCTCGGTTTGGTTTTCTTTCCCGAGGTTGGTGCTCGGTTTGGTTTTCTTTCCCGAGGTTGGTGCTCGGTTAGGTTTTCTTTCCCGAGGTTGGTGCTCGGTTTGGTTTTCTTTCCCGAGGTTGGTGCTCGGTTTGGTTTTCTTTCTTGAGGTTGGTGCTCGGTCTGGGTTGCTGGGGCAGGTGCCCGGTTCAGGTTATGCAGGGGGAGAGGATACTGACGATTGCACGATGAGGAGGGCGGTTGCTCTGGTTTTACTGCGATTTGCTTTATTTATAGCCCTAGTTGCTTTCATGCTTTATTTTTCTGGTCACTGACTTCCCACTCTGTGACAGGTTTCTCGGGGGTGAGAGCTAGGGCGACGGTGAGGCCGTGGCAGGAGCACTTTTGGTCCTTCGAGGCCATAGATTGTATTTACTTCTTATATCGCGCATTTCATTACTTGTTAGTAGCTTACTATGTGGATCACGATACCCTTGTGGGATCGATGTGGATGTTGGAATGTCTTTTTATTATCCTTGTGGGTGATTGCTTTGCTTTTCCCGATTGGCCGCTTTCAAAATACAAAAGAAAAGAAAAGGAAAATATTTCGAAAACTATTTTAAAAATGTGGGTGTCGTGTGGGCACCATTTATAAAACCCTGTGGATTTATGGATTGTGAAAACCGCTTTGAAAATCTGGATGCCGTGTGGGCACCATTTTAAAACTCTATGGATTTATGGATTTCGAAAACCGTTTTGAAAAACCTGGGTGCCGTGTGGGCACCGTTTCTAAAAACTTGTGGATTTATCCTTTCAAAATTTGCCGGCCTCTTTAACACTTATGGAAAATGGTTGTATGTATTCGACTGTTGAACTAGTGTGGTTAAAGTGATGATTGTATGGTTGTTGTAGTCAGGATGCCGTGCATATACAAAGGAGACTCTGCCCGTTCGCAGAGTGAATTTGTATATGCGGCGGGTCTGGGCACGCACTGGGGGAGGTTGGTTTCAAAAAAATATATATACCCAAAAATTCAAATCTTTTTGGTGGTCGTCTTCCGCTTAATGAAACCCCCGGGGCGTGACACTGAGTCCAATTTTAATCTCCGTTTCGCGCGAAACCACCTCTAAATGCTCGACGGTCCTCCAACTACCCCCGTGATCCCTTTTTAAGCCCGAAGTCCACCACTTGTGTCCAGATTGCGCACAAACACCACCAACACAACACGCAGGCCTCCGAAAGCTGCCAAACAACTAGAAAACTCAACGCGGGGATCCGGGTCCTCACAGGTTTGGTTCCGGAACTTAAGCTTCAATTCCGGAACACAATGCTCAGTTCCGGAACTCAAGCTTCAGTTCCGAAACTCAAGCTCCCAAAAGCCCCAAATTCGAAGTCTGAAGCTTCAATAACGCCGCGGCCAACTCACTTAAAAACCTCCCGAATCCCACTGTAAACATAAAATACACATGTCCAAAGCTTTTCCCACTCAAAAAGCTCAACTGTGGAGTCGTTGTGCTCAATCCAAAATCCGATACTCTACAAAAAAAACCCTCACTTGCATTCTCTTCTCATTTTCTTCTCGTTTCTCTTCTTAACTCCAAAGCAGGTTACAATCAATTACTTGAATTAATTAATTAATCCTTTAATTTCCAACTCCAACTCACTTTTTGCCTTCGAGGCCTTCGCGTCAAACCGAAACCTCCCGAACTCCGCTGTAATTTGAAAGTACACATGTCCCAAGCTTTTTCCCAATTTTTCTGTGCACAACCGCGGAGTCGGTTTTCTATCCAATCCAGTACTCTACAAGTACACTATGCCCCGAAACCACTGATTCAAACTGGGCTTCCAAGTTTCGATGCCGCTAACTCACTTTTCATCCCAAAGGCTCCCGCGTCGATCCGAATCAATCCGAACTCATCCGTAAACACAAATGGAACACGCCCAGAGTGATTTCTCCACACCACGCCATCTTGCGAGGTCGGTGCACTCTACAAAGTCCCGGTACTCTACACTCCATCAAATAGGCTGGGGGAAAAAAGGAACGAACAACTGGTGCAGCACGCGCCAAAACCACTCCATGGTGCCAACTCAGCCAGGGCGACCCGAAACCTACCCACACGATCATCCAATAAGAAAAGGAGCCCTAACAAGGTGGGGTCCTCACTCGGTCACTCCCGAATCCTATCCATCTGAGTGGACTGCTCAACCGCAGGCTACCATAACAAGGGGCCCTCAGGGACACAACCTCAAGCCCTGTTTGCCTCAACCGTTCCACACAGTGCCAGCTGTGGAATCATCAAACTCAACCCCAAATAGCTCCCCCGCTCAAGGTATCTGCCACTACAGTGGCTTTGTCGGGGTGATCCTGGATGTCCATTGAAATCCAACTGTAACTCCACAGCCACCATGGGAGGTGTGAAGATCGAAATTTTTGGAGTTGAGTTACTAGTGGATTGATGGCTTGTTAGCACATCTTGGGTGTGTTAGAGTTGTCGGCGCACGAAGAGGACGCGAAAATCGGATCAAGTGCGAAAAACCGCATAAGGGGATGTACGGAAGTGCGGTGGTTGTTATATTTATGGTTTGGAGAGTTTTGATTTTACTTTTTCGGTGTGTCGGAATTCTCAGTTCGCCAAATGGACGAGAAAAATGGACTCAGCGCGAAAAACTGTGCGAAATACACTATTTCTGGGTTTTTTTTGAGTTAAATAATGTGTTTTGGTGTACGGGGGGCGGTGGACCGGGCTCATGGAGGGCTGGCGCACGGGGGGAGCACCGGCCAGTGCAGCGCGGTCCACCACCGCAGCGCTGCACCGGGTCCTGGCTCCCGGACGCGCGCCCGGTGCACGCGCGGTGCACCGGGCACCGCACGTCGCGCATGCGCTCGCGCGCGTGTCGCGCGCCCGCGCGTGGGCAGGTTGTGCTGGCGCTGCGGCCGCTTCACAGCTGCCAGTCGGACAAATTGGTCTGACCCGCCTTGCACCGGATCGGGTGCAAGTGTGGGTATGTGAGAGGGGAGTTGGTGAGGAGTTTTGTTGCACCTCAAGCTCTCTTTTGGAGCGTGTTTAGCCTATTTAAGAGGGCTATTTGACTTGGGACACCTCTTTTGGACTTCATCTCCCTCTTAAAGGTGCTAAGGAGTCCAAGAAACAGCCTTCATCTTCACCTTCTTCATCAAGGAAACCACCATTGTTGGAGCATGGTCATTGCTGGTTTTTAGTTCCACTTCGTCGCATTTTCTTTCAGGGGGTCTCCAGAACAGTAGGAGTGGAATTGTTGGGTGATTTTTGCGGGGTTCTCTTCACATCTTCAATACCTTCAACTTTCATATTGAAGAGGGGAGCTAATTGGAGATCTAAATCAGGTGAATTTAGTGATCTTTGAAGCATTTGTTTTCAGTTTGGGATTCCGAGCACAGGTTAGTGTTTTTACTCCCCTGGGATGTACAAGTGGAATTTTGAGTTAGTTTTTGATGGGAAATTTTCAGGATTTAAATATCTTCAAATTTTGTATTTTCTGGATCCTCAAAGTTGGACAATAAAATAGGTAAATTAAGCCATCTTTGGGATTTTTGTGCACAGCTAGAATTTTGGATCTAGTTTTGAGTCATGCCTTGTGTTTTTGCTCCCTAGGACTGAAGGAGTGGTGTTTTGGCCTCATTTTTGTTGGGAATTCACCAGGACTCAGAGACCTACAATTTTCGTGTTGAAGAGGAAGGCTAACTCTTGCTTCTAGCCAGGTACATTTCATCATCTTTGAAGCTCTTTGTTCAGATGGTAGTTTTGGGCAGCATGTGGTAATCTTAGAATATATTCTTCTCCTCTTTATGAAATGGTGAATTTCAAGTTGGGTAATTTTCTAGACTTCAAGAGGAACAATTTGATACCTTACTCTGGAAATTTGGATAAGAATTGATATACCATCATTAGTCCTCTTTGTAGTACATTGTTGCTGAAAATCTGCACGTAAGTTGGGAATGACTTATGTACCTAATTGAGTGTTGGCTTTAATTTCGTGGTTAGTATTTGATGTAAGGGTTAACTTAAATGGATATTTGTAATCTCAGAAGCATGATGGACAATTTTCCTTTTGGTTTCAACTTGTAATTATGTCTAATTTGGGAGGTATACCAAGTTGAATTTCAGCTTAAGATTATGTTGGAATTTGGGACAGCATTAATGTATTTGTGGGATAAGTTTATTTGAAAGAGTTAAGTTTGGCTTTTTGTAAACCTAATAGAATTTCTATGTTAATTGGGAACTTAGAAATCAAGTTTGGGCTGTGGCATTAGAGATTCATGAGACATACATAGCAGATTTTGAGTTCTTTCACTATCGGTTCGAGTTGGTGAAATTATGCGCAATTAGTAATGTTTTTGCTATAACTTTTATCTGACGGGAGTTTTGAGGCGATTTCAGGTTTGTTGGAAAGCTGAGAACGTAAGGAGTGTGCTCGTCAAAATTTAGATCAATCGGACTTCAAAGCAGCGAGTAAACAGGTGGGTCGTTGAGCACATCGAAATTGCGGCCTACAAGTCGACTCAACCAAAAGTGCAACCTTGTGTGATGTTTATTGTCTATAGTTGGGTTTAATTATGCTTTTATTTCCGTTTCATATTGAGAACTATATTGATCATATGTGAGAACTATTCCTTGACATCTGGACATATAGATAGGCCACATCTCTTTTATTCATGCTATACTATTCATGCTGGAATCAAACTTAGGAGAAAACCTTTTCTTTTCTCTTATACTTTTATTGCTCGGGTTAGAGAGCAGGGATGGGGATAGTATAACTATTTTGTTGAGTCGGGAGGGATAGCACCAGATTATCGACTCGGGTTTTGTTTCGGCAACCGCGGATTGTGGGCGGTTGGACCGATTAGTGTTATGCATCAGTTGGGGCTGGGTTTTGCATTGTGGATAGAGTGAGTCTCCACTTTGAGCATAGTGTCGACTTATGCCTGTTTGACAGAGATACTTTTCAGAGATACTTGATATGGGTTACTTATTGACTCGAGCGGGTCGCTCCCATCGAGTGCCACTCCGGAGTAGGCGAGACCGGGTCGTTGGACCGGCATTGAGAGTGATATTTGGACCGGGTTGTTGTACCGGCGATGAGTTTGAGCTATATACCGGGTTGGTGTACCGGTTGTTGAGATTGATTTATACAGGCAAGCCTGGGCCTATACAGGACCATGTGATTGGGTTATACTTTGGCAGTTATCTTTCCATGATGCATACATATATACATATTTGAGATTCATACAGTTGAGGATATCATATAACTCAGTAGTTGTCTTTCTATGAGTTATGCATACATATATATATATATACATATTTGAGATTCATATAGTTGAGGATATCATATAGCTCAGTAGTTGTCTTTTTATGAGGTATGCATGTGTCTATTTGAGATCATACAGTTGAGGGTATTTTTGGTACACGAGGGTAGTGTTACTTTTATTCATGCATACACTCTCTTTTATTCAGTTAGTATTGGGCATAGTAGAGTAGTTTCCTTTCAGCTATTACTTTTATTCTTCTACTATCACCTACTTTGCCCTTCCGGTAGACTCGGTGGGTAGGTCGGAGGTTCGATGATTTTCTGTAGTGTTCTGGTTTTTCCCCGTTCAGTTTTCCGTTGAATCCACTGTGTAGAACACCTAGTGTTGGTGTGTCTGGCCCATGGTGCATCAAAGGGGTGCCACAGATGGACCCTGTGTGGTATTTTAGCTGATTTGGTCTTCGGCGGTATTTGCCGAATTTTAGAAAAGGAATTGGGCCAAGCGGAGTTCGGATTTGGATTCAGCGCGGAAAAACGCTTGAAAACGACTATTTATTTGTCGAATTTGGAGTCCGGATGACCAAAAACGAGTTTCCGGAAGTTTCGGGGGATTTTTGGTGCATGGGGGTGCTTCGTGGACCAGCCTATGCCACGTGGCAGCTCACCATTGGGCGGCCCACGTCGCTCGGTCCATGGGAAAGGGCGCGGCGGTGCATGGACCGCGCGGCGGGCCACGTGGCAGGCGCGGAGTGGCGGGCGTGTGGGGCGCGGTCCAGGGAGGTTGGCGCGGGGCTCGTGGACCGGGCGCACGACACGCGTCGCCGGCTGGTTGGGTGGTCCACCTGGACTCGGTCCACGCGTGCCCGAGGCGGCGCCTCGGGGGGCGGGCCGGTGCAGGGCCACAGTGCGGCTGGTCGGCCGCACATGGCCCGCACTCGAGTGCGGGCCACGTGTCGGCCGGCCAGCGGAGGGGTGCATGCACCGCCTCCAGCGCACCCGGGCCACGTGGCGGGCGGCCAGTCGCCCCGCACGGCTGTTTGCTGTGCGGGGGACACGTGGCCGCTCCAGGGACTTTCGGGCGGTCGGACGGCCCCCCGTCCGACCTGCTTTGAGGATTCGGGCGCCCGAAAGTGGCGCCCGAATCCGACAAAAAGGGGGGGGGGGGGGGGGGGGGTGTTGGCAGCCTATATAAAGGCCTTTTGGGGGGCCCTTTTGCTCACTTTCTGTGAGGATTTCCACAGTGAACCCTTAATGAAAAATTTTCCTCTACCTGAAACCCTTCTTGTTGCTCACTCCTGAGATTTTTAGGAGCGCATTTTTCGAGGTTGGTCATTTTCCGGCGCGGCGCAACACTCGTTCTTCGACGACCCGTTTCGTCCCTTTGCAGTGTTTAGGCTCCCCCGGCTCACCCCGACCTCCGATTCGGGTGATTTTTGCGCCGTTGGACTCTCGACAGGTAGGGCTTCATTTTTGATATTTTGAGTTGCCCCTAGTTTTCTTGTGGATTTTGAGTTTTCCCGAGCTTCTTTGTGACCCATTTTTCCTCGCGGAGTTTTGGACAGCACCTGCTTGATTTGGCTATAACTTCGCGCTCAGGCGACGGATCGAGGCGATTCAAAAGGCATTTCTCATCTACATCTCGCGAGGAATCTCCTGGAATTTTCTCAGATTTTTCTGAATATTTTTAGAAGGTGGAAATCTCCTTTCTCTGTAACTTTTTGGTACAGAAATTCTGCACAGTTTTGTTTGGGGTGTTCCCCTTGCCGAATTTGTATCTCAACGAAGGAAGCTCGGTTTTGAACGTGCAGGTACTCGTTTCGACGGGTTCGTCGCAAGGAACGCGACGGTATTTTTATTAGAATTTTCTGAGCACCCTTCGTAGGTGAAAATCTGAGATCTTTAGATCGGTAATTTTGGGACAGATTTTGTGATGTTTGAAGGACTAAAATTATGTATGTTCTTCTTGGAGGTTTGGCACAGCATTGCGGTGAGTTTTGGTGCGAGCGCGGGTTTTCGCATTTGGGACAGGATTTTAGCGCTCGAGGTGGGTACCGTTGTTAACCTCTTATTTTGGACAACCCACTAGGCATATTGGAGCTTGTATTTTGTAATATGGCCAACATACTAGTAAAAATGAACATAGTATGCTTAATGAAAGGAAAAGGACTCACGATTGATACTTGCATCTTTAGAGGACTAGACACTAATAAATGGTAATAACCGGCTAAATCTGTTTCATACTTAATGTTTATTGAAGGACTTAGGCATGTGTCTAAATCAGCTTATGGCTGGTTAATATTTTGGATTTTTTTACCCAAGGCATAATGTAAGAATTGGAATATTAAAATTATCTTGCTTAGTAAAGGACTTTTGCATGCTTGAATGGTCATCTAGTTAGGCCACCTTTTTCTGCTGAACTATCATGCTGGAATTGACTTAGGAGAAACCATGATTTCATTTTCTCCAGTTATCTTGACATAGGGGATGTCATGCTCAGGTTAGAGCAGGGGCTGGGATAGTGTAGTCAGGGGCCTGGGATTTGGATCAGGGTTTTGCGGCGACCGCGGATATTGGGCGGTTGACCGGATGTCGGTTATAGGTCGGTGAGAGGATGATTTGGATAGATTCGGATAGTAGGACTTTTGACCAGATGTCTGTGGGGACATGAGTGCCAGGGTTTTTACGGCGACCGCGGATATTGGGCGGTTGACCGGAGGGTGTTATGCGTACCTGGCCCGATTTGGGGCATTGCGGCAATCGGGATTATGGGGATTGATTGGATGGTTACTTTGCATCTGATTAGATGTCAGTTTTCTTTTAGTGGAGGGTTGTGTTCCACTGGGGCTTTATAGTTGTGATCCAATCCACTTTTATCTCGCTCGGGGTTATTGCCGGTGAGGTTTATTACACCCCGGCGGTTATGCCGGTGGTGCTTTACTCGTGTAGCTCCTCGAGATCCCCTTCGGAGGCCGGGGCTGGAGTTATGGGACCTCTTTGCTATCACATCGGCGGCTTTTTGCCCGATGATGAGGGCGGCAGCAGGAATTTGCTATCACAGGGTTTTGCCCGATGATGATGGGGCGGTACAGATTGGGTTTATCTGGGACGGTGTTATTGTGGCTTACGGTTATTCCAGTTAGGACTGTATTTTAGAGGCATAGTAGTGGTAGATTTCCCTTTTGCAGCGGTTTCATTTCTTACCATCTCTTTCCTTTTTGCCTCTGGTAGGCCTAGTGGGTGTGCAGTGTTTGAGGTTTTACCCACTAGGAGGCTACTGGTTTATAGTAGTTCTCACCCCCATTCTTCTTTCCTCTTTTGCTTCTTCCTTGTTTTGCAGTGTCTTCTGCGGGTGCTGCTGGGCTTTCAGCGGCGGGCGAGAGGAGAGAGGACGGCTGAGTAGATAGATCTCGAGGCAGGATGAGCGTGTTAGCTGGACTGTTGGTGTCCCCGGTTCCTCAGACGGTTGTACTTTTACATTTGGGACTGGCTTTTGCCAGCAGGTTGTATTTATTTTGGTGAGCTGGGAGAGACAGATGTATCATTTATACAGATGTATTGTATTTTATTTCCAGCTTCAGTCTGAGATGTATTAGTTTTAGTTCAGCTCTGTTTTTGTGCTCTTTATTGTTTTCTTATATCTGAGCAGGTTTGGCGCTTCGTGTACACGGACAATACCGTGTGCAAGGCGGATCTGTAGACGGCCCGGGGTTCTGGTTTACACTCGGGGCGTGACAGATTAGGTGGTATCAGAGCTTAGGGATAGGTCATTTGGGACTTAGGAAACCCTAGGCTTTTCGGCGGACCCTAGGATGTTTGTGCGTGAGAGACGCGACATTTTGCGAAAGTCGGTGATTATTTGTTTGACTCTTCATGTGAGTGAAGAGGGATCGACATATCCTATTTTTGTGGGACAGTTAGTTGGCTGCAGACAACATAAAGTTACAAAAATAGAGGGATGTCTTTGACTTTCGCTAGACTTGGGTCGAGTGTTTGGGGTGTGCTGATTTGCGGTTTTGTCGTGGTGAGCGGTGTCTCCCCAGCGTTGGGCCCTGAACCCGGGTGCACCTTGGTGCGGTAGTTGGGTCAGAGCTGGTTGTTTCGGGCCGGATACCCAGATTGGAGTCTGAGAGCTCCGGACCCGAAGGGTAGGTGTGTTGGAGGCAGATCAGCGGAGCGGTGACACAGTTGTCGGATCAGCGCAGGGGCACAGTTGTCGGAGTGGTGACACAGTTGTCGGATCAGCGCAGGGGCACAGTTGTCGGAGCGGTGACACAGTTGTCGGATCAGCGCAGGGGCACAGTTGTCGGAGTGGTGACACAGTTGTCGGATCAGCGCAGGGCACAGTTGTCGGAGTGGTGACACAGTTGTCGGATCAGCGCAGTGGCACAGTTGTCGGAGCGGTGACACAGTTGTCGGATCAGCGCAGGGGCACAGTTGTCGGAGTGGTGACACAGTTGTCGGATCAGCGCAGTGGCACAGTTGTCAGAGCGGTGACACAGTTGTCGGATCAGCGCAGTGGCACAATGGTCGGAGTAGCGAGTAGCCCCCTCCGTGCCGACGTTTAGTGTTGGGGCACCGAGGTAGGGTGGACAGTTGACAGCGGGTAAGCTGTGGGATTGCTTTGATCAAGCGAGCCAGTTTTGGCGGATGAGTCATTCCGATTTGTGGGATTGAGTATAGAGCCCTTGGAGGCAGGGTCTTGTTCGGTGGGGATAGAGAGTACTTGAAGGTCTTTTATGGCAAGAGTTAACGCAGTTGCTGAACTGCACGCTCCATGTATAGAGGGACGGGGCGCATAGGATGTGAGTGTCTGAGAGTGGATTGTGCCAGGATACCTAGTAACTCATTGGGTCCCTCCAGTACGGATTTAGGACGCCTCATTGGAGTAGGCGCCGGGTGTGGAGCGTGGTATTGTAGCTCCTTTGGATTGGGATCTACCGCCTGAGGCGAGTTCTGATTGAGGCGCATGGCGCCGGGTGATGGAGGACAGATCAGTCGGTGGAGGCATTCTCGATTTCTTTTTCCAGGATAGTGGATTTCTGAGACAGTCGGAGCAAATATGTTACAGCGGTCGGTGTTACAGCGGTCGGTGTGGTGGTACTTGTTGGGCTGGCGGGTTCAGTTTTCTTTCGCGGCGGTTGATTATGCCGCGAGGACAGTTTTCTTGGGGAGCCAGGCCCGGAGGTGTTGGTGTACTTGGGTTGCTTGAGGGTTATCTTCGCCTCTATAGTTTTGACTTCGGGAGCGAGGCGGATGTTTCGCTGTGGATGAGTAGACTTTTGGCTGGGTGCTGATGCCGGAGAGTCGGGGAATTGCTTCTACATCCCGACGGTTTAGAGATTTGATAGCAGAGTCTACGTGATCAGTTGGGGGGCTTATATTGGATACCTTGGGAGTACAGAGGTATGGGGATCGAGCATTTGTGCCGATGGACTTGTGGTTGGATTATTTGAGACCCGGGAGGAGCGATGCTTGTACCGATGCAGGCTACTTGGTAGCTCGAGCGGTTAGCCCAGCTGTACTTGGATGAGGTGGTGCGGTTTTCTGGAATGCCCGCCTCTATTTTGTTCTAGTTAGAGACCCGAGGGTTGTATCGCGTCTCTGGAGGAGGTATTGGACAGCTTTGGGGGCTTGAGTGGTGGATGATTGGATATTTACTCCCTCTATTTGGTTGAGGTTTCGGGTTGAGGATTGATTTTAGTTTCGAGGACGAAACTTTCTTTTAGTGGGGGAGGATGTGATGACCTGGATCTCTGCAGAGCTGTGGTAGAGTCATTGGTGACATCTGGGAGCCTGTACTGTGTGTTGGAGGTGTTTGTGCACCAATTGGAGACAAGTGGCGGACTTCGGGCTTATTGGATCACGTGGGTGATCAATGGACTCTGTCGGATCGTTAGAAGTGGTTTTGCGCGATGCGGATATTAGAAATGGACTCAGCGCGAAGTTTGGACCAAGGAATACCTTTCCGGATGCCTTCGGCAAATTTTGGAGTTGGAATTTGGCAAAATGGACGTCAAATTCGGATTCAGCGCGCGAAAACGGTCAAAACGGACTACCCACTTGTTATTTTTGAGCTTCGGGTACTGTTCACGCCGGAACAGTGTTCCCGGCGGCGGCGGCAGCGGCGGAGCAGCCGCAGGCAGCGCGGCGGACGGAGGCGCGGGCCGCCCGGTCCACGCGGCAGGCGTGCACCGGGGGCGGGACGCGTGGCGGCTCGGGAGTGGGCCGGTCCGCGGGGCGGGGTCTACGGAGAGTGCGGGGCGCACGGTGGACCGGGGGGTTGGACACGTGGCATTACTGGATTGGCCGGTGCAGTGGACTTGGTCTACGGAGCAGACGGGCGTGGTGCATGGACCGGCGGGACACGTGGCGTCTTCTGGTTGGTGGGCTCATGGAGTCTGGGTCCACGGAGCTGAACCGGGGCGCCTCGGGATTCGCGCCTGGCAGGGGCGCAGGCGGCGGGCGCAGGCGGGCACGTGGGCGCGGCAGGCGGGCGTTGACTGGGTGCGCGCCACGTGTCGCCGCGGCATTGGCCCACGCGTCGCGCAGGGGGCGGCCAGCGTGGCCGTGCGCTGTGCGGGGGGCGACGTGGAGGCCTGGGAGACTTCCGGGCGCGCACAGTGTTGGGCCGGGCCCAACACTGTAGCCGCCCGAAAGTCGGAGCGCCCGGAAACGGGGACACATTGGGAATTTTCAGATTTGTTTCCAGCAATGTATTTAAAGGCCGAGTTCTTTTGCAGAGAGCTTCTTCTCCGCGCGGATTTTCACTGTGCAACCTTCACAAGAAATTCTCCTCTCCCTGTGGCGATTCCATCTGTAGATTTCCAGATTTTTCAGCGGCACGCATCCCGAGGTTACCATTTTTACGGCGCGGCGCGACGCTCGTTCGTTTGTGTTCTTCTTCGTCGCATTTCGGTGCGAGGACTCCCCCGGCTTACTCCGACCTCCGAATGAGGCGATTCTTGCGCCGTTGGCTTCACGACAGGTAGGGCTACGTTTCCCATGTTTACTGGTTTTTCCCATTCCGAGCTTTTCATGGGTTTTTCGGATCATCTTGTGACCTCATTTTCTGGGGCGGAGTTTTGGGACAGCCGTGTGGTATTTTGGCGATATCTTCGCGCACAGGCATCGGATTGGGGCGATTCAAGAGGCGATTTGCATCTACACATCACGAGGAATATCCCCAAATTTTCTCGGAATTTTCTGAATATTTTTCAGAGGTGAGAAATATCTGTGAACAGTAGTTATTGCTACAGTTTTTGAGAGTAGTTTAATTCGGGGTGGTTCCCTTGTCGGAATTGTTTCTCAGTGTAGGAAGCTCGGAATTGAGCGTGCAGGTACTCGTTTCGACGGGTTCGTCGCGAGGATCGTGAGAGTATTTTTCTTGGAATTTTCTGGGCACTTCTCGCAGGTAAAAACAGGGCATCTTCGGGACTGAATTCTGGACAGCTTGTTTGCGGATACTTGTGTGCTTATTTGTGTGTATGTCTTGGGGTATTTTGTACAGCGATCGCGGCGGCTTATCGGTTTGGGCGAGAGCACTTCTTGGACTTGGATTTAGCGATCGAGGTGGGTGGTTGTTGCTTACCTCTATTTTGACATGCTCACTAGGAATATTAGAGTGATCCCCTCTATTTGGACATGCATGCTTAAGTCATATACTATTGTGGATATCTGATAGTGGTTGGGGTTTATACATGTTGGTATGGATGGAATGTTAGCGGTTAACCTTGCATGTGGATTGGAATGTATATCATGGGCTTTATGATTATCTGACAGTGGTTGGTACTAGTTGAGGTTTTTATGACATGCATAGGTGGATAGTGATGCTTTATTATGGAATATGGATCATAGACATGTGTGGTTGGATAATGTTTTTGCATGATGGTTATATCTATGCGGCTCTATTAATTGTTACACATGTGGAACCCCTATTGGTCGCCTTTTTCTTTAATTCCTTGAGAACACTTGCATGCTTGTTTGGACATCTAGGTAGGCCATCTTTTATCGCTACACTTTCATGCTGGAACTTGACTTAGGAGAAACCTTGTTTGCTTCTTTCTCCTCTTCGTTAGTCAGGTGGGTTTGCTCGGGTTTGAGCAGGGGTTCGGGATAGTGTAGCCGGGGCCTGGATTATGGATCATGGGTTTTGGCGGCGACCGCGGATATTGGGCGGTTGACCGGATGTCGGTTATAGGACATCGGTGATCAGGCATGATTATGGACTAGAGGGTTTTGTGGCTACCGCGGATAGTAGGCGGTTGACCAGATGTCGGATGTGGGACATGATTGTGATTGTGGGTTTTTACGGCGACCGCGGATATTGGGCGGTTGACCGGAGGTCGGTTGTTAGACCTGGTCGTGGATTGTGGGGTATTGCGGCAATCGCGGATATTGGGCGATTGACCGGATGGTTACTCTTGCATCTGATTGGGGAGTCAGTTTTCTTTTAGTGGAGGGTTGTGTTCCACTGGGGGCTTTATAGTTGTGATCCAATCCTGCTTTTATCACCGGCGCGGTTATTGCCCGGTGAGGCTTTTATTACCCCGGCGCGGTTATTGCCCGGTGGTGCTTTACTCGTGTGGGTAGCTCCCCTCGAGATCCCCTTCGGAGGCCGGGGCTGGACAGTTATGGACAGGGTTTGCTATCACATCGGCGCGGCTTATTTGCCCGATGATGAGGGCGGCAGCAGGAATTTTGCTATCACATCGGCGCGGCTTTTGCCCGATGATGAGGGCGGTACAGATTGGGTTTATCTGGGACGGTTGGTTATTGTGGCTTACGGTTATTCCAGTCTAGGACTGTATTTTAGAGGCATAGTAGTGGTAGATTTCCCTTTTGGCAGCGGTTTCCTTTCTTACCACTCTTCTTTCCTTTTTGCCTCTGGTAGGCCTAGTGGGTGTGTCAGTGTTTGAGGTTTTACCCACTAGGGGAGGCTACTGGTTTACTAGTAGTTCTCACCCCCATTCTTCTTTCCTCTTTTGCTTCTTCCTTGTTTTGCAGTGTCTTCTGCGGGTGCTGCTGGGCTTTCAGCGGCGGGTCGAGGAGAGAGGACGGCTGAGTAGATAGATCTCGAGGCAGGATGAGCGTGTTAGCTGGACTGTTGGTGTACCCTGGTTTCCTCAGACGGTTGTACTTTTACATTTGGGACTGGCTTTTGCCAGCAGGTTGTATTTATTTTGGTGAGCTGGGAGAGACAGATGTATCATTTATACAGATGTATTGTATTTTATTTCCAGCTTCAGTCTGAGATGTATTAGTTTTAGTTCGGCTCTGTTTTTTGTTGCTCTTTTATTGTTTTCTTATATCTGAGCAGGTTTGGCGCTTCGTGTACACGGAAAATACCGTGTGCACGGCGGATCTGTAGACGGGCCCGGGTTCTGGTTTACACTCGGGGCGTGACAGATTAGGTGGTATCAGAGCTTAGGGATAGGTCATTTGGGACTTAGGAAACCCTAGGCTTTTCGGCGGACCCTAGGATGTTTGTGCGTGAGAGACGCGACATTTTGCGAAAGTCGGTGATTTATTTGTTTGACTCTTCATGTGAGTGAAGAGGGATCGACATATCCTATTTTTGTGGGACAGTTATGTTGGCTGCAGACAACATAAAGTTACAAAAATAGAGGGATGTCTTTGACTTTCGCTAGATTGGGTCGAGTGTTTGGGGTGTGCTGATTTGCGGTTTTGTCGTGGTGAGCGGTGTCTCCCCGACGTTGGGCCCTGACCCGGGTGCACCTTGGTGCGGTAGTTGGGTCAGAGCTGGTTGTTTCGGGCCGGATACCCAGATTGGAGTCTGAGAGCTCCGGACCCGAAGGGTAGGTGTGTTGGAGGCAGATCAGCGGAGCGGTGACACAGTTGTCGGATCAGCGCAGGGGCACAGTTGTCGGAGTGGTGACACAGTTGTCGGATCAGCGCAGGGGCACAGTTGTCGGAGCGGTGACACAGTTGTCGGATCAGCGCAGGGGCACAGTTGTCGGAGTGGTGACACAGTTGTCGGATCAGCGCAGGGGCACAGTTGTCGGAGTGGTGACACAGTTGTCGGATCAGCGCAGTGGCACAGTTGTCGGAGCGGTGACACAGTTGTCGGATCAGCGCAGGGGCACAGTTGTCGGAGTGGTGACACAGTTGTCGGATCAGCGCAGTGGCACAGTTGTCAGAGCGGTGACACAGTTGTCGGATCAGCGCAGTGGCACAATGGTCGGAGTAGCGAGTAGCCCCCTCCGTGCCGACGTTTAGTGTTGGGGCACCGAGGTAGGGTGGACAGTTGACAGCGGGTAAGCTGTGGGATTGCTTTGATCAAGCGAGCCAGTTTTGGCGGATGAGTCATTCCGATTTGTGGGATTGAGTATAGAGCCCTTGGAGGCAGGGTCTTGTTCGGTGGGGGATAGAGAGTACTTGAAGGTCTTTTATGGCAAGAGTTAACGCAGTTGCTGAACTGCACGCTCCATGTATAGAGGGACGGGGCGCATAGGATGTGAGTGTCTGAGAGTGGATTGTGCCAGGATACCTAGTAACTCATTGGGTCCCTCCAGTACGGATTTAGGACGCCTCATTGGAGTAGGCGCCGGGTGTGGAGCGTGGTATTGTAGCTCCTTTGGATTGGGATCTACCGCCTGAGGCGAGTTCTGATTGAGGCGCATGGCGCCGGGTGATGGAGGACAGATCAGTCGGTGGAGGCATTCTCGATTTCTTTTTCCAGGATAGTGGATTTCTGAGACAGTCGGAGCAAATATGTTACAGCGGTCGGTGTTACAGCGGTCGGTGTGGTGGTACTTGTTGGGCTGGCGGGTTCAGTTTTCTTTCGCGGCGGTTGATTATGCCGCGAGGACAGTTTTCTTGGGGAGCCAGGCCCGGAGGTGTTGGTGTACTTGGGTTGCTTGAGGGTTATCTTCGCCTCTATAGTTTTGACTTCGGGAGCGAGGCGGATGTTTCGCTGTGGATGAGTAGACTTTTGGCTGGGTGCTGATGCCGGAGAGTCGGGGAATTGCTTCTACATCCCGACGGTTTAGAGATTTGATAGCAGAGTCTACGTGATCAGTTGGGGGGCTTATATTGGATACCTTGGGAGTACAGAGGTATGGGGATCGAGCATTTGTGCCGATGGACTTGTGGTTGGATTATTTGAGACCCCGGGAGGAGCGATGCTTGTACCGATGCAGGCTACTTGGTAGCTCGAGCGGTTAGCCCAGCTGTACTTGGATGAGGTGGTGCGGTTTTCTGGAATGCCCGCCTCTATTTTGTTCTAGTTAGAGACCCGAGGGTTGTATCGCGTCTCTGGAGGAGGTATTGGACAGCTTTGGGGGCTTGAGTGGTGGATGATTGGATATTTACTCCCTCTATTTGGTTGAGGTTTCGGGTTGAGGATTGATTTTAGTTTCGAGGACGAAACTTTCTTTTAGTGGGGGAGGATGTGATGACCTGGATCTCTGCAGAGCTGTGGTAGAGTCATTGGTGACATCTGGGAGCCTGTACTGTGTGTTGGAGGTGTTTGTGCACCAATTGGAGACAAGTGGCGGACTTCGGGCTTATTGGATCACGTGGGTGATCAATGGACTCTGTCGGATCGTTAGAAGTGGTTTTGCGCGATGCGGATATTAGAAATGGACTCAGCGCGAAGTTTGGACCAAGGAATACCTTTCCGGATGCCTTCGGCAAATTTTGGAGTTGGAATTTGGCAAAATGGACGTCAAATTCGGATTCAGCGCGCGAAAACGGTCAAAACGGACTACCCACTTGTTATTTTTGAGCTTCGGGTACTGTTCACGCCGGAACAGTGTTCCCGGCGGCGGCGGCAGCGGCGGAGCAGCCGCAGGCAGCGCGGCGGACGGAGGCGCGGGCCGCCCGGTCCACGCGGCAGGCGTGCACCGGGGGCGGGACGCGTGGCGGCTCGGGAGTGGGCCGGTCCGCGGGGCGGGGTCTACGGAGAGTGCGGGGCGCACGGTGGACCGGGGGGTTGGACACGTGGCATTACTGGATTGGCCGGTGCAGTGGACTTGGTCTACGGAGCAGACGGGCGTGGTGCATGGACCGGCGGGACACGTGGCGTCTTCTGGTTGGTGGGCTCATGGAGTCTGGGTCCACGGAGCTGAACCGGGGCGCCTCGGGATTCGCGCCTGGCAGGGGCGCAGGCGGCGGGCGCAGGCGGGCACGTGGGCGCGGCAGGCGGGCGTTGACTGGGTGCGCGCCACGTGTCGCCGCGGCATTGGCCCACGCGTCGCGCAGGGGGCGGCCAGCGTGGCTGTGCGCTATGCGGGGGGCGACGTGGAGGCCTGGGAGACTTCCGGGCGCGCACAGTGTTGGGCCGGGCCCAACACTGTAGCCGCCCGAAAGTCGGAGCGCCCGGAAACGGGGACACATTGGGAATTTTCAGATTTGTTTCCAGCAATGTATTTAAAGGCCGAGTTCTTTTGCAGAGAGCTTCTTCTCCGCGCGGATTTTCACTGTGCAACCTTCACAAGAAATTCTCCTCTCCCTGTGGCGATTCCATCTGTAGATTTCCAGATTTTTCAGCGGCACGCATCCCGAGGTTACCATTTTTACGGCGCGGCGCGACGCTCGTTCGTTTGTGTTCTTCTTCGTCGCATTTCGGTGCGAGGACTCCCCCGGCTTACTCCGACCTCCGAATGAGGCGATTCTTGCGCCGTTGGCTTCACGACAGGTAGGGCTACGTTTCCCATGTTTACTGGTTTTTCCCATTCCGAGCTTTTCATGGGTTTTTCGGATCATCTTGTGACCTCATTTTCTGGGGCGGAGTTTTGGGACAGCCGTGTGGTATTTTGGCGATATCTTCGCGCACAGGCATCGGATTGGGGCGATTCAAGAGGCGATTTGCATCTACACATCACGAGGAATATCCCCAAATTTTCTCGGAATTTTCTGAATATTTTTCAGAGGTGAGAAATATCTGTGAACAGTAGTTATTGCTACAGTTTTTGAGAGTAGTTTAATTCGGGGTGGTTCCCTTGTCGGAATTGTTTCTCAGTGTAGGAAGCTCGGAATTGAGCGTGCAGGTACTCGTTTCGACGGGTTCGTCGCGAGGATCGTGAGAGTATTTTTCTTGGAATTTTCTGGGCACTTCTCGCAGGTAAAAACAGGGCATCTTCGGGACTGAATTCTGGACAGCTTGTTTGCGGATACTTGTGTGCTTATTTGTGTGTATGTCTTGGGGTATTTTGTACAGCGATCGCGGCGGCTTATCGGTTTGGGCGAGAGCACTTCTTGGACTTGGATTTAGCGATCGAGGTGGGTGGTTGTTGCTTACCTCTATTTTGACATGCTCACTAGGAATATTAGAGTGATCCCCTCTATTTGGACATGCATGCTTAAGTCATATACTATTGTGGATATCTGATAGTGGTTGGGGTTTATACATGTTGGTATGGATGGAATGTTAGCGGTTAACCTTGCATGTGGATTGGAATGTATATCATGGGCTTTATGATTATCTGACAGTGGTTGGTACTAGTTGAGGTTTTTATGACATGCATAGGTGGATAGTGATGCTTTATTATGGAATATGGATCATAGACATGTGTGGTTGGATAATGTTTTTGCATGATGGTTATATCTATGCGGCTCTATTAATTGTTACACATGTGGAACCCCTATTGGTCGCCTTTTTCTTTAATTCCTTGAGAACACTTGCATGCTTGTTTGGACATCTAGGTAGGCCATCTTTTATCGCTACACTTTCATGCTGGAACTTGACTTAGGAGAAACCTTGTTTGCTTCTTTCTCCTCTTCGTTAGTCAGGTGGGTTTGCTCGGGTTTGAGCAGGGGTTCGGGATAGTGTAGCCGGGGCCTGGATTATGGATCATGGGTTTTGGCGGCGACCGCGGATATTGGGCGGTTGACCGGATGTCGGTTATAGGACATCGGTGATCAGGCATGATTATGGACTAGAGGGTTTTGTGGCTACCGCGGATAGTAGGCGGTTGACCAGATGTCGGATGTGGGACATGATTGTGATTGTGGGTTTTTACGGCGACCGCGGATATTGGGCGGTTGACCGGAGGTCGGTTGTTAGACCTGGTCGTGGATTGTGGGGTATTGCGGCAATCGCGGATATTGGGCGATTGACCGGATGGTTACTCTTGCATCTGATTGGGGAGTCAGTTTTCTTTTAGTGGAGGGTTGTGTTCCACTGGGGGCTTTATAGTTGTGATCCAATCCTGCTTTTATCACCGGCGCGGTTATTGCCCGGTGAGGCTTTTATTACCCCGGCGCGGTTATTGCCCGGTGGTGCTTTACTCGTGTGGGTAGCTCCCCTCGAGATCCCCTTCGGAGGCCGGGGCTGGACAGTTATGGACAGGGTTTGCTATCACATCGGCGCGGCTTATTTGCCCGATGATGAGGGCGGCAGCAGGAATTTTGCTATCACATCGGCGCGGCTTTTGCCCGATGATGAGGGTGGTACAGATTGGGTTTATCTGGGACGGTTGGTTATTGTGGCTTACGGTTATTCCAGTCTAGGACTGTATTTTAGAGGCATAGTAGTGGTAGATTTCCCTTTTGGCAGCGGTTTCCTTTCTTACCACTCTTCTTTCCTTTTTGCCTCTGGTAGGCCTAGTGGGTGTGTCAGTGTTTGAGGTTTTACCCACTAGGGGAGGCTACTGGTTTACTAGTAGTTCTCACCCCCATTCTTCTTTCCTCTTTTGCTTCTTCTTTGTTTTGCAGTGTCTTCTGCGGGTGCTGCTGGGCTTTCAGCGGCGGGTCGAGGAGAGAGGACGGCTGAGTAGATAGATCTCGAGGCAGGATGAGCGTGTTAGCTGGACTGTTGGTGTACCCTGGTTTCCTCAGACGGTTGTACTTTTACATTTGGGACTGGCTTTTGCCAGCAGGTTGTATTTATTTTGGTGAGCTGGGAGAGACAGATGTATCATTTATACAGATGTATTGTATTTTATTTCCAGCTTCAGTCTGAGATGTATTAGTTTTAGTTCGGCTCTGTTTTTTGTTGCTCTTTTATTGTTTTCTTATATCTGAGCAGGTTTGGCGCTTCGTGTACACGGAAAATACCGTGTGCACGGCGGATCTGTAGACGGGCCCGGGTTCTGGTTTACACTCGGGGCGTGACACCCTGTACCACCTGTTGTACCACCGGCTATTCCACCAGTCCCTACGGCACCGTCGTCGAGCAGTGGGGCCCAGGGGATGTTCAGGCCGTTGACCCCGGCGGAGGAGCGGGAGTTTGCTGACAAGCTCTCACAGTTTTGCAAGCGAGGACCGCCTAGGTTCTCAGGGCGGAGCACACATCCATGGGAGATAGGATCGTGGCTGGCAGCAATGGAGAAGTTATTTCGGGACTTCTTCATTGACCATAGATACAGAGTGCATATGGCAGTACACTGTCTAGAGGGGGATGCAGATGCTTGGTGGCGTCGGGTTGAGCCTTTGGAGTTTCAGATTACCCGACAGCTGCCTTGGTCAGAGTTTCGGCGGATGATTATGGACACCTATTTCTCCACGAGCGTGAAGAAAAAGATTGAGGATGACTTGAAGAATCTACAGCAAGGTGATCGGGCTGTATGGGATTATTTTCAGGAGTTCACGCAGTTGCTCAACTGCGTGCCCTATGTTGCCAGGGATGGGCCGCACCAGGTAGAGCTTTTTGAGACGGGCCTTCGCCCAGAGATTTATACCTTAGTGCACGCCCAGAGGCTTCAGACCTTATCAGAGGCGGTGGATCATGCACAGTGGGTCGAGAGGGGAGACCACGTTGTCGCTAGACGTGGAGGCTTGGTCGCTCAGGGTTCTGAGAGGAAGCGACCAGCGCCAGATGATGGGGGACAGGCCAGTTCCTGGAGGCCGCCCCGACCGCCACCGCCTCAGTTTACGGGCCGTGGGCGCTCGGAGCGGCGAGGGTCTGGGGGATCCCAGAGGCCCCCGCAGCATCAGCAGCAGCAGCCCCAGCGACAGCAGCAGCATTCGCAGCAGCAGAGGTCGCAGTCTCGACAGCAGGGGTCACAGCGGCAGAGGCAGTAGCAGCAGCAGTCGAGGCAGTCTCAGTCGGCGGTCAGGTGCATCTTTTGTAGGGGACAGCACCCGTCGGATACTTGTGATCAGAGGTATGGCCGCTGTTATCGGTGTGGACAGTCTGGCCACATTCGTGCTACTTGCCCTTTCTCGGCATCGCCGGCTCCTTCCTCAGCATCAGCCCCTTCGGCGCCCCAACAGCGGCCTTATGCTCCAGCGAGCAGGGCTCCTTCTTCGCATCCTGCAGACTACAGACCCCCGGCACAGAGTGGGCATGTTTACGCCGCCCAGGTAGAGGACTCCGCAGCAGCCGACCACGTGGTTGCAGGTATCACTTTACTTTTTGGTACTAGAGCTCGCACTTTATTTGATACCGGTGCATCACATTCTTTTATCAGTAGATCATTTGCATCATCCTATGGATTAGAGTTAGGTCGGTTGCCACATGCATTAGAGGTACGGATTCCTGAGCATACATTACATGTAGAGGAGTGTTGTTGGTCTTGCCCTGTACAGCTTGAGTCTTAGGTTTTGCCAGCGGACCTTATGGTCCTTAGTCAGCTGCGAGATTTTGACATTGTACTGGGGGTGGATTGGCTGGCCCGCTATTTCGCGACGATTGACTGCGCCGTGAGGACTGTTACTTTTAGCGAGCCAGGCCAGGAGGTGTTCGTTTACAGGGGGTGCCAGAGTGCTTTCTTTGCCTCTGTGGTTTCGACTTCTCGGGCGAGGCAGATGATGCGCAGTGGCTGCGTAGCCTTTTTGGCTTGTGTGGTAAAGGAGCCTACGGCGGCACCGGGACTCACGGATATCCCTATTGTCCATGAGTTCCCGGACGTGTTTCCACCGGAGTTGACTTGTATGCCGCCGGATAGGGAGGTTGAGTTTTTGATTGACGTAGTCCCAGGAACTGCGCCAATCTCTAAGGCTCCTTACCGGATGGCACCGGCTGAGTTGCGAGAGTTAAAGGCGCAACTTCAGGATTTAATGGATAAAGGCTTTGTGAGGCCAAGTGTATCGCCTTGGGGAGCGCCGGTGCTATTTGTGAAGAAGAAAGATGGATCACTTCGACTGTGTGTTGATTATCGAGAGCTGAATAAAGTGACCATCAAGAACAAGTACCCTTTGCCGCGCATTGATGATCTATTTGATCAGCTGCAAGGGTCTTGTGTCTTCTCCAAGATTGACTTACAGTCTGGTTACCACCAACTGAAGGTGAAGGCCGAGGACATCCCGAAGACGGCATTCAGGACGCGGTACGGGCATTATGAGTTTACCGTCATGCCTTTTGGATTGACTAATGCCCCTGCTGCTTTTATGGATTTAATGAATAGGATTTTTCGGCCATATCTGGATCGATTCGTGGTGGTGTTTATTGATGATATCCTGATCTATTCACGGAGTGATGCGGAGCACGAGGAGCATCTGAGGATTGTGCTGCAACTTCTCTGGGAGAAGAAGTTGTATGCCAAACTATCTAAGTGCGAATTTTGGCTTAGAGAGGTCACCTTTTTGGGGCATGTGATCTCCGCAGCAGGAGTGGCCGTGGACCCGGCGAAGATTGAGGCAATCCGGGATTGGCCTCGACCAACGACGGTATCTGAGGTTCGCAGTTTTATGGGCTTAGCCGGATACTACCGTCGGTTTGTGGAAGGTTTTGCGAAACTTTCCACACCCCTCACTCGTCTGACTCGTAAAGGGATTAAGTTTATTTGGAGTGAGGATTGCCAGAGGAGCTTTGAGGAATTAAAGAACAGATTGATGTCGACTCCTATCCTTTCCCTCCCTATTATGGGGAAAGGATATGTGATTTATAGTGATGCATCGCACAGTGGACTTGGTTGCGTGCTGATGCAGGAGGGTAGAGTGATCGCGTATGCCTCTCGGCAGCTAAAAGATTATGAAAAGAACTACCCCACCCATGACTTGGAGCTTGCTGCAGTGGTTTTTGCATTGAAGTTGTGGCGCCATTATCTGTATGGGGAGCACTGCGAGATTTACACAGATCACAAGAGCTTGAAATACTTGTTCACACAGAAGGAGCTCAACTTGAGGCAACGCCGATGGTTAGAATTATTAAAGGATTATGATGTGGATATACTCTACCATCCCGGCAAGGCCAACGTGGTTGCTGATGCCTTGAGCAGGAGAGCAGTGCAGAGCTTATCTTTGATGATCACCGATCAGGCGCCACTACTTGAGCAGATGAGGCGGTTAGAGCTCGAGGTTGTATCCCGTGGGGTCTCTGTGCGACTTATGACTCTAGTCGTACAGCCCACTCTGTTGGACAGGATTCGGGAGAGACAGAGTGAGGACCCCCACTTGATGAGGGTTCGAGAGCAGATTCAGACGGACTCGGCAGGGGATTTTTCAGTTGATGCTTCGGGAGTACTTCGGTACAGGGACCGAGCTTGTGTGCCCATGGATATAGAGATTCGAGAGCAGATCTTGAGGGAGGCCCACTATACACCTTATACCATCCATCCTGGGGGGACTAAGATGTATAGGGACCTCAAGGCACAGTTCTGGTGGAACGGGATGAAAAGAGACATTGGGAGGTTTGTAGCACATTGCTTAACTTGTCAGCAAGTAAAGGCTGAGCATCGTGTACCTGCTGGCAAGTTGCAGAGCTTCCCAATCCCTGAATGGAAATGGGAACATGTTACCATGGATTTTGTCACCGGGTTGCCGAGGGCACAGTCAGGAGCAGACGCGATCTGGGTAGTCGTGGACAGACTCACCAAATCCGCTCACTTTTTACCGGTACAGGTGACTTGGCCACTAGACCGACTGGCACAGCTGTATTTAGACGAGGTAGTGAGGTTGCATGGCGTGCCTGCCTCCATTGTATCTGATCGAGATTCGAGGTTTGTTTCGCGCTTTTGGAGGAGTCTACAGGCCACTTTGGGGACGCAGCTCAGTTTCAGCACGGCTTTCCACCCACAGACAGACGGACAGTCAGAGCGGACTATACAGATTCTTGAGGACATGCTCCGGGCTTGCACGCTAGACTTTGGAGGAGGATGGGTGCGACACTTATCACTGGCAGAGTTTGCGTACAACAATAGCTTTCAAGCGAGCATCCAGATGGCTCCGTTCGAAGCATTGTATGGACGCAAGTGTCGTTCCCCACTTTATTGGAGCGATGTGGGTGAAAGACGGACTTTGGGTCCAGAGTTGTTGCGAGAGGCAGAGGATAAAGTCAGGATAATCAGGCAACATCTTCAGACAGCTCAGAGCAGACAGAGGAGCTACGCCGATGTGCGGAGACGAGACCTGGAGTTTAGGATTGGAGATCATGTCTTTTTGAAGGTTTCGCCTTCAAAGGGTATCCGGAGATTTGGGATTCGTGGGAAACTGAGCCCTCGTTATATTGGACCTTTTGAGGTATTGGAGCGCATAGGGCCAGTTGCCTACAGGCTTGCACTTCCTCCCAGGCTTGCCGGTGTTCACGATGTATTTCATGTATCGACCCTGAGGAAGTATGTTCATGATCCGTCTCACATCATCGATTTCACCCCACTGGAGGTTGCTGAGGATCTGAGCTTTGTTGAGCGGCCATTGAGAATCTTGGACCGCGAGGTTAGAGAGCTGCGCAGCCGGGCCATCCCTTATGTGAAGATCCTCTGGAGCGGTCGTGATGAGCACGAGGCTACCTGGGAGCTAGAGTCAGCGATGATGGATGCTTACCCCTATTTGTTCGAGGCCCCGGCTTGAGGTATGGCTTTTGTTTCGAGGACGAAACTCTTTTTAGTGGGGGAGGATGTAGTGTTCTGGTTTTTCCCCGTTCAGTTTTCCGTTGAATCCACTGTGTAGAACACCTAGTGTTGGTGTGTCTGGCCCATGGTGCATCAAAGGGGTGCCACAGATGGACCTTGTGTGGTATTTTAGCTGATTTGGTCTTCGGCGGTGTTTGCCGAATTTTAGAAAAGGAATTGGGCCAAGCGGAGTTCGGATTTGGATTCAACGCAGAAAAACGCTTGAAAACGACTATTTATTTGTCGAATTTGGAGTCCGGATGACCAAAAACGGGTTTCCGGAAGTTTCGAGGGATTTTTGGTGCATGGGGGTGCTTCGTGGACCGGCCTATGCCACGTGGCAGCTCACCATTGGGCGGCCCACGTCGCTCGGTCCACGGGAAAGGGCGCGGCGGTGCATGGACCGCGCGGCGGGCCACGTGGCAGGCGCGGAGTGGCGGGCGTGTGGGGCGCGGTCCAGGGAGGTTGGCGCGGGGCTCGTGGACCGGGCGCACGACACGCGTCGCCGGCTGGTTGGGTGGTCCACCTGGACTCGGTCCACGCGTGCCCGAGGCGGCGCCTCGGGGCACGGGCCGGTGCAGGGCCACAGTGCGGCTGGTCGGCCGCACATGGCCCGCACTCGAGTGCGGGCCACGTATCGGCCGGCCAGCGGAGGGGTGCATGCACCGCCTCCAGCGCACCCGGGCCACGTGGCGGGCGGCCAGTCGCCACGCACGGCTGTTTGCTGTGCGGGGGACACGTGGCCGCTCCAGGGACTTTCGGGCGGTCGGACGGCCCCCCGTCCGACCTTCTTTGAGGATTCGGGCGCTCGAAAGTGGCGCCCGAATCCGACAAAAAGGGGGGGGTGTTGGCAGCCTATATAAAGGCCTTTTGGGGGGCCCTTTTGCTCACTTTCTGTGAGGATTTCCACAGTGAACCCTTAATGAAAAATTTTCCTCTACCTGAAACCCTTCTTGTTGCTCACTCCTGAGATTTTTAGGAGCGCGTTTTTCGAGGTTGGTCATTTTCCGGCGCGGCGCAACACTCGTTCTTCGACGACCCGTTTCGTCCCTTCGCAGTGTTTAGGCTCCCCCGGCTCACCCCGACCTCCGATTCGGGTGATTTTTGCGCCGTTGGACTCTCGACAGGTAGGGCTTCATTTTTGATATTTTGAGTTGCCCCTGGTTTTCTTGTGGATTTTGAGTTTTCCCGAGCTTCTTTGTGACCCATTTTTCCTCGCGGAGTTTTGGACAGCACCTACTTGATTTGGCTATAACTTCGCGCTCAGGCGACGGATCGAGGCGATTCGAAAGGCATTTCTCATCTACATCTCGCGAGGAATCTCCTGGAATTTTCTCAGATTTTTCTGAATATTTTTCGAAGGTGGAAATCTCCTTTCTCTGTAACTTTTTGGTACAGAAATTCTGCACAGTTTTGTTTGGGGTGTTCCCCTTGCCGAATTTGTATCTCAACGAAGGAAGCTCGGTTTTGAACGTGCAGGTACTCGTTTCGACGGGTTCGTCGCAAGGAATGCGACGGTATTTTTATTAGAATTTTCTGAGCACCCTTCGCAGGTGAAAATCTGAGATCTTTAGATCGGTAATTTTGGGACAGATTTTGTGATGTTTGAAGGACTAAAATTATGTATGTTCTTCTTGGAGGTTTGGCACAGCATTGCGGTGAGTTTTGGTGCGAGCGCGGGTTTTCGCATTTGGGACAGGATTTTAGCGCTCGAGGTGGGTACCGTTGTTAACCTCTTATTTTGGACAACCCACTAGGCATATTGGAGCTTGTATTTTGTAATATGGCCAACATACTAGTAAAAATGAACATAGTATGCTTAATGAAAGGAAAAGGACTCACGATTGATACTTGCATCTTTAGAGGACTAGACACTAATAAATGGTAATAACCGGCTAAATCTGTTTCATACTTAATGTTTATTGAAGGACTTAGGCATGTGTCTAAATCAGCTTATGGCAGGTTAATATTTTGGATATTTTTACCCAAGGCATAATGTAAGAATTGGAATATTAAAATTATCTTGCTTAGTAAAGGACTTTTGCATGCTTGAATGGTCATCTAGTTAGGCCACCTTTTTCTGCTGAACTATCATGCTGGAATTGACTTAGGAGAAACCATGATTTCATTTTCTCCAGTTATCTTGACATAGGGGATGTCATGCTCAGGTTAGAGCAGGGGCTGGAATAGTGTAGTCAGATACTTGGGATTCAGGACGGACAGGCTGTGATGGCAGGGTGTTGCGGCAACCGCGGATTTTGGGCGGTTGATCGGACAGTTGTTATTGCATCAGATCGGGGAGAGGATTTGGGTTTCTTTTAGTGGATGGTTATTTCCATTTAGATCAGTGTCATGATCCAGTCCTGCGGACTTTTTACTCAGGCATTTTACTCGTGTGGGTCGCTCCCCTCGAGTGCCACTCCGGAGTGCGCGTTATGCAGACTTGAGTCCTTGAGACTCCTATCCCCTATCGGTGTTATGCGTAGGCTGGCATACCCGATTTGGCAGGCATCGCAGGCAGTACCAGGGTTTACTGGGGTATAGATTGGTTTGGTCAGGCAGGCTTTGTTATTCTGATGTATATATGTAGCTATCTTTTAGCTGGGCATGTAGAGGCATACTAGTGGTAGCTTTTATCAGTAGTTTTATTTTCAGTTTACCACTTTTATTCTTTTCGCCTCTGGTAGTCCTAGTGGGCAGGTTCGAGTTGAGGTTTACCCACTAGGGGAGGCTACTGTCTTTATAGTAGTTCTCACCCCCACTCTTTTTTCCTCTTCTTTTCCCCTTTGTTTTGCAGAGTTCTCTACGGGAGTTGCGGGACCCTCTTCCCTGGACCGAGGTAAGAGGATCGTTGACTAGCTAGCTGTTTTCCCCTGATCCTGAGTTTGATAGATTTGGATGTATCCCCGGTACACTCAGACTGTTGTACTTCCTTTTATTTTGGGTCTGGCTTCGGCCAGGTGGATGTTTTTTTTTGTGAGCTGGGAGAGACACATGTATATTTTTGAGAATTATGTTGTACTTTACTTTCCAGTATTCTTCTGAGATGTACTAGTTTTAGTTTAGCTCTGTTTTATGCTCCTTTATTATATCTTCATATCTGAGCAGGTTACCAGCGCTTCGTGTACACGGGAAATTCCGTGTGCACGGCGGATCTGTGGACGAGCTCGGGTTCTGGTTTACACCCGGGGCGTGACATTTACCCACTGAGGACTGCTGTTAGTAGTTCTCACACCCGTTGTTGCTCCCCAGTGATCTCTTCTGGAGCAGCAGTACTGGCAGAGCGCGGCAAGGGAGTCGTGGACTAGATAGAGCTCCACCCTGATGGTTCTGATAGAGATTGCCCTACTATTTATTTATTTCTTTCTGTTTTTTTTTTATGTATCCAGGCTACTGTATTTTTGGTCAGGCTGGAGCCATCTTTATGTATTATGTCAGTCCCAGTGTTGTATTTTTTTTGAGAGTTGTAAATTGTTAAGAATTGTATTTATATTGCTTAGGAGTTGTATTATTGGAGTTATCGTGGACTTGTATGATGTTGGTATTTGGAGTTGTATATGTGGATGTTGTTGTTAGTAGTGGAGTTGTACTTAGTGTAGATTTTGGGAGTTTTAGTTGGCTAGTATATCTTTGTAGTTGGATTTTGGAGTGATTATATTTAGTGGTGGTGTGGAGTTGTATTACTGTTTGTTGTGAAGACTTTTGTGGATGGTTTATTGATACAGTAGTCTTTATTCATTTCTCGCTCTGTGCCGCTTTTTGTGGTTATACATTCTCTTGTACACTACACTTGGTTGCTTGGGTTATTGTATCGCTTCGTATATGTGGGAAATACTGTATATACGGCGGATCTGTTGTCGCACTCGAGTTCTGGTTTACACTCGGGGCGTGACAGATTAAGTTTGTATTAGAGCTTAGGGAATAGGTCATTTTGGTTCTCAGGAAACCCTAGGCTATTGGCTGACCATAGGATGATAGCACGTGAGAGACGTGATTATGCGAAAGTCAGTGATTTGGTTTATTAACTCTCTGATGGAGTAGAGAGAGAAATTTGACATACCCTTCTTCTGCTTGGCAATTATGTTGGCTGCAGACGACATAAGGCTACGGAAGTGGGGCGATGTCTTGGACTTTCGCTAGATTGGATCGAGTGGTGGTTTGATTTTGATCGTGATGTAGCTGTGTTTTAGCGTGTTGACTTGTGCGATTTGTTTCTACGTGTTCCACTCCGGTACCCTGTGAGGATTGGGCAGGAGAGATCTGTCATGATGGACGAGTTGAGAGTTCAGATGATTCGCCGAGAGAAGAGGAACCGTAAATAGAAAGAGCCTATGGTGCAGCGGTCAGCACAGCGAGCTCTGGAGTCTTCGGCGATATCTTCGAATAGTGTCAGAGCATGGGAGTTCAGTTTGATTTTGGCCTTAGTTGGGCAGGGGCAGATGTTGGATGTTTTGTCGAATTGTAGGTCGGGATTGGACAGCCAAGGAACCATTTTTGGAGTTACCGTTTAGATTGGCTGGATGAGTTTGAGGTTGAGATGGTGATAGCAGTACCTTGAACCCAGGATATTTTGAGATACACATGATTTTGGTATGCTCACGTTTCTTCCGAATTTGGAAGGGTTGCTAGAACCGGTTCTTGTTTGATTAAGGTGAAGGCGTTAACCCTTCAAGGTTTGGAAAAGTAAAACTGATTTTAACAGATTTTTCTAAGAAGTAAAATTTACCAAAATGAATTTTCTTTAATCAAGGTAATTTTTAAGAAAATAAGTGTCACCTTTAGTTCCGCAACCCAAAATGGGTTCGAGAGATCTTGGTTCCAATGGCTGTTTTCACAACTGAGTATGAAAGTTTGGTTATCCGAAGGAGTTTTGAGTGAAAGCACCCAGCAAAATCTGATGGAGGATAGACCTGTCGACTTAAACTCCTGAGGTTGTAGTGACATTAGTTTTGAGATCTTGAATTGCTAGGAGGACGAAATTAACAGAATTTCGACTATCGTGATGACCACAGTAGCAGAGATAGCTATATGGCAAGGACAACAATAGTACAAGTGACGCTCTGACAGGTGGGTCATTTGCGGTGGACTTCATGCACTTTTTGGTGCGAGCAGTGATAGAGCTGGTGCTACAGATTCGGCTAGTTGGGGCATTTTGCATCATCCTGTCCCAAAGTGGGGACCTTTGCACCGACGTCTGCATCGACTCCTCTTGTGCCATTGCAGATGGCAGGGCCTCCTCAGGGTAGATGAGTGTTGTGGATCCTGCATGGTGCGGATAGGACCTTGGATTTTACCCATTGAGTTATTGGTCCTACATTAGCTCCAGGTTTTCGATGTGGCATTTGGTATAGATTGGTTATCTCGATACTATACCACGATCGACTATAGAGAGAGGACAGTGACTCTTGGAGAGTCGGGTTAGGAGGAGTGTGTTTACAGAGGATGCCACAGCACGCTGTTCGCAGCGACTATATCTTCGGCCAGGGCACAACATATGATGAGTAGAGGATGTATTGCATTATTGTCAACGGTGGTGGAGGTGCCTACGGCGGCACTGGGGATCGAGGACATTCCTGTCGTCCGCGAGTACCCAGCGATTTTCCCTAGTGAGCTTTTATTGATGCCGCCGGATAGGGAGGTTGAGTTTGTTATTGATGTAGTTCCGGGAACTGCATCAATTTCTAAGGCACCCTATAGAATGGCTCCTGCTGAGCTAAGAGAATTAAAGGCGCATTTGCAAGACTTGTTGAATAAAGGTGTTATCAGCTCAGTGCGTCACCTTGAGGAGTGCAATTACTGTTTGGTGATGTAAAAAATGGCTCACTCGAATTTTTGTATGGATTATAGAGAATGGAATAAAGTGATCCTCAAGAACAAATTTCCGTTGTCTCGAATCGATGATTTGGTGGATTAGTTACAATGGGCTTCAATGCTCTTGAAGATGGATCTTCAGTCTTGTTACCACCAGTTGAGGGTGAGGACCGAGGACCTTTTGAGGATCACATTCAGGTCTCGGTATAGGCATTATGAGTTCACAGTGATGCCTTTTGGATTAATTAATGCCCCTGCCACCTTTATGAATCTAATGAGTAGAATCTTCCAACCTTATTTGAATCAGTTCGTGGTGGTCTTCATGGATGATATTCTGATATACTCCGGAAGTGATGTAGAGCACGAGGAGCACTTGAGGATAGTGCTGCAACTTCTCCAAGAAGAGAAGTTGTATCCCAAGTTATAAAAGTGTGAATTTTATCGTCAGGAGATGGCATTTTGGGCCACGTGATTTCAGTCGTGTTCGTGGCAGTGGACCCGACGAAGGTTAATGCAGTTTGGGATTAGATCTATGGGAGTTGAATGGTATTAACAGAGTTTTGAAGAGTGGAATCGAAATGGATATCGGCACCGATCCTAGCATTATCAGAGATGAGAGAGGGTTTCATCATTTCCAGTGTTGCCTCCCACAGTGGGCTAGGTTGAGTTTTGTTACAGTATGGTAGGGTAATTACTTATGTATTACATCAGCTGAAGGATTATGAGAAGAATTACCCTACCCATGAGTGGGAGCTGGCCGCTGTGGTTTCACACTAAAGCTGTAGCGCCACTATCTTTGTGCGGAGGATTGTGAAATCTTCACTGATCACAAGAGCTGAAATACTTGTCACTCAGAAGGAGCTCAACTTGAGACAACACCAATGGCTGGAATTGGTAAAAGATTATGACTTGGGTTTATAGTACCACCCTGAGATAGTGATTATGGATGCAGATATCTTGAGTAGACCAGCAGTGTATTCACTGAGTTTGTTGATTACCCAACAGATGCCACTATTCGAGCAGCTGAGGCGTTTGGACATTGAGGTTGTATTCGCTGGGGTTTCTGCAAGACTTATGTCTCTAGTCTTGCAGCCAACTCTGTTAGATAGGATCAAGGAAAAACAGAGTGTGGACCCCTATTTGGCGAGGATTAGAGATCAGATGTAGCAGGATCAAGTTGGGGATTTTGCCATTGATACAGCGGGAGTATTCAAGTACAGGGACCGCATTTGTGTGCCTATGGATTCATGGATTAGAGAGCAGATACTGGGGGAGGTTCACTATACACCTTATACCATTCCCTTAGGTGGTACTAAGATGTATAGAGACCTCCAGGCATATTTTTCTGGTGGACTGGAATGGAGAGAGATATTGGGAGGTTCCTTTATCATGGTTTAACTTGGCAGCAAGTTAAAGCTGAACATCAGATTTTCGCAGGCAAGTTACAGAGCCTTCCAATACTTGAATGGAAATGGGATCAGGTGACAATGGATTTTGTTACTGGATTACCGAGGTTGCCGAGTGGAGTGATGGCTATATGGGTTATAGTTGATAGATTGACCAAATCAGCCCCCTAGTTCCCTATTCAGATGAGTTGGTCTTGGGAGCGAATAGCGCCGCAGTAGCTGTACAGGGATGTTGTCACACCCCGGGTGTAAACCAGAACCCGGGCCCGCCAACAGATCCGCCGTGCACACGGAATTTCCCATGTACACGAAGCGCTGGTAACCTGCTCAGATAGATAATATATAATAAAAGAGCATAAACAGAGCTGAACTAATAGAACTAAAAGTAATCTCAGACTAAAATAAACTACAAACTGAAATAAAGTACAATATTCCCAGCTCACCATAAAGATACAACCAGCTGGCCAAAGCTAGACCCAAAAGTAAACTACTGAAGTCTGAGATACAAAAGGGGTACAATAAAAACCTCGCTAATCTCTCGCTCGGGGTAGATGATCTAGCTAGTCGGCGATCCTCTTACCTCGATCTGCCGCTGAAGGCCCAGCAGCTCCCACAGATGACTCTGCAAAACAAAGGGGAAAAGGACAGAAAACAACAATGGGGGTGAGAACCACTAGATAAACCAGTAGCCTCCCCTAGCGGGTAAAACCTCTAATGCTGACGCACCCACTAGGAATAAAGAGGCAAAAGGAAGAACAGTGGTATGCAATATAGATTGCTGAAAAAGGAACTACCACTACTATGCCTCTAAATGCAGTGCCAAAAGATAACTGTATATATATATGAAACTATAAAGCTGACTACCCAAGAAACCCAATCAGAGGGCCAGGAAATACTGGCACTGCCTGCTCTGTCATCACTCACAACTCACCAACTGATCGGCACCCATCACGGTCAAAAAGCCTACTCCGGAGTGGCACTCGAGGGGAGCGACCCACACGAGTAAAATATCTCTGTAACCAATGTCTCACAATAGCAGGACTGGATCATGACTATGATCAAAGTGGGAAACTCCATCCACTAATGCAATCCCGGTCCCCAATCTGATATGATAATAACATCCGTCAACCGCCCAAAATCCGCGGTCGCCGCTAAACCCGTAAATCCCAATCTGATAAGGTAAAAACATCTGGTCAACCGCCTAACATCCGCGGTTGCCACTATGCCCCACAATCCCCAAAACGAGTCTAAACTGTCCCAGACTCAAGATCCAACTACACTATCTCAAGATCCCGATCCGATTCGATCATCATGCATCGATAGAGAAGAATAACAATAAAACATGTTTTCTCCTAAGTCAAATCCCATAATATAGTGCTGCAGTAAAATAGTGGCCTAACTAGTTGTCCAAATAAGCATGCAAGTGTTCTCTTTTAAAAGCATTTAAAAAGTGACTAAGGTTTCATGTAAAGAACCAATTTAAAATATTATAGGGTTATTTAATTGCATGCGGTTTAAGATATAGCAATTGTCCAACTTGTTGTCCCAGATTTATCACATAGAAGCTATCACTTAATTTAGGGGGCCAATGCAATAGGTTCATATACCACAAGTTAACTATCATATTTGTAATTGGGAAACTCTACTATTCCTAGTGTGCAAGTCAACAAAGAGGGAAACGCAACCACCCACCTCGAAAAGCGTGCACAATACACTCAGAAAATACCCGCTATCCTCTAAGCACACCGTCAGCTGAAACAGTATCCTACAACATCACACAAGTGTACACGGTGTAAAAACTACAAGTCCCAAATATATATTTGCTGTTTTTAAAATCAGCACGCAAAACGAGGAATTTCACCTCTGTCCCGAGCTCCAAAAATTCCAGAAAAATCACGGTTGCGTTCCTCGCGAAAAGTAGCCCAAAATCGACTCTTGAATCGCCTCGATCTGATATTCCTACGCTGAGAAACAATTCGTCGAAGTCGCCGCTGTCCAAAAGCCCAAACAGCAAAAGAGGGGTCAAAACACCTCGGGAATCGTGCCAAGGAATCAGAATCCAGAGAAACCATCAACATGGAAAGCGAAGCCCTACCTCTTAGGAACACAGCGGCGAAGAAATCGTCGGAAAATGACTCCTGTGCTGCGCAGGGGACTCTTCCGACTGAAATGCGACGATAACGGGCCGAAAATGGGGGAAAACCGAGGCACGCTGTAAAATCCGGATCGCCGTTGTCGATCTTCCGAAAAATCTGGGAACGCACCACGAGGTAGAAAAATCTGTGAGGAACAACTTCTCTAAAGACCTCTCCCTCTCAATCTCTCTCTATCTCTCGGAAAAGCCAGAAAAATGAGGGGAGGGGGCCTATTTATAGGCCCACTAAAAACATTTCAGAAATGACCAATAAGTCCCAGATTCGGGCGCTCGGTTCATTCGGGCCCGATTTCGGGCCCGCACAGTAACTCGGCCCAACATGCGGCCCATCCCGCACGGGATCCCGGTCGGACCGAATTTTGGTCCGACCCGCCTGGGCGTCCGACACGTGTCCCCCACACAGGGGACAGCGCGCCCGGCGAACCGGGTGCGGCCACGTGCCCCCTGCGGGGGCGGCGGGGTGGGTGGCGCCCGCCTATGGCGTGGCGCCACGTGTCCCCCATTTCCCGCCCGACACGCCTGCCGGCGGCCGCTGCGCGCCGCCTGCACGCCTGCAGCGCGTGCGCGTACGGCCGCAGGCGCGTGCCTGCGGGTGCGCCGCGCGCACGTACGCCCGCCAACCCGGGGCCGCCACGTGGCGCGCCCCGGTGCACCGTGCACCGCGCCGCTGCCCCAGCCTGCCCGGCCTGCCCGCGCTTGTTCCATGCGCCGCGCGTGCTGCACCGGTCCAACGGAAGCCTGCCACGTGGCCCGCCGGTCCACCGTGCACCGGCGGCCCATCCCGTGGACCGAGAGTGGCGCGCCGGCCCAATAAGAGGCTGCCACGTGTCCCAGGGTGGTCCACGGCTCCCCCATGCACCATTTTGCGCAGAAAACTTCGGGGGGTTCGTTTTTGGGCATCCGGACTCCGTTTTTAACAAATAAACAGCCGTTTTCAAGCGTTTTTCCGCGCTGAATCCAAATACGACCTCCGTTTGGCCCAAAGCCTCTTCTAAAATTCGGCAAATACAGCCGAAGGCCAAACCAACAGTAAATACCACTCTGTGTCCATCCATAGCATCCCTTTGATGCACTGTGGGCCAAATACACCAAGGATAGGCGTTTCACACCAAGGATTCACGGGAAAAACTGTAGGAAAACCAGGGCCACTACATCCTCCCCCACTAACAAAAGTTTCATCCTCGAAACGAAAATCATACCTCAATCCTGAGCCTCGAACAGGTAGGGGTAGGCGTCCATCATCTCCGACTCCAGCTCCCAAGTAGCCTCGCGCTCGTCATGATAGCTCCAAAGAACCTTCACATAGGGAATGGCCCGACTGCGCAATTCTCGTACCTCTCGATCCAGAATCCGCAGCGGGCGCTCCTCGTACCTCAAATCCTCGCTGATCTCGGGTGGCGTGAAGTCGATGACGTGCGATGGGTCGAAGACGTACCTCCTCAGAGTAGAAACATGGAACACATCATGGACACCAGCAAGTCTCGGGGGAAGTGCAAGCCGGTAAGCAACTGGCCCGATACGCTCTAATACCTCAAAGGGTCCAATGTATCGGGGACTGAGTTTCCCGCGAATGCCAAACCTCCTTATCCCTTTGGACGGCGAGACTTTCAAAAATACATGATCTCCAACCTGAAACTCTAAGTCTCGTCGCCGAACATCAGCATAGCTCCTCTGTCGACTCTGAGCGGTCTGAAAGTGCTGTCGAATCACTCTGACCTTCTCCTCTGCCTCTAGCAATAAATCTGGTCCCAGAGTCCATCTCTCCCCCATCTCACTTCAATATAGCGGTGATCGACATTTGCGTCCATACAATGCTTCAAACGGGGCCATTTGGATGCTCGCTTGAAAGCTATTGTTGTACGCAAACTCAGCCAATGATAAATGTCGAATCCACCCACCGCCAAAATCCAGGACACAAGCCCTCAGCATATCCTCAAGGATCTGAATCGTCCGCTCTGACTGTCCATCAGTCTGTGGGTGGAAAGCTGTACTGAAACGAAGCTGAGTCCCCAAGGTAGCCTGTAAACTCCCCCAGAATCGCGAAGCAAACCTCGGGTCTCTATCTGATACTATGGAAGCTGGCACCCCATGTAACCTCACTATCTCATCCAAGTATAACTGGGCTAGTCGCTCGAGTGGCCAAGTAGTCTGTATAGGCAAAAAGTGCGCTGACTTGGTAAGTCGATCCACCACTACCCAGATAGCATCTGCACCTCCCTGTGCCCTCGGCAATCCGACCACAAAATCCATCGTAATGTGGTCCCATTTCCACTCGGGAATTGGGAGACTCTGTAGCTTGCCAGCTGGCACTCGATGCTCAGCTTTTACCTGCTGACAAGTCAAACACTGAGACACAAACCTCCCAATATCCCTCTTCATGCCATTCCACCAGAAGTGTGCCTTGAGGTCCTTATACATCTTAGTCCCCCCAGGATGAAGGGTGTAAGGTGTATAATGGGCCTCCCTCAATATCTGCTCTCTGATCTCAGCATCCACTGGCACACATGCTTGGTCCCTGTACCTCAGTACTCCCGTAGCATTCACTGTACAGTCCCCTGACTGATCACTCGGAATCTGATCTCGAATCCTGGTCAAGTAGGGGTCCTCACTCTGTCTCTCTCGGATCCTCTCCAGCAGAGTGGGCTGCACGACCAAAGACATCAGTCTAGCAGAGACCCCAGGGGACATAACCTCTAACTCAAGCCGTCTCAACTCCTCTAGCAGTGGCGCCTGATCTGTAATCATCATGGACAAACTCTGCACCGCTCTCCTACTCAAAGCATCTGCAACCACATTGGCCTTGCCTGGATGGTAAAGGATATCCACATCGTAATCCTTTAGTAGCTCCAACCATCTGCGCTGTCTCAAATTCAGCTCCTTCTGAGTGAACAGATACTTTAAGCTCTTGTGGTCGGTGTAGATCTCACAATGCTCCCCGTACAGGTAATGGCGCCAAAGCTTCAGTGCAAACACCACGGCAGCAAGCTCCAAGTCGTGGGTAGGGTAATTTTTCTCGTAATCCTTGAGCTGTCTCGATGCATAAGCGATTACCCTCCCTTCCTGCATCAACACGCAACCGAGTCCACTGTGCGATGCATCACTGTAGATCACATACCCTTTCCCCATAATAGGGAGGGAAAGGATAGGAGCGGTCATCAGTCTATCCTTCAGCTCCTCGAAGCTCCTCTGGCAGTCCTCACTCCAGATAAACTTAACTCCTTTACGTGTCAACCGAGTGAGAGGTGTGGAAAGCTTCGCAAAGCCTTCCACAAACCGACGATAATAACCAGCCAAACCCATGAAGCTGCGCACCTCAGTTACAGTCGTCGGTCGAGGCCAATCACGAACTGCCTCAATCTTCGCCGGGTCTACAGCCACACCAGCGGCGGAAATCACATGGCCCAAGAAAGCTACCTCCCGAAGCCAAAACTCGCACTTTGCCAGCTTGGCATACAACTTCTTCTCTCGTAGAAGTTGTAGCACAGTCCTCAAGTGCTCCTCATGCTCAGCCTCGCTCCGGGAGTAAACAAGGATATCATCAATGAACACTACCACAAAACGATCCAGAAAGGGCCGAAATATCCTGTTCATCAAGTCCATAAAGGCGGCAGGGGCATTAGTCAATCCAAACGGCATAACTGTAAACTCATAATGCCCGTACCGAGATCTGAAAGCAGTCTTAGGAATATCCTCGGCCTTCACCTTCAGTTGGTGGTAACCAGACTGTAGATCGATCTTAGAGAAGACACAAGACCCTTGCAGCTGATCAAAGAGATCATCGATGCGCGGCAAAGGGTACTTGTTCTTGATGGTCACTTTATTCAATTCCCTATAGTCCACACACAGTCTAAGTGACCCATCCTTCTTCTTCACGAACAGCACCGGCGCTCCCCAAGGCGACACACTGGGTCTAATAAAACCCTTATCCATCAAATCTTGCAGCTGTGCCTTAAGCTCTCTCAGCTCGGCCGGTGCCATTCGATAAGGAGCCTTAGAGATTGGCGCAGTTCCCTGAACTACGTCAATCACAAACTCGATCTCCCTGTCAGGCGGCATACAAGTCAGCTCAGGTGGAAAAACATCCGGAAACTCGCGGACAATAGGGATATCCCCGAGTCCCGGTGCTGCCGTAGGCCCCTCCACAACACTAGCCAAAAAGGCTACACATCCACGGTGAATCATCCGCCTCGCTCGGGAAGTCGAAACCATAGAGGCAAAGAAAGCACTCTGACATCCCCGGTATACCAATACCTCCTGGCCTGGCTCTCTAAAAGTGACAGTCCTCACGGCATAGTCAAAAGTCGCAAAATATCAAGCCAGCCAGTCCATCCCGAGAACCACATCAAAGTCCCTCAGCTGTCTCAAGACCAACAGGTCTGCTGGCATAATCCAGGACTCGATCTGCATCGGGCAGGACCAACAACACTCCTCCACGTGCAAAGTGTGATCGTGAACCTGAACCTCTCGTGCACGTGGCAAAAGTCCTACCTCTAACCCATGTAACGATGCAAAAGATCTACTAATGAAAGAATGAGATGCTCCAGTATCAAATAAAGTACGAGTCCTAATGCCAGAAAGTAAGGTGATACTTGCCACCATATGGTCTGCTGCCGAAGAGTCCTCTACCTGCGCGGCATATACTCGCCCACTCTGAGCCGGAGGGCGATAATCTGCGGGATGGGAGGAGGATGGCCTGCTCGCTGGAGCATATGGCCGCTGAGCCGTCGACCGCTGCTGCGATGATGCTGGAGCAGATGCTGAGGAAGGAGCGGCTGAGGTCGAAAAAGGGCACGCAGCTCGAATGTGCCCTGGCTGCCCACATCCGTAGCAGCGACCCCACCGCTGGTCGCAGGTGCCGGGGAAGTGCGGACCCCCACAGAAGATACAACTGCTGGGAGCCCGTGACTATCGGGACTGCTTCTGCTGGGACTGTCGCTGCCGCTGTGGCTGCCGCTGAGACCCGCGCTGCGACGACCGCGATCTCTGCTGTTGCTGCTGCTGCTGCGGGGGCCTCTGGGATCCACCAGGCCCTCGACGCTCCGAACGCCCACGGCCCGGGAACTGAGGCGGGGGCGGTCGGGGCGGCCTCCAAGTACTGGCCTGTCCCCCCTCAACCTGGGCTGGTCGCTTCCTGTCGGAACTCTGCGCGACCGCGGCCCTCTGTCTGGCCACCACCAGATCACCTCTCTCCACCCACTATGCATGCTCTGCGGCTGCCTCCAGAGTCTGAAATCTCTGAGCATGCACCAGTGTGTAAATCTCTGGACGGAGGCCTCCCTCGAACAACTCAACCTGGTGCGGACCGTCACGAGCGACGAAGGGCACACAGTTCAGCAACTCCGTGAACTCCTGGAAGTAGGCATAAGCCGATCGATCGCCCTGCTGCAGATTCTTCAAGTCATCCTCCAACTTCTTCTTCACACTGGTCGAGAAATAGGTGTCCAGCACCATCCGTCGGAACTCCTCCCAAGGCAGCTGCCGAGTAATCCGGAACTCCAGGGGCTCTACCCGCTGCCACCAAAAATCAGCATCCCCGTCCAAACAGTGCACCGCCATGTGCACTCGATACCTCGGGTCGATGAAGAAGTCCCGAAAAAGCTTCTCCATCGCAGAAAGCCATCTCCCAACAGCCCAAGGCTGCGCATCCCGCCCTGAGAATCTAGGTGGTCCCCGCTGAACAAACTTGGAGAGTTTGTCAGCAATATCCTGCTCCTCCTCCGCAGTCAAAGGCTGAATAGCTCCAGGGGCTCTGCTACTCGAAGATGGCGCTGACGGCACAAAAGGTGCAACGGGAGGCACCAGGACCTCAGGAACAGCTAGGGGTGGTGCCTCTCTCTGGGCAAGGAGCTGCTCAAACCTCTGCTCCTGGCGGCGCTGACCCTCCGCCAACTGGGCGACCAAGGCCCTCAACTCAGTAAGCTCGGGGGGTGTAGGCTGCTCTGGCTCAACAGGGGGTGTAGGGGTACCCCGAGTAGGGATCCGACGTCGGGGAGGCATCCTGCCACAAGAAACCACGAATCAGTAACATAACCCCACATGACCCAATCTAGCAAAAGTCAAAGACATCTCCCTATTTCTGTGACTTTATGTTGTCTGCAGCCAACATAACTGTCCACCAGAAATAGGCTATGTCGATCCCTCTTCACTCACTGGAAGAGCCAAATAAATAAATCACCGACTTTCGCAGAATATCACGTCTCTCGCGCCCTATCCTCCTAGGGTCTGCCAAAAGCCTAGGGTTTCCTAAGTCCCAACTGACCTATCCCTAAGCTCTGATACCAACTTAATCTGTCACGCCCCGGGGGTAAACCAGAACCCGGGCCCGCCAACAGATCCGCCGTGCACACGGAATTTCCCATGTACACGAAGCGCTGGTAACCTGCTCAGATAGATAATATATAATAAAAGAGCATAAACAGAGCTGAACTAATAGAACTAAAAGTAATCTCAGATTAAAATAAACTACAAACTGAAATAAAGTACAATATACTCCCAGCTCACCATAAAGATACAACCAGCTGGCCAAAGCCAGACCCAAAAGTAAACTACTGAAGTCTGAGATACAAAAGGGGTACAATAAAAACCTCGCTAATCTCTCGCTCGGGGTAGATGATCTAGCTAGTCGGCGATCCTCTTACCTCGATCTGCCGCTGAAGGCCCAGCAGCTCCCACAGATGACTCTGCAAAATAAAGGGGAAAAGGACAGAAAACAACAATGGGGGTGAGAACTACTAGATAAACCAGTAGCCTCCCCTAGCGGGTAAAACCTCTAATGCTGACGCACCCACTAGGAATAAAGAGGCAAAAGGAAGAACAGTGGTATGCAATATAGATTGCTGAAAAAGGAACTACCACTACTATGCCTCTAAATGCAGTGCCAAAAGATAACTGTATATATATATGCAACTATAAAGCTGACTGCCCAAGAAACCCAATCAGAGGGCCAGGAAATACTGGCACTGCCTGCTCTGTCATCACTCACAACTCACCAACTGACCGGCACCCATCACGGTCAAAAAGCCTACTCCGGAGTAGCACTCGAGGGGAGCGACCCACACGAGTAAAATATCTCTGTAACCAATGTCTCACAATAGCAGGACTGGATCATGACTATGATCAAAGTGGGAAACTCCATCCACTAATGCAATCCCGGTCCCCAATCTGATATGATAATAACATCCGTCAACCGCCCAAAATCTGCGGTCGCCGCTAAACCCGTAAATCCCAATCTGATAAGGTAAAAACATCTGGTCAACCGCCTAACATCCGCGGTTGCCACTATGCCCCACAATCCCCAAAACGAGTCTAAACTGTCCCAGACTCAAGATCCAACTACACTATCTCAAGATCCCGATCCGATTCGATCATCATGCATCGATAGAGAAGAATAACAATAAAACATGTTTTCTCCTAAGTCAAATCCCATAATATAGTGCTGCAGTAAAATAGTGGCCTAACTAGTTGTCCAAATAAGCATGCAAGTGTTCTCTTTTAAAAGCATTTAAAAAGTGACTAAGGTTTCATGTAAAGAACCAATATAAAATATTATAGGGTTATTTAATTGCATGCGGTTTAAGATATAGCAATTGTCCAACTTGTTGTCCCAGATTTATCACATAGAAGCTATCACTTAATTTAGGGGGGCCAATGCAATAGGTTCATATACCACAAGTTAACTATCATATTTGTAATTGGGAAACTCTACTATTCCTAGTGTGCAAGTCAACAAAGAGGGAAACGCAACCACCCACCTCGAAAAGCGTGCACAATACACTCAGAAAATACCCGCTGTCCTCTAAGCACACCGTCAGCTGAAACAGTATCCTACAACATCACACAAGTGTACACGGTGTAAAAACTACAAGTCCCAAATACATATTTGCTATTTTTAAAATCAGCACGCAAAACAAGGAATTTCACCTCTGTCCCGAGCTCCAAAAATTCCAGAAAAATCACGGTTGCGTTCCTCGCGAAAAGTAGCCCAAAATCGACTTTTGAATCGCCTCGATCTGATATTCCTACGCTGAGAAACAATTCGTCGAAGTCGCCGCTGTCCAAAAGCCCAAACAGCAAAAGAGGGGTCAAAACACCTCGGGAATCCTGCCAAGGAATTGGAATCCAGAGAAACCATCAACACGGAAAGCGAAGCCCTACCTCTTAGGAACACAGCGGTGAAGAAATCGTCGGAAAATGACTCCTGTGCTGCGCAGGGGACTCTTCCGACTGAAATGCGATGATAACGGGCCGAAAATGGGGGAAAACCGAGGCACGCTGTAAAATCCGGATCGCCGTTGTCGATCTTCCGAAAAATCTGGGAACGCACCATGAGGTAGAAAAATCTGTGAGGAACAACTTCTCTAAAGACCTCTCCCTCTCAATCTCTCTCTATCTCTCGAAAAAGCCAGAAAACAGAGGGGAGGGGGCCTATTTATAGGCCCACTAAAAATATTTTAGAAATGACCAATAAATCCCAGATTCGGGCGCTCGGTTCATTCGGGCCCGATTTCGGGCCCGCACAGTAACTCGGCCCAACATGCGGCCCATCCCGCACGGGATCCCGGTCGGACCGAATTTTGGTCCGACCCGCCTGGGCGTCCGACATGTGTCCCCCACACAGGGGACAGCGCGCCCGGCGAATCGGGCGCGGCCACGTGCCCCCTGCGGGGGCGGCGGGGTGGGTGGTGCCCGCCTATGGCGTGGCGCCACGTGTCCCCCATTTCCCGCCCGACACGCCCGCCGGCGGCCGCTGCGCGCCGCCTGCACGCCTGCAGCGCGTGCGCGTACGGCCGCAGGCGCGCGCCTGCGGGTGCGCCGCGCGCACGTATGCCCGCCAACCCGGGGCCGCCACGTGGCGCGCCCCGGTGCACCGTGCACCGCGCCGCTGCCCCAGCCTGCCCGGCCTGCCCGCGCTTGTTCCATGCGCCGCGCGTGCTGCACCGGTCCAACGGAAGCCTGCCACGTGGCCCACCGGTCCACCGTGCACCGGCGGCCCATCCCGTGGACCGAGAGTGGCGCGCCGGCCCAATAAGAGGCTGCCACGTGTCTCGGGGTGGTCCACGGCTCCCCCATGCACCATTTTGCGCAGAAAACTTCGGGGGGGTCCGTTTTTGGGCATCCGGACTCCGTTTTTAACAAATAAACAGCCGTTTTCAAGCGTTTTTCCACGCTGAATCCAAATACGACCTCCGTTTGGCCCAAAGCCTCTTCTAAAATTCGGCAAATACAGCCGAAGGCCAAACCAACAGTAAATACCACTCTGTGTCCATCCATAGCATCCCTTTGATGCACTGTGGGCCAAATACACCAAGGATAGGCGTTTCACACCAAGGATTCACGGGAAAAACTGCAGGAAAACCAGGGCCACTACAGATGTGATTAGTGAGAAACAGAGTGTGGACCCTGCCTTGAGTGGGTTGCGATCAAATTCAATAAGATTAGAGTGAAGATTTTGCCAGTGTTGCATCGAGAATACCGGGGTACAAGAACCAGGCAGATATATTCTTGGACTTAGAGAGTAGAGGATAGATACTCGATACTCGGTATACTACTGGGTGTAGTATTGATAGATAGTGAGAGTATACCTTCAGACTTGTGTTGGATGCCATGAGGACTGCGCACCCCTACTTGTTGAGACTTCATCGAGAAAGACGTTTAGTTTTGAGGAAGAAACTCTTTGTAGTGGGGGAGGATGTGAATACCAAAATTTTTGTGAGTTGAGTTACTAGTGGATTGGTCGCTTGTTAGCACATTTTGGGTGTGTTAGTGTTGTCGGCGCGCGAAGAGGACGCGAAAATCGGATCCAGTGCGAAAAACCGCATAATGGGGATGTACGGAAGTGCGGTGGTTGTAATATTTATGGTTTGGAGAGTTTTGATTTTACTTTTTCGGTGTGTCGGAATCCTCGGTTCGCCAAATGGACGAGAAAAATGGACTCAGTGCGAAAAACTGTGCGAAATACACTATTTCTGGGTTTTTTTTAGTTAAATAGTGTGTTTGGGTGTACGGGGGGCGGTGGACCGGGCTCATGGAGGGCTGGCGCACGGGGGGAGCACCGGCTGGTGCAGCGCTGTCCAAGACAGTGCTGCACCGGGTCCAGGATCCCGGACGCGTCATGCATGCGCGCGCGCGCGTGGGCAGGTTGCGCTGGCATTGCGGCCGCTTCACAGCTGCCGGTCGGACCAATCGGTCCGACCCGCCTTGCACCGGATCGGGTGCAAGTGTGGGTATGTGAGAGGGGAGTTGGTGAGGAGTTTTGTTGCACCTCAAGCTCTCTTTTGGAGCTTGTTTAGCCTATTTAAGAGGGCTATTTGACTTGGGACACCTCTTTTGGACTTCATCTCCCTCTTAGCTGCTAAGGAGTCCAAGAAGCAGCCTTCATCTTCTTCTTCTCCATCAAGGAAACCACCATTGTTGGAGCTTGGTCATTGCTGGTTTTTTGTTCCACTTCGTCACATTTTATTCCAGGAGGTCTCCAGAACAGTAGAAGTAGAAATTTTGGGTGATTTTTGCTGGGTTCTCTTCACAACTTCAAGACCTTCAACTTTCATATTGAAGAGGGGAGCTAATTGGAGCTCTAAATCAGGTGAATTTAGTGATCTTTCAAGCATTTGTTTTCCGTTTGGGATTCCGAGCACAGGTTAGTGTTTTTACTCCCCTGGGATGTACAAGTGAAATTTTGAGTTGGTTTTTGATGGGAAATTTTCAGGATTTAAAGATCTTCAACTTTTATATTTGATGGATCCTCAAATTTGGACATTAAAATAGGTAAATTAAGCCATCTTTGGGATTTTTGTGCACAGCTGGGATTTTGGATCTAGTTTTGAGTCCTGCCTTGTGTTTTTTCTCCCTAGGACTGAAGGAGTGGTGTTTTGGCCTCATTTTTGTTGGGAATTCACCAGGACTCAGAGACCTACAATTTTTGTGTTGAAGAGCAAGGCTAAATCTTGCTTCTAGCCAGATAAATTTCATCATCTTTGAAGCTCTTTGTTCAGATGGTAGTTTTGGGCAGCATGTGGTATTCTTGGAATATATTTTTCTCCTCTTTATGAAATGGTGAATTTCAAGTTGGGTAATTTTCTAGACTTCAAGAGGAACAATTTGATACCCTTACTATCGAAATTTGGATAAGAATTGATATACCATCTTTAGTCCTCTTTGTAGTACATTGTTGCTGAAAATCTCCACGTAAGTTGGGAATGACTTATGTACCTAATTGAGTGTTGGCTTTAATTTCGTGGTTAGTATTTGTTGTAAGGGTTAACTTAAATGGATATTTGTAATCTCAGAAGCATGATGGACAATTTTTCTTTTGGTTTCAACTTGTAATTATGTCTAAATTGGGAGGTATACCAAGTTGAATTTCAGCTTAAGATTATGTTGGAATTTGGGACAACATTGATGTATTTGTGGGATGAGTTTATTTGAAAGAGTTAAGTTTGGCTTTTTGTAAACCTAATGGAATTTCTATATTAATTGGGAACTTAGAAATCAAGTATGGGCTGTGGCATTAGAGATTCATGAGACATACATAGCAGATTTTGAGTTCTTTCACTATCGGTTCAAGTTGCTGAAATTCTGCGCAATTAGTAATGTTTTTGCTATAACTTTTATCCGACAGGAGTTTTGTGGCGATTTCAGGTTTGTTGGAAAGCTGAGAACGTAAGGAGTGTGCTCGTCAAAATTTAGATCAATCGGACTTCAAAGCAGCGAGTAAACAGGTGGGTCGTTGAGCACATCGAAATTGCGGCCTACAAGTCGACTCAACCAAAAGTGCAACCTTGTGTGATGTTTACTGTCTATAGTTGGGTTTAATTATGATTTTATTTCAGTTTCTTATTGAGACCTATATTGATCATGTGTGAGAACTATTCCTTGACATCTGGACATATAGATAGGCCACATCTCTTTTATTCATGCTATACTATTCATGCTGGAATCAAACTTAGGAGAAAACCTTTTCTTTTCTCTTATACTTTTATTGCTCGGGTTAGAGAGCAGGGATGGGGATAGTATAGCTATTTTGTTGAGTCAGGTGGGATAGCACCAGATTATCGACTCGGGTTTTATTTCGGCAATCGCGGATTGTGGGCGGTTGGACCGATTAGTGTTATGCATCAGTTGGGGCTGGATTTTGCATTGTGGATAGAGTGAGTCTCCACTTTGAGCATAGTGTCGACTTATGCCTGCTTGACTGAGATACTTTTTAGAGATACTTGATATAGGTTACTTATTGACTCGAGCGGGTCGCTCCCCTCGAGTGCCACTCCGGAGTAGGCGAGACCGGGTCGTTGGACCGACATTGAGAGTGATATTTGGACCGGGTTGTTGTACCGGCGATGAGTTTGAGCTATATACCGGGTTGGTGTGCCGGTTGTTGAGATTGATTTATACAGGCAAGTCTGGGCCTATACAGGACCATGTGATTGGGTTATACTTTGGCAGTTATCTTTCCATGATGCATACATATATACATATTTGAGATTCATACAGTTGAGGATATCATATAGCTCAGTAGTTGTCTTTCTATGAGTTATGCATACATATATATATACATATTTGAGATTCATACAGTTGAGAAAATCATATAGCTCAGTTGTTGTCTTTTTATGAGGTATGCATGTGTCTATTTGAGATCATACAGTTGAGGGTATTTTTGGTACACGAGGGTAGTGTTACTTTTATTCATGCATACACTCTCTTTTATTCAGTTAGTATTGGGCATAGTAGAGTAGTTTCCTTTCAGCTATTACTTTTATTCTTCTACTATCACCAACTTTGCCTTTCCGGTAGACTCGGTGGGTAGGTCAGAGGTTCGATGATTTACCCACTGAGGACTGCTGTTAGTAGTTCTCACACCCGTTGTTGCTCCCCAGTGATCTCTTCTGGAGCAGCAGTACTGGCAGAGCGCGGCAAGGGAGTCGTGGACTAGATAGAGCTCCACCCTGATGGTTCTGATAGAGATTGCCCTACAATTTATTTATTTCTTTCAGTTTTTTTTTATGTACCCAGGCTACTGTATTTTTGGTCTGGCTGGAGCCATCTTTATGTATTATGTCAGTCCCAGTGTTGTGTTTATTTTGAGAGTTGTAAATTGTTAAGAATTGTATTTATATTGCTTAGGAGTTGTATTATTGGAGTTATCGTGGACTTGTATGATGTTGGTATTTGGAGTTGTATATTCGGATGTTGTTGTTAGTAGTGGAGTTGTACTTAGTGTAGATTTTGGGAGTTTTAGTTGGCTAGTATATCTTTGTAGTTGGATTTTGGAGTGATTATATTTAGTGGTGGTGTGGAGTTGTATTACTGTTTGTTGTGAAGACTTTTGTGGATGGTTTATTGATATAGTAGTCTTTATTCGTTTCTCGCTCTGTGCCGCCTTTTGTGGCTATACATTCTCTTGTACACTACAGTTGGTTGCTTGGGTTATTGTATCGCTTCGTATATGTGGGAAATACTGCATATACTGCGGAGATGTTGTCGCACTCAAGTTCTGGTTTACACTCGGGGCGTGACAGGAGGCATCACTATAACTCGCAAATCCATCTCCCACCGCTGACCAAGCTAAAATCGGCGCTGGTATCAGTCTCATCATCCGCTCGTCAAGCCCCGCTGGCACCGTCCAGTCCAAGAAGTTCCTTATCTAAATAATAAATGTCGGTCTTGGCCAATTCTCGAATAGCATCCTTTTGGCCTGATTTCCACTGTCGCTCCAACGGCTAGAATAAGGTGGCCCAAGAAGATATGCTTCCAAAGCTAAACTCGCACCTCAACATCTTGGCATACAACTTCTTCCTCACAGACCTTGTCGCACCATCCACAAGTGCTCCACATGCTCCAAGTCATTCAGGGAGTAAATCAAACTATCCCTGGAGAATACCGCCACCAATCCATCCAGGTACAGCTGGAACACCCAATTCCTCAAATCCCAAAGGCGACAGGGCATTAGTCAATCCATTTGGCCTCACTGTGCTCATAATGCCCCTACCGTGTCCTGAACGCCATCTTGGCAAAGTCCTCGGCTATCTGATTCCAAATAGGTACTTGCATCATAACAACAACTGCTGGAGTATAACTCCATCAAAAGGTCCTAAATAATACCCGGACCTGCCTGTGCTCAAACCACAAACGAACCCTCACCGTCATGTATCGACGATGTGGCATCACCACCGTGTATCAATGGCGTGGCATCACCACCGTATATCAACGGCGTGGCAAGTGCTCAAACCACCAAAAGAACCCTCACCGTCGTGTATCAACGATGTGGCATCACCACTGTGTATCAACGGCATGGCAAGGTTAAATAGACCCTCGATTCATCAGATCCTGCGACTCCGCCATCAGCTCTCTCTCTGCTCTACAAGTGATATCCAATGAGGTGCTGTCGAGGTTGGCGCGGTTCCCATAACCACGTCAATCGCAATCTCAATCTCCCTAACCGGCGGCATCATCATCTGCTCAGGTGGACTCACACCCGGGATCTCGCGGTAATAGGTATATCCTTTAGTCCCGGTGCCGCCGTAAGCACCTCTCACACTGTCGCTGTAACCTGTGTGCTCTAATTGTCTCTACAAACAAGCCTCCTCTTGTCTGCCTCGCAGAAGGTCACAGTCCTCTCTCTCCGCGGTCAAACATCAATTGGCACTATGCCAACCAATCCCAAGCACTGGGTCAAAACACCGAACTGCCACAAATACTAATAAGTCTGCCGGTATAACTCGCGGCCTCAACTGCCCTGGACATGATCCATAAGCCTCCTCCACATGCACAACACCAACAGGAACCTGTACGTCTAGTGCACGTGGTAACGACTTTGCCTCCAGTCCATGCAGGAATGCGAAATGCTCTAACTCCGACCGCTGTGATGAAATGACATCTGCGACAACCCGATCCACCGCCATTGCGCCCTCCAACCAGGCAGCGTAGACTCATCCGCTCAATGCAGGTGGTCGTCGCTCAGTCTGCCAGAACATATCTTGATTAACCACATATGGAGCATGACCTCTGCCTCTGCCCACACTGGGGTGACAAATGCGGCCCTCCGCAGATAACATATCCATGCTACCGCCGCTGCTAATACAATGCTGATGCTGCCATCGGGATCCACCCGACCTCTGGCGTCTCAGAAATCCACTATTCTGGGGAAAGAAATCGGGAATGCATCTGCCAGCTATCCTGGGGCAAGTGCTCAAACCACCAAAAGAACCCCTGGGGACACGTGGCGGCCATCCGGGCCGCCACGTCGCCCTGGTTGGGCCGCCCGGAACAAGCCACGCGAGTTGATCCGGGTGGCCGCGAAGCCGCCAATGGGCGCGCGCCGCGTGTCCCCGCGCGGGGACCGCGCGGTGGCGCCCACGTGCTCTCGGCGGCGGGCCAATTGTGGCCCACCACGCGTCCCACTGGCGTGCTCCGTGGACCGCGCCTTCTGCATCGGCCCAATGGGGTGCCGACACGTGGCACCCCGGTCCACAGGTCTCCCACCCACCCGAAACACCCTCGAAACTTCCGGTTGCCTGTTTTCGCTCGTCCGGACTCCGAAAAATACAACCAAATAGCCGATTTCCATCGATTTCGCGCACTGAATCCAAATACGATGTCCGTTTCGCGCGGAACCACTTCTAAAATTCGGCGAGGGCATCCGAATACACTCGAGATCCGTTTAACGCCCTGAGCCAATCACTTGTGTCCAATTTGCGTGCAAACTCTGCCGACACACACATAGGCCTCCATAAGTTGCTGATGCTACGGTAATCCTTACGTGGGAATTCGGGTCCTCACAACAAGTATCTCAATACAACAGGGCTTAGTCAGGACTATGCTCAAAGTAGGAAACTCCGTCCACTAATGAAAACTCAACCCCAATCTGATGCAATCCGGTCAACCGCCCAATATCCGCGGTTGCCCCAACACCCTACATGTCTACAATTTGGTACACTACTCAACATCCGGTCAACCGCCTAATATCCGCGGTTGCCGCACACCCCACAAATCCACAATCTGGTACAATCTCTCCCAGACTCAATAATCTCAACTACACTATCCCAAACCCCTGCTCATAACCCAAGCAATATGAATCACATGACTAAGTAGAAAGGAGAAAAATGAACAATCGTGGTTTCTCCTAAGTCAAGTCCCAATATAATTGTGTAGCGATAAAAGATGGCCTATCTAGATGTCCATACAAGCATGCATTTGTTCTCATTTGGAAGGAAATAAAGAGTAGCAACCAACATGATTCTCACATAAAATGAGCTTGGAAATAACAGACAACATTCATTCTTATTTTGAAAGGTTTAGGAGTCATGAACAATACTTAATTTTATAAGGAATTAATCTCAACATATAACCATAACTATCCTTTTTCATAAATGAACTAAAATCAATAGTAGGGATCAATCTCACATAAGCTAGATCAAGATCAATGAAATAACTATTCTGACATAAATATCCAACCACCCTCACATGAACCATCCATTCTCGCCTAAATGTAGGTTGATGATCAATTACCAAATAACTCTCACATAGCATAGGCTAAAGGAATATCGCTTATGATCAACATCACATAAGGTAGTGCAGCATTCACCGACCTAATCATTCACAAATTGATAGGCTAAGGATTAATTAACATCGCATAAACATGGGCATTCAATCAAGAATCACTAAGGAATAGGGAAACAACAATCAATTATAATAAGTGGAAATCCAATATCCCGAGTGGGTAAATCGTAACATTAGAGGTGCTCAACAACCTACCTGGTAGCTCGACGATCCGAAGTCCGATCTAACCGAAATTCGGCATGCACGATCTCCCGCCTATTATGAATTCAACGCACTAAGAATCGCCATGAGATCATTGTCAGATTGAATACAATCATCAAAACAAAATCAGCACGCAGATTTTTGGAAAAATTCCAGCAATTAACCCCTTTGAAGATAGATTAAATATCTGAGTGCAATACCTCATTTTTACACTCCCAACAACAAACTTAGGTTTCCCTCTGTCCAAGAATCATCTTCCAAAGCTCAAGAACCCATCTTAGGCCCCTCTTAATTTTCCAATATACGAAAAGGTCCAATGCTGTCCAAACATACATCAAATTTTTAACATAGACTTCTAGGTTAAATAGGAACCAATCCATGCAGAATTTTTAACTACAACCAAAAGAGAAAATGTTCACCTTGATTCTAAGAATATGTCCAAACTTAAAAATCCCAAAAATAGCCACGGATTAACTCAAAATCTGCATCTCCAAGGTCCAATTATCAAAATAATATCCAAATACATTCCTGCTGTGAACCTGAAAATATGGGCTAAAAGATCGATAAAATTACCTAGGCAAACGAGCTCCAAATTCTGCAAAAAAGGTACCACTGGATTCCTCTTCGAGAGTAGATGAAGATCAAGTGAAAAAACAACAAAATCCATAAACAAATGAAAGGAAAATTCCATAATTACTCTCAGTTATCAAAAGTCCAATTTGTGCACTAGTTCTTCAAAGAAGGCTAATAAACTCCCAGAAATATTCAAATCTACATAAAGTAGTACATACCAAAGTTGTAGATTTTCGAGCTCTTAAGATTTCCCCACAAATATCATTTCAAACTTCTACTCTTACAGTCCAGGAGAGGGAAAACACTAAGCATTGTCCAAAATCCCAGGCTGTGCACAAGGGTCGCAAAGATGGCATAAAAACTCTAATAAAACTCAAGATCTAGCCAAAGTGTTGAATATCAAGTTGTAGATCTACCTCTTGTGAAGATTTAGAACTAAAAATTAAGCCAAAACTTCAAAAGGTGAGTTCTGTAGAGCTCCTGCACTGAAACACGACGAAAATGGTTGAAAACAGCTTCAAGATGTTCTTCCTCCACTTGCACAGCTACAGGTCCACAGCAACACCCCCCAAACTCAAGAACAGGTGAAGAAGAAGAAGAAGAAGAAGATGGCGGAGCTTTGGATAACTCAGGAAAATCACCAAGATACAAAAACCAAAAAATGGTGGAGAATGGGGCTATTTATAGGCCAAAAGCCCTCTACAAATGGGGTTTTGGAGACAACCACGGGGGAGAGAGAGGCGGGACACGCTGCAGCCATCCCCGCGCGTGCCCCGCGATCCACCGCACCACGTTGCGCCACGTGGTGCAACGCGGTTGGGTGGGCGCTCGCACCACGTTGCGCCACGTGTCCGCCCACCGCGGGTGCACGCGCGCCGCACCCGTTAGCGCGCCCCACGCATCACGGTCGGACCAATCACAGCTCGACACATGGCGCCCCGATTTTTGGCCGCGCCTGGTGCACGCGCCCGGTCCCATATACCGGTCCGCAATGAATTGGGCTCGATTAGCCCAATTAGCCTATTTTGGCTAATTTTCGCGCGTTGAGTCCGTTTTTCGCGTCCGTTTGTCGCGTTACGGACCCGACACACCAATAATAGGTGTTTTCTCACCACGGACCACCCGGTCAAGTAACACGGGAATTTGGGTCACCATAGAGTATGTAGCAGGTAAAAGTCATGTGGAGGGAGTATTTCGTAATATCTCTGACACAGAGGCCGGGCCGGCAATTCGGCCAGTGTTCCGGGCTCCGTATCCCACCCATGTCGATACGGACCACCTATACCCGGCCAACTAGAATAAGGTGAAAGAAAATGAAATCACTTTACTCGAGAAAAATTTCTTACGTATAGAACCGAATGATGATAACAAGGACTCGGCTGATGAGGCCGAGACTTACGCGGCAGAATTGGTGAAAGATCGTCAGCCGCACAAGTGCCAGTTGTTGAAGCCAGCGAGGATTCGGGAATATAGAGCCCGAGCGTCGGCTAATTTATACTCTTTCGACACTAACAAGGCAGATCAAATTTTTGATCGGCTGCTATGAGATGGGAGGATCCGACTTCAGGAGGGTCAAATCATTCCTCCATACGGAGAGCTCCGAAAATGAAAGTATTGCAAGTGGCACCATTCAGGGAGCCACCGGATAGGCGACTGCATCGCTTGGAAGAAGCAGATCCAGAAAGAGATCGACGAGGGTCGGCTTATCCTTGACGACCATGAAAATAATGTAATAAAAACTAATCCCTCTCTCCCGCAGGAAAATATGGTCGACATGAAGGGGAAAGAGCCGGCATCTAAATCTGAATCGTTTGGAGAAGGGGTTCGGCGAACAACATTCCTCGGCTTTGCACACGATGCAATGCCAAGATGAACAGTGAAGTCTGGAACACATTCTTCCTCGGTATGCGAGAGAAAGTCAAGAAATGGTTCGCCTTTCCCGACGTGGGCAAAGGCGAGGTGAGGCGTAACCCGGTGCCGGAGCAATATTTGGCTAAAGGGTCCAACAAACAACCTCCTAAGATGGAGGGCGAGAAGGGAGAATAGGACCAAGCTATCCAGCGAGTCCTGGGTGATCTTTGCGGCCTAAGAAGGCCAGGGCTGGAGACAGGCGGCAACGGGGGACTAGGAGCCCCACTGTGACAGCAAGGCCCCCATTATAGCTACCAAGAAAGCTGAGGTCCGGGGGCACCCCGAGGAGTTCTCAGACGAGAGGCCAAAGAAGAACGAGGGTATAGGCCACACAGCCACGCCCATATCAAGGCAGGCCCCGGGAGAGGTTTGGTCTGGCGAGCGGCTACTCGCGTATGGGGCCGAAGCCCAGAGTCTCTCATCACGGAGACAACAGGCTGGGGGCACAGGCTACCCCTTTCATGCCTGACATCGAGTTTCCCTGGCTTACAATAGGGGAGGTTGACCCCTTGGTGATTCGCCTGGTGAAATAGTTCAAAATTCAGTCATGGCCGAAGCCACGGTAGAGGCGAGAGATCCTCAGGAAATACCTAAGAGAAGTGGATCCACCGACTGAAGGGCTGACCGAACAGCAACCCACTTCACATAGGTCGAACTGGTGTTACGATTCGGCCATGACAAGGACACAAAAGCGCCGGCAGCAGCGAACCCAAGCCGATGCGAAAAAAAGTCAAAGACGACTCAAGAGCTGTGGCCTGGACCGGGCGAAGCACGCTCCATGCTTCGCACATCGTTTTAGCCGAGGCAGAATGATTACGAGGCTGATGGATCGAGTGCAATCCCTGTGGTAAGTCAGTCGTGCCGCAATCGGCGGTAAAAGAGCCGACATGCGTCCGTCAAGAGCTGGACGCCCGAATTCAAGTTCTCGAGGCGACGATTTGGCGCAAAGCCAACGCCCCAGGAAATCGCGACAGAAGGTTTCCAAAAGAGCGAGACACGGAGGTCTCGACTACTACCTCAAAGAGCAAGAAATGGAGGTCTCAACTACTACCTCTTTGGTCAAAGAGACAGAAAACGAGAAGCCTCAGGCCAATGATAATTCGGCCGAGATAGGCCTAATAGAGGCCTATCGAATAGATTATTGAGTTGGGCTCTACATGAGCCCGGAAGAAGAAGACTAACTAAAAAGGGCCAGTCAGAAGAAATTTTCGGCTACCACGGGTTCAAAGCCAAAAATTGGTGAAAGGCTATGATCGGCTAGAAAGGCCGAGAACATGTAATGCAGCCGAGGCTGTTCTGATATAACACTTCGATGAAAAGGCGCCGAAAAACGGTGATGAAGCTTTGCATTAATGGCTGAGAATCAAAGCCGATCAACAGAAGATATCTGAAACATCATTATCGGTTCAGGTAGAATGCAGAGCAAAAACAAGGCAAAAAGCTTCACATTTAATAAACCGACACGTATACAACTCGAAAAAGAGCAAATACAAAAGTGTTTCAGAAAAGAAAAAGTTGTGTTCGTAACACGTAGTTGGGGGTCGAAATACACGACCGCCTTCAAGCTAGCAGTGACCAAAGTTGCAGGACCAAACATGCTTATTGGAAAGTGAGACACCCGATCGCCATTGGATCTGACAGGAGTAGGAGAGAGAGAATGCAAGGTAACGATTATCTCCCCAAATCCCTGCATCCAATGGGAGAAGATTATGTAGTTCCTCCTCGAGGAAAAAACACCTGACCGCCTCGAAGCAGGGTAAGGCGTCTCCCCGGTGGAAACCGGATGTTCAAACGGCTCAAATTCCTTCAACTCTGAGAGATGGAGCAAAAGGTCAGCCTTTCCCTAAAAGGAGCTTCTTAGTAACAACCAACCGTAAGTAGTCAAAAATCGGCTAAACCATCGGTCGTAAGATCCCAGGTCGGTAGGGGCTTCCTCGAAAGAAGCCCCATTAGAACTCCGAGTTGGAAAGAAACCTTCGACGGCCGGCATCACGACGCCGCCAGATTCAGATTAAGAGGGTGCCTCGAGATTTCTCCCAGATGTGAAGTGTCACGCCCCGGGTGTAAACCAGAACCCGGGCCCGTCCATAGATTCGCCGTGCACACAGAATTTTCCGTGTACACGAAGCGCTGGTAACCTACTCAGATATAAAAGATATACATAAAGGAGCATAAAACAGAGCTAAAATAAAACTACAACATCTCAGACCACAGCTAGAAAGTAAAAGTACAATAAAAACTCTCAAAATATGCAAGTGTCTCTCCCAGCTCACCAAATAAGTACAAACAGCTGGCAAGAGCCAGACCCAAAATAAACTACAACTGTCTGAGAAATAAAAAAGGTACAACTGGTACACGACTAAGCTCGCAGTCGGGGTAGATGAACTATCTAATCCGCTATCCTCTTACCTCGATCTGCCCGAGACGGCCCTGCAACTCCCGCAGAAGACTCTACAAAACAAAGGGGGGAAAGAAAAGAAAGACAATGGGGGTGAGAACTACTATATAAAACAGTAGTCTCCCCTAGTGGGCAAAACCTCAAACTCTGACGTGCCCATTAGGACTACTAGAGGCAAAAAGGGAATGAACAGTAGTAAGATATAAAGGCTACTGATAAGGGAAACTACCACTACTATGCCTCTAAGTGCAGTACCAAACGAAATGACTGTATGAATGCATCAGAAAATAGTGTCTGTCCAAATAACCCAATCTTGTGCCACCAGTAAAACTGGCATTGCCTGCTCAGCTGAATCTGCACACAAGGCTCGAAACCGCGGGATTGGCCCACATGGCTCGCATCCCAAAATAAGTATCAGACCGGCACACATGGCTCGGTCAAAGGCCTACCTCCGGAGTGGCACTCGAGAGGAGCGACCCACACGAGTAAAGTATCTCAGTAACAAGTATCTCTGTATAGCAGGACTTTGATCATGACTATGATCAAAGTGGAAAATTCCGTCCACTAAAGAAACCCCGATCCCCAACCTAGTATAATAATACTCAATAAGTGGGAAACTCCATCCACTAGAGAAATCTGATACCCAATCTGATGCATAAGTAAAACATCCGGTCAACCGCCCAATGTCCGCGGTCGCCGCAACACCCCACAAGTCCAAATCTGATAAAGTAATCAATATCTGGCTAACCGCCTAATGTCTGCGGTTGCCACAATGCCCCACAATCCATAATCGAGTCTAACCTGACCCTGACTCGATGACCTCGATTACACTATCCCAAACCCCTGCTCTAACTCGAGCAACATGCATCTGAATAGAAAGGAGAACAGCTAAACATGGTTTCTCCTAAGTCATGTCCCAATATGATAGTGTAGCGATAAATAGTGGCCTAACTAGATGTCCAATCAAGCATGCAATTGTCCTTTACTTAGTAAAATAAATGCAATTGTCCACGAAATAGAGCATTCTAGCAACAAATCATCACGATGGCCTAAGTACCCTATGTACTAGTAAGTCATATGCTTAATATCCACAAAGTTACTATTATAGCCTTCTCTCTCGCAAGTGATATTACCACTCTAATTCACTAATGCCATTAGTAAGCAAGTACTAACATATGTCCCATCTATCTCACATAAGCATGCAAATATCGTTCAAAGGGTGAAATTAGTATTCTAATATGGAAGACGCTCCAATAAGCCTAGTGGGTAGTCAAAAGTAAGAGATTCGCAACAACACCCACCTCGAACGCTAAATCCCTGTCCAAAAGTGAAGTCCTCGCCCAAGTTAGTCAACCGCCACAAACACTGTACAACATGCCCCAAAAACATACACAATTAAACATACAAAGCTCCAACAAAAATCTGTCCAAACACAACAGTCCAGTGTTGCCCTGTTTTCACCTGCAGAAAAGGCTCGAAAAATTCCAAGAAAAATACTGTCACGATCCTCGCGACGAACCAGTCGAAACGAGTATCTGCACGTTCAAATCCGAGTTTCCTACACTGAGATACAAATTTGACAAGGGAACCACCCCGAAATAAACCAATCTCAAAATCTGTAGCACAAAGTTCTGTAAACAGGCATTTTCACCTTCGGGGAGAAATCAGAAAATTGCAAAAAAATTTGAGGATATTCCTTACGTTGTGTAGATGCAAAACGACTGTTGGCGCGCCTCGATCCGATGCCTGTGCGCGAAGATATAACTGAAATACCCAAGTGCTGTCCAAAACTCCGCGAAGAAAATGGGTCAAAAGGAAGCTCGGGAAACTCCAAGATAAACTCGAAAAGAGGGGGAGCTCAAAACACGAATATCGAAGCCCTACCTGTCGTGAGTCCAACGGCATAAGAATCGCCTAAATCGGAGGTCGGAGTAAGCCGGGGGAGTCCTCGCACTGAAATGCGACGAAGGCGGTCACCAATGAATGAGCGTCGCACCGTGCCGTAAAAATGAGAACCTCGGGATGTGTGCCACTAAAAATCCCAAGAATGCTCTGTGGGGTGTAGCTCAGAGGGAGGAAGAAAACTCCTGAAGAACGCTTTGTGAGAAGCAGCTCAGAAAAGGGTGAAAAGGTGGCCCAAACATCCTATTTATAGGCCTCAGCCCACTACATGGGCCTGGCGGATTTGGGCCCAACATTCGGGCGCCCGAATCCACCAGGAGGGGTCGCACGCCTCCTATCCGACGCGCCCGGATTCACCCCATGCTACCACGTGTCCCGCACAGCAAACAGCTGTGCGGGGCGCGTCAATCGCCGCCGCGTGGCCTTCCCAGGTGAGGGACGCGTGTCCCGCACAGCGAACAGCTGTGCGGGCGCGCCTGGTACCGACGCGTGGCACCGGCCGGTCAGGCGGGTAGGTGGCGCCCGCGAATGGCCGGGCGCCACGCGTCCCCCGCCCTGTCGCGGTCACACGTGCGGGCAGGCGCAGCCTGGCCGCCTGCCACGCACGCGCCCCGAGGCGCTAGCCCGCGCTCCCATGCGCCGCCCCTCGTGAGCCCGCCAATGGCATGCCGCCACGTGTCCCTGCGCCGGGTCCATGCACCCGCGCGGGGAACCCCGTGGACCGCGCACCCAGCGCCAACCAACCAGGGGTCGAAACGTGCCCCCCCACCCAAAACCATGCACCGTCGCTCAAATCCATGCACCGGCGCTCAAACTCCGTGGACCGCGCACCAAAAGCCATCCAATCCACGGCTGCCACGTGTCTTGCGCCGGGCTCATGCACCCAGCCGCGCCGCTCCGTGGACCGAGCGCTGTGAACCGGCCAATGACAGGCCGCCACATGGCAAGCCGGCGGTCCACGGTCCCCCCATGCACCAGAAACCACTGAAAACTTCTGGGAATTTGTTTTTGGGCATCCAGACTCAGAAATAAATAAGCAAATAGCCGTTTTCAAGCATTTTTCCGCGCTGAATCCAAATCCAACCTCTGTTCGGCCCAAAACCTTTTCTAAAATTCGGTAAATGCAGCCGAAGGCCAATCTGACAATAAATACCTCAATGGGTCCATCTGTGTTATCCCTTTGATACACTATGGACCAGACACACCATCAACAGGTGTTTTACACATTGGATTCACGAAAAATATAGCATGGGAACCTGGACCACTACATCCCCACTAAAAGGAGTTTCGTCTACGAAACAAGAAAAACATACCTCAAGCCGGGGCCTCGAACAAGTAGGGATAAGCATCCAACTTCATCGACTCTCAGGTAGCCTCGCACTCGCTAAGGTTGCTCCACAAGATCTTCACAAAGGGATGGTCCGACTGCGTAGTTCTCTCACCTCTCGATCCAGAACTCGCAATGGCCGCTCAACATAGCTCAAGTCCTCGCTGATCTGCAGTGGGGTGAAATCGATGATGTGCGATGGGTCATAAACATACCTCCTCAGACTGGATACATGAAACACATCGTGAACACCAGCAAGTCTGGGAGGAAGTGCAAGCCTGTAGGCATCTGGCCATATGCGCTCCAATACCTCGAAAGGACCAATATAACGAGGGCTCAGCTTCCCACGAATCCCAAATCTCCGGACCCCCTTCGAAGGCGAGACTTTCAAAAAGACATGATCTCCAACTAAAAACTCAAGGTCTCGTCTCTGCACATCGGTATAACTCCTCTGCCTGCTCAGAGCGGTTTGAAGATGCTGCCTTATCACTCTGACCTTTTCCTCTGCCTCTCGCAGTAACTCTGGCCTCAATGTCCGCCTCTCATACACATCGCTCCAATAAAGCGGTGATCGACACCTACGTCCAAATAATGCTTCAAATGGAGCCCTCTGGATGCTCGCCAGAAAGCTATTGTTGTACGCAAACTCAGCTCGAGATAGGTGTCAAATCCATCCACCGCCAAAAATCCAATCTGCAAGCTTTGAGCATGTCCTCGAGGATCTGTATGGTGCGCTCCGACTGCCCATCCGTTAGTGGGTGGAAAGCTGTACTGAATCTAAGCTGCGTGCCCAAGGCGTCATGTAAGCTCCTCCAAAAACGTGACGCAAATCTCGAATCTCGATCTGATACAATAGAGGCGGGCACTCCATGTAACCTCACCACCTCATCCAAGTATAGCTGAGTCTGCCGCTCAAATGACCAAGTAGTCTGCATCGGCAAGAAGTGAGCGGACTTCGTGAGTCGATCAACAATCACCCAAATGACATCTGAACCTCCCTGGGCCCTCGGTAAACCGACCACAAAAATCCAACGTGATGTGGTCCCATTTCCACCCAGGTATTGGCAGACTCTGTAACTTACCGGCCGGCACCCGGTGCTCAGCTTTTACCTGCTGGCAAATTAAACACAATGCTATAATTCTCCCGATATCCCTCTTCATGCCGCTCCACCAGAAGTGTGCCTTGAGGTCCTTATACATCTTAGTCCCACTATGATGGAGGGTGTAAAGTGTATAATGGGCCTCTCTCAATATCTGCTCCCTGATCTCTGAGTCCACAGGCACATACGCTCGGTTTCTGTACCGCAGTACTCCTGCAGCATCAACCCCAAGTCCCCAGACTGCTCACTCGAAATTAGACCTCTGATCCTGGTCAAATGGGGGTCCTCACTCTGTCTCTCTCTCTCTGGTCCTGTCCAGCAGAGTGGGCTGCACAACTAAGGACGTCAGTCTAGTAGAGACCCCAGGGGACACAACCTCTAAGTCAAGCCACCTCATCTCCTCACGCAGTGGCGCCTAGTCGGTAATCATCAGCGATAAGCTTTGCACTGCTCTCCTACACAGGGCATCAGCAACCACATTGGCCTTGCCAAGATGGTAAAGTATGTCCACATCATAGTCCTTCAACAGTTCCAACCATCTGCGCTGCCTCAAGTTGAGCTCCTTCAGTGTAAATAGGTACATCAAGCTCTTGTGGCCGGTATAAATCTCGCAGTGTTCCCCCTACAGGTAGTGGCGCCACAACTCAGTGCGAAAATCACAGCAGCAAGCTCCAAGTCATGGGTAGGGTAATTCTTTTCATAATCCTTAAGTTGCCGTGAAGCATAAGCGATTACCCTACCCTCCTGCATCAGCACGCAACCAAGTCCACTGTGCGATGCATCACTGTAAATCACGTATCCTTTCCCCATAACAGGGAGGGAAAGGATAGGAGCCGTCATCAATCTATTCTTCAAATCCTCGAAGCTCCTCTGGCAATCCTCACTCCAGATAAACTTAATCCCTTTACGCGTCAGACGAGTGAGGGGTGTGGAGAGTTTAGCAAAACCCTCCACAAACCGACGGTAATAACCGGCCAAGTCCCATAAAACTGCGAACCTCTGTTACTGTCGTCGGTCGGGGCCAATCCCGAACTGCCTCAATCTTCGCCGGGTCCACTACCACTCCTGCGGCTGAAATCACATGACCCCAAAAGACAACTTCCCGAAGCCAAAACTCGCACTTTTAAACTTGGTATACAGCTTCTTCTCTCGCAGAAGCTGCAGCACTATCCACAAGTGCTCCTCAAGCTCCACAGCGCTCCGGGAATAAATCAGGATATCATCAATGCATACTACGACAACTCGTTCCAGGTAAGGTCGAAATATCCTGTTCCTTAAATCCATAAAAGCGGCAGGGGCATTAGTCAATCCAAAAGGCATGACGGTAAACTCATAATGCCCGTGCCGTGTCCTGAATGCTGTCTTCGGAATATCCTCGGCCTTCACCTTCAGCTGGTGGTAACCTGATTACAAATCAATCTTCGAGAAGACACAAGACCCTTGCAGCTGATCAAATAAGCCATCAATATGCGGCAAAAGGGTACTTGTTCTTGATGGTCACTATATTCAACTCTTCGTAATCTGCACAAGCCGAAGTAAACCATCCTTCACTTTTACAAACAGCACCGGCGTTCCCAAAGGCGAAACACGGGGTCTAACAAAACCCTCATCCTTCAAGTCCTGAAATTGCGCCTCTAACTCTCGCAGCTTAGCCGGTGCCATTCGGTAAGGAGCCTTAGAGATTGGCGCAGTTCTAGGGACTACGTCAATCAAAAACTCGATCTCCCTATCCGGCGGCATACCAGTCAATTCTGGGGGAAACCATCCGGGAACTCATAAGCAACAGGGATATCCCCGAGTCCCGGAGCCGCCGTAGGCTCCTCCACCACACTAGCCAAAAGGCTACGCATCCACTGCGGATCATCTTCCTCGCTCAAGAAGTCGAAACTACTGAGGCGAAGAAAGCACTCTGGCACCCTCTAAACACAAATACCTTCTGGCCTGGCTCGCTAAAGGTAACAGTCCTCGCGGCATAATCTAAAATCGCAAAGTATCGAGCTAGCCAATCCAACCCAAGAACCAGATCAAAGTCCCTCAGCTGTCTCAAGACCAACAGGTCCACTGGCATAATCCAGGACTCGATCTGCATCGGGCAGGACCAACAACACTCCTCCACGTGCAAAATGATCGGGAAACTAAACCTCTCGTGCATGTGGTAAAAGCCCTACCTCTAACCCATATGATGATGCAACTGATCTACTCATGAAAGAATGCGATGCTCGTATAACAAATAAGATATGAATCCAATGTTAGAAATAGACCATACCTGCCACCACACAGTCAGCTGTAGCAGAATTCCCCGCCTGCGCTAAGCCATCCTGACCGCTCAACAACAGCTGTCTCTCACCAGAAGGGTGTGGAGGCGAAACTCGGTATGCCTGGAGACCTGTCGGTGAAGCTCCCGGTCGCAGCTGGGAAGTGGTAGGAACAGATGCCGAAGTCGGTGCCGCTGATGTCGCAAAAGGGCATGAGGCTCGTAAGTGCCCGGCCTGACCACAGCCAAAACAACGCCCCCACCTCTGATCATAAGTGCTGGGAAAGTGCTTACCCCCACAGAAGATACAACTGCCAGGGACCCGTAACTGCCGCGGCTGCTGCTGCCGTCTCTGTAGTCGTGGTCGCGACCTCTGCTGGGATGCGGTCGGGGCCAATGCTGAAGAAGGTGCTACTAAGGTCCGAAAGGGGCATGTAGATCGGATGTGGCCTGGTTGCCCACATCGGAAGCATTGACCATCCCTCAAGTCATAGGTATCAGATGGATGCTGCCCCCTACAGAAAATGCACCGGACCGACGCCCGAGATTGTCGAGACTGCTGCTGCGGTGGCCTCTGAGATCTAATTGGTCCTCGTCGATCAAGACGCCCACGACCAGAAGACTGGGGCCGCGGGGGTCGTGGCGGTCTCCCTGAACTGGCCTGTCCATCATCCTCTGGGGCTGGGCGTTTCCTGTCTGGACGTTGCTCTGAAGCCCCGGCCCCCTCGCCAACCGCCAAGTCACCCTGCTGTGCCAGCAACTGCTCCAGGCGCTGGTCCTGATGAAAGCTCCTCGCCACTAACTGGGTCACCAAGGCCCGCAGTTCTCCCAACTCGGCGAATACCGCCCGCTCAGACTCCTCGGAAGGTGTGGGAGTACCCCGGGTGGGAGAACGACGACGGGGCGACATCCTGCCACAGGAAACCAGAAGTCAGCAACAAAGCCCCACACGACCCAATCTAGCGAAAGTCAAAGACATTCCCCTATTTCTGTAACTTTATGTTGTCTGCAGCCAACATAATTGTTCAACAGAAATAAAATACGTCGATCCCTCTTCACTCACTAGAAGAGTCAAATAACCAAAATCACCGACTTTCGTAAAATACCACGCCACTCACGCCCTATCATCCTAGGGTCTGCCAAAAGCCTAGGGTTTCCTAAGTCCAAACTGACCTATCCCTAAGCTTTGATACCAAACTAATCTGTCATGCCCCGGGTGTAAACCAGAATCCGGGCCCGTCCACAGATCCGCCGTGCACACAGAATTTCCCGTGTACACGAAGCGCTGGTAACCTACTCAGATATAAAAGATATACATAAAGGAGCATAAAACAGAGCTAAAATAAAACTACAACATCTCAGACCACAGCTAGAAAGTAAAAGAACAATAAAAACTCTCAAAATATACAAGTGTCTCTTCCAGCTCACCAAATAAGTACAAACAGCTGGCAAGAGCCAGACCCAAAATAAACTACAACTGTATGAGAAATAAAAAGGGTACAACTGGTACACGACTAAGCTCGCAGTCGGGGTAGATGAACTATCTAATCCGCTATCCTCTTACCTCGATCTGCCCGAGACGGCCCTTGTAAGACCCGCTTAGTTTTTCCGTCTTACGAACAGGATATCCAGCAAGACGCAAAACATTGTAATTTAATTTATTTGATATTTAATTATTTTTGGAATGGTCCATCATGGACTGCGGGAATTTTAGTGGGTAGAGCTCGCGGAGCCGAGAACGGCGGTGCGATCGGATCTGAATTCCGATTCCGGGAGCTCCCAGAATCTAATTCCGAAGTTTGGAACCCGTCCGACGTTTCGGGATCCGTACGATCTATCTGCACGCTTTTCCAAGCATCGGTCAGCCGCCAGATATTATTATTATTATTCATGTAACTAATGTTATTATTAATTTTATTTTGTACGGGAGTTATAAATACCCACTTGGAGAATTAGGGTTTTCCTCATTTACTCTTCTCCTCAACCGAGCGGCTAGGGTTTCCAAGGAGCGAGCGAATCTAAGGAGAGGAAGAACGGCAACCCAACCTTTTTCGCTCCCGCTCGGAATCCTCGATCCCGTACACATCCCTCGCGATCCAAGGTAATCTTATTATTTTATTTTATTTTATTTTATTTATTTATTTATTTATTCTTAGGTAAGACGGCGAGGTCGTCGGCCGCCGAGCCGCCGCCACGGGGTGGGGCCGGGCGCCGACGGCGACGGACGCCGCCGCCGCGGACGGCACACCCGTGTGGCGCACCGCCGCCCGGGGCCGCCCGCGGGCGGAGCGCCCTCTCGGCGCGCGGCCGCGCGCGGGCGGAGCACCCGCGCGGCGTGCAGCCGCGCGGGGCCGCCCGCGGGCGGGAACACCCGCGCGGCACGCCGCGGCGCAGGGCCGCGAGCGGGCTGGCGACCGCGCGGCGTGTAGCCGCGCAGGGCCGCGCCGGGCTGGCGCCCGCGCGGCGCGCAGCCGCGCGGGGCTGCCCACGGGCGGGGACACCCGCGCGGCGCACCGCCGCGCGGGGCCGCGCGCGGGCTGGCACCCGCGCGGCGTGCAGCCGCGCGGGGCCGCCCGCGGGCAGGGACACCCGCGCGGCGCACCGCCGCGCGGGGCCGCGCGCGGGCTGGCGCCCTTGCGGCGTGCCGCCGCGCGGGGCCGCCCACGGGCGGGGACACCCGCGCGCGGGTTGGCGCCCGCACGGCGTGCAGCCGCGCGGGGCCGCGTGCGGGCGGGGCGCCCACGCGGCCGTCGCCGCGCGGGGCCGGCCGCGGCATGCGGTCGGGGGACCGCCGCTGACGGACTAGGGACCGCGCGGAACGGTCTGCGGGATGTGCGTGCGATGCACGGGTCAGTGCCGTGCAAAGGTGGAAGCCGCACGAAGTCCGAGGATCGCGTCGGGTCTCCCGCTGTTCAGTATTTTAAAGTCGACTTTTAGTTTTGGTTACTTAGTCTGAGCTTTCTGTGTTCCATCAGGAGTGCGGGACGTCTTAAGCTCGACGGGCGTGAAGGACGGGACGAACCAACCTCTAGACTTTCCTTCAGGTGGGTAAAATTTCCAAGGAGTAGGGGAAAAAGGTGTAAGTCACACAATTTGCATGTTTGGGCAAGAATGGAGCTTAAGTAATTGTGATTTATGATACTAACCCCATTTATATATTTATATATACACGTGAAGTATTTAATAATTATGAGGCTCTTGTTTTGCTACACGCACACCGGCGGTTTGGCCACCGCAAGGGTGTGCTTTTCCGGAAAAGTGGTACGTTGACCCGTGTACCCCACGCAGCGGTGGCGTTAGGAATGGGGGCCCCCGCGGGTGGGGGGTGTGAGCGGTGAAGCCGGGGTCGGTGCCCGGCGGCCGAGGTAGGGGCTCGGCAGGGGACACTGGGGTAGGGGCCCCGTGTGGTGGTCGGGAAAGGTGCCCGGTTTTGTTGATTCAGGGTAGGTCTTTAACGGCGTCGACCGTACTCCGAGACAAAGGGGGATGCTCCGGTTATCGTGGTTTGAGTTATTATTGCCCTTTTTGCATATTGTGTCGTTTTCAGTCACTGACTTCCCACTTTGTAACAGGTTCGTCCAGGGGCGAGTGTTGAGACGCTGGTGAGGCCGCGCGCACGATGTTCTGAGGACTCTGAGTAGCTTGTTTTCAGTTGACTCATTCTCCTTTTACTTTATTAAACATGTTAGCTAGATGTGGTGTGCGATACCCCCGTGGGATCGACGTGGATGTTGCCCTTTTTCTATTATAACTGTTGCATGAGTGAGGACCCTTTCTCCCCTCTTGGCCGATTTTAAGAACTAGTCATAAACTGTTTGCGAAAACCGTTTTAAAAAGAAACATGGACGTCGGGTAGACGCCGCTTTCAAAACTCTGCGATGATTTATCTTTTACAACTATCGGCCTCGTTCCTAATATATGTGTTGATGAGTGGTATGTGGTATGCGCTTGTGCCTTGGACTAATGTGGTTAAAGCTATACGTGACGTATGGTGTACTCAGGACGCCGTGCATGTGCAAAGGAGACTCTGCCCGTCCGCGGAGCGAATTTGCATATGCGGCGGGTCTGTGCACGCGTCGGGGCGAAGTATTTTTTTTTAAAAAAAAATAAGTACGCTAATCCAGGAGCTTCGGTGGCTCAAACTTCCGCGCGTTGGGACCCCCGGGGCGTGACAGATTAAGATGGTATCAGAGAATGAACTTTAACCACAATAGTAGGGCCAGCATCCACGGGGCGCAAACACTCTAGCTACTGACTAATAAAGTGAGCATCGTATAGACAATTAGGACGCGAGTGCCTGTGGGGAGGGAAATTAGTGGTCCCCTTTTTTTGTCTTGTGCCAGAATTAAGGTGTTACTTTAGGTCAACCTAGAAGTAACAGATTTGTGCATGTGTCAGATCATGGCCAGAACTAGATCTACCACAGAGGAAGCAGGGGCGGACGCAGCGGCGACGATGGCCGCGGAAAACCAGCTCCTGAGACAGCAGTTGCAAGATATGGCAGCGCAGTTGACAACCCTCACGGACCAAGTTCGACAGCTTACCCAGCAGCAGCAGCGTCCTGCTGCGACGGTGGTGGTGACTCAGGGCCCCTCTACGGGACAAACGGCATCAGCAGCGGAGCCGCCAAGGGCAGAGGCTGAAGCAGGGGCCGCCCCAGCCCAGGGCGTGGCACCCGAGGCACCACCCCAACAGACGGTGCCAGGGGTGGGCCCTACGCCGGCAGCAGCAGGGTCGGCGCCGGGGACCTCGACCAGGGGCGCAGCGGGGGAGACACTGACGACGCCCCCTCCCGCCATGGCCGTCACGGTCGCGGGGGAAGGAACTTCTCAGACAACTGAACGGGACCGCGTTCGAGCCAACTTGGCCGATTTTAAGAAGTACGATCCGCCAGTGTTCGAAGGGGAGACAACAGACCCCCGGGACGTGGAGAAGTGGGTCGACACGATGGAGAAACTATTTGAAGACCTACTGATGGAAGAGCACGAGCGAGTTCCCCTGGCCGTCCACTTTTTAAAAGGAAATGCCCGCATCTGGTGGAAGACGGTGCGGCCTGACTCCGCTAAGGGAGCTGCCCTCCCGTCTTGGACCACCTTTAAACAAGAGCTGTTCGGGGCGTTCTTCACCAGCAGTGTCAAGAAGCAGTTAGAGGACAACCTAAACCACATTCGGCAAGGAAATCGAACGGTCATGGAGTACCAAAGGGAGTTCGTAAGACTGGCGAACTGCGTACCTTTCGTTATACGGGACGAGTCCCACAAGGCGCAGCTGTTCGTGGACGGACTACAAAGCGACATCTTTCAAGTTGTGGACGCGGCTGATTTACATACTTTCCAGAAGGTGGTTAACTGGGCCACCATCGTAGAGCGCGGCTTCGCCGTCACGCGCGCCAGGAAGGAGGGCCACTCTCAACAGGAAGATAGGAAGCGCTCGCAACAGTTTTCTGGGGGCGGCTCATCCAGCGGGAACCGACCCCCCAAGCGATGGAGACCCCACCAGAGGGCCCGGAGCGCTCCTACAGGGGGGCAAAGACCGGACGACAGGCCCTGCGTTATCTGCGGCGGGGCGCACCGGGTCACGGAGTGCGCTAAACGACAGGACCATTGCTTTCGATGTGGCCAGCAGGGGCATTTTCGTTTCAACTGCCCCATGAACCAAGGCGCGGCATCTTCAGCGGCCTCAGCACCTCAGCACTCGGGGCGAGGCAAAGCCCCGGTGACATCAGCCCCCAGACCACCGGCGCCACGACCAGCAGGAGACAAACCGCCCCAACCAGGAGGCCGCATCTACTCGTTAAACCCTCAGGAGGCGTATCCATTGGAGGACGTTGTCGCAGGTATCACATGCGTTTCTCTTTACCGCGCTAGAACCCTTTTCGATACCGGAGCAACTCTCTCATTTATATCTTATGATTTTGCGTCGACCCATGGTATCGAGGGGAAACCCCTACCTAGTGTAATGTCGGTCCACACCGCGGGAGGGTCTTTAGAGGCCCGTAACTTTATACCCTTCTGCCCGGTAAGGTTAGGGAGGCTTTCCTGCTCCTGGGATTTAGTAGTGATTCCTCTAAAGGAGTACGATGTCGTCCTGGGAATGGACTGGCTCACGCGGTATCAAGCGGTGATTGACTGCGAGAAGCGCCAGTTGCGGCTGCTATGCCCTGAGTTTCCGAAAAATGTGTACCTGGCGTGCAAAAGCGTCTCCTTTTCCCCCATCATTTCCATGTCCCGTGCAAGGAAGCTGATCGAGGGAGGGTGCGTGGCCTATCTGGCATCGGTGGACCTGGCCACGAGACCCTCCGAAGCACTTTCCAACATCCCGGTTGTGAGGGAATTTCCTGATGTCTTCCCCACCGAACTGCCTGGGATGCCCCCCGAGTGGGAGGTTGTGTTTCCGATCGAGCTTCAACCCAACTCCCGACCTATCATGAAGGCGCCGTATAGGATGGCCTTCGCTGAATTAAAAGAACTTAAGGCGCAACTTGAAGACCTTCTGGATCGAGGGTTCATCAGACCGAGCCCGTCGCCTTGGGGCGCGCCGGTACTCTTCGTGCGTAAGAAGGACGGAAGCTTGCGACTATGCATCAACTACCGGGAGATTAATAAGGTCACCGTGAAGAATAAGTACCCTTTACCAAGGATGGATGACCTCTTCGACCAGCTGAGGGGAGCGACAGTCTTCTCTAAGATTGATTTGCAGTCAGGCTACCACCAGCTCAGGGTGCGCGACGAGGACATCCCGAAGACGGCCTTTCGGACCCGCTATGGCCACTACGAGTTCACGGTAATGCCGTTCGGGCTCACCAACGCCCCAGCGGTGTTTATGGATATGATGAACCGGATCTTCCGGCCCTTCCTGGATCGGTTTGTAGTGGTTTTCATCGATGACATCTTAATTTATTCGCCCACGGATGGGGAGCACGAGGAGCATCTGCGAATCGTCCTACAGATGCTCAGGGAACAGAAGTTATTCGCCAAACTCAAGAAATGCGAGTTCTGGCTGCGCGAAGTGGGATTTCTGGGGCATATCATCTCAGCTGCAGGGCTCGCGGTGGACCCAAAGAAGGTGGAGTCGGTAACTGACTGGCCCCAGCCGACCTCGGTAACGGAGGTCCGTAGTTTCCTAGGTCTGGCAGGTTACTACAGACGCTTTGTAGAAGGTTTCTCGAAGATTGCGACTCCCCTGAATCGTCTGACCCGTAAGGGAGAAAAATTCGTATGGACAACCCAATGCCAAGAAAGCTTCGAGGAGCTCAAGAGAAGGCTGACGAGGGCACCAGTACTGGCGCTGCCAACACCCGGAGAGGACTACGAAGTTTACTGCGACGCATCACGAGTGGGACTGGGAGGCGTGCTGATGCAGTAGGGGAAGGTGATAGCCTATGCCTCCCGGCAGCTCAAGGAATACGAACGGAACTACCCAATACACGACCTGGAGCTTTCCGCGGTCGTCTTTGTTTTGAAGCTCTGGAGGCACTACCTCTTTGGCGTCCACTGTAACGTATTCTCGGATCACCAAAGTCTCAAGTATCTCTTCACTCAGAAGAAATTAAACCTACGGCAGAGACGGTGGTTGGAGTTGCTGAAGGATTACGACCTTACAATCCAGTACCATCCGGGAAAAGCAAACGTGGTGGCGGATGCCTTAAGCAGAAAAGGACGGGCGGAAGGAACGTCGGCAAGAGGGATTACCCAACAAGAAGACCTGATCGCGGAATTCTCGCGATTACGATTGGAAGTAGTACCAGCAGGGACGGTCGAGCAGCTAATGTCCTTGGTGGTCGCGCCCACATTGATCGAAAGGATCCGAGAAGGATAGGGTACCGACCCGCAATTACAAATGGAACGAGCTAAAATCTCCCACGAACAGGAAGGAGACTTTTCGAAGGGGACGGACGGTATACTCCGGTTCCGAGGGCGGATATGCGTGTCCGATTTGTTAGACCTGAAGAAGGAAATCCTGACCGAAGCGCATTGCGCCCCTTATACGGTACACCCTGGAGGCACCAAGATGTACAGAGATCTCAGGCAGACTTTTTGGTGGCCAAAGTTGAGGAAAGATGTGACGCAGTTCGTGGCGCACTGTTTGATCTGCCAGCAAGTGAAGGCGGAGCACCAACGGCCAGCGGGAAAGCTGCAGCCACTACCGGTGCCGGAATGGAAATGGGAGCAGATAACCATGGACTTTGTCACCGGACTCCCGCGATCGCAACAAGGACATGACGCCATCTGGGTCATTGTGGATCGGTTAACCAAGTCAGCTCACTTCTTGCCTGTCCACACGACCTGGACACGCGATCGACTGGCTCAGGTCTACGTCAGCGAGATCGTGAGACTACACGGGGTACCAGCATCAATCACCTCGGACAGGGACACGAGGTTTGTTTCGAACTTTTGGCAAAGCTTACAACGGGCCTTGGGAACCAAGTTACACTTCAGCACAGCCTTTCACCCTCAGACGGACGGGCAGTCCGAGCGGGTAATTCAGATGCTCGAGGATATGCTCCGAGCATGCGTGCTTGATTTTGGAGACGGATGGTCGCGCCACCTACCTCTAGTGGAGTTCGCATACAACAACAGCTACCAGGCAAGCATCCGAATGGCGCCGTACGAAGCTCTATATGGGAGGCGCTGTAGGTCTCCGATCTGTTGGGACGATTTGGGAGAGCGAAAGTTCTTGGGACCGGATCTGGTGGAAGAGGCCGAAGAAAAGGTGCGCCTTATCAGGCAACGGCTGGTGACCGCCCAAAGCCGACAGAAGAGCTATGCGGACCAGAGGCGCCGCGATTTGGAGTTCCTAGTGGGGGAACACGTGATGCTATGGGTCTCGCCGTCTAAGGGGGTGAAGCGGTTCGGGCTGAGGGGCAAGTTGAGCCCACGTTATGTGGGGCCCTTCGAGATCTTAGAGCGCATCGGACCGGTGGCCTATCGCCTCGCCCTGCCGCCTAACCTAAACCAAGTGCACGACGTATTCCACGTGTCCATGCTGCGCAAGTACCTCCCCGACCCATCGCGGGTGCTCGACGTCGCCGCTGTCGAGCTCAAAGAGGACCTAAGCTACGAGGAAGTACCCGTGAGAATCCTAGCGCGGGAAGACAAAAAGTTGCGAAATCGGACCATCCCCTATGTGAAGGTGTTGTGGAGCAACCAAGAGGAACGCGAGACGACCTGGGAACCCGAATCGAAGATGAGGGAATGCTACCCGGACCTGTTCACCGCGGACGGGAGTTAAGTTTCGAGGACGAAACTTGTTTTTAGTGGTGAGTGATGTAAGACCCGCTTAGTTTTTCCGTCATACGAACAGGATATCCAGCAAGACGCAAAACATTGTAATTTAATTTATTTGATTTTTAATTATTTTTGGAATGGTCCATCATGGACTGCGGGAATTTTAGTGGGTAGAGCTCGCGGAGCCGAGAACGGCAGTGCGATCGGATCTGAATTCCGATTCCGAGAGCTCCCATAATCTAATTCCGAAGTTTGGACCCCCGTCCGACGTTCCGGGATCCGTACGATCTATCTGCACGCTTTTCCAAGCATCGGTCAGCCGCCAGATATTATTATTATTATTCGTATAACTAATGTTATTATTAATTTTATTTTGTACGGGAGTTATAAATACCCACTTTGGGAATTAGGGTTTTCCTCATTTTCTCTTCTCCTTAACCGAGCGGCTAGGGTTTCTAGGGAGCGAGCGAATCTAAGGAGAGGAAGAACGGCAACCCAACCTTTTTCGCTCCCGCTCGGAATCCTCGATCCCGTACACATCCCTCGCGATCCAAGGTAATCTTATTATCTTATTTTATTTTATTTATTTATTTATTTATTCTTAGGTAAGACGGCGAGGTCGTCGGCCGCCGAGCCGCCGCCACGGGGTGGGGCCGAGCGCCGACGGCGATGGACGCCGCCGCCGCGGACGGCGCACCCGTGCGGCGCACCGCGAGGGGCCGCGTGCGGGCGGAGGACCCGGGCGGAGGACCCGCGGGCGTGCAGCCGCGCGGGGCCGCCCGCGGGCCCTCTGCTTCCTACTTGCTAATAAACCACTCCTTAGCACTGCACTTTGTGGCAGCTGTCGGCCCTGCCTGAACCATTTAAAACAATTTCTGTATCTTATCCTCATTCCTTGCTACTCCCAACTTGCTAGGAATGTAGTCATTTATCATTTTCTATTTTCCAGTGACACCAATCATTCATCTCAACTTTCTTATCTTAGCAATAGTGCCCGCGCGGCCGTCGCCGCGCGGGGCCGCCCGCGGGCGGGGACGCCCGCGCGGCACGCCGCCGCGCGGGGCCGCGAGCGGGCTGGCGCCCGCGCGGCGTGTAGCCGCGCTGGGCCGCGCGCGGGCTGGCGCCCGCGCGGCGTGCAGCCGCGCGGGGCCGCCCGCGGGCAGGGACACCCGCGCGGCGCATCGCTGCGCGGGGCTCGGCAGGGGACACTGGGGTAGGGGCCCGGTGTGGTGGTCGGGAAAGGTGCCCGATTTTGTTGATTCAGGTTAGGTCTTTAACGGCGTCGACCGTACTCCGAGACAAAGGGGGATGCTCCGGTTATCGTGGTTTGAGTTATTATTGCACTTTTTGCATATTGTGTCATTTTCAGTCACTGACTTCCCACTTTGTGACAGGTTCGTCCAGGGGTGAGTGTTGAGACGCTGGTGAGGCCGCGCGCACGATGTTCTGAGGACTCTGAGTAGCTTGTTTTCAGTTGACTCATTCTCCTTTTACTTTATTAAACTTGTTAGCTAGATGTGGTGTGCGATACCCCCATGGGATCGACATGGATGTTGCCCTTTTTCTATTATAACTGTTGCATGAGTGAGGACCCTTTCTCCCCTCTTGGCCGATTTTAAGTACTAGTCATAAACTGTTTGCGAAAACCGTTTTAAAAAGAAACATGGACGTCGGGTAGACGCCGCTTTCAAAACTCTGCGATGATTTATCTTTTACAACTATCGGCCTCGTTCCTAATATATGTGTTGATGAGTCGTATGTGGCATGCGCTTGTGCCTTGGACTAATGTGGTTAAAGCTATACGTGACGTATGGTGTACTCAGGACGCCGTGCATGTGCAAAGGAGACTCTGCCCGTCCGCGGAGCGAATTTGCATATGCGGCGGGTCTGTGCACGCGTCGGGGCGAAGTATTTTTTTTAAAAAAATAAGTACGCTAATTTAGGAGCTTCGGTGGCTCAAACTTCCGCGCGTTGGGACCCCCGGGGCGTGACAGCCCTGCAACTCCCGCAGAAGACTTTGCAAAATAAAGGGGGAAAAGAAAAGAAAGACAATGGGGGTGAGAACTACTATATAAAACAGTAGTCTCCCCTAGTGGGCAAAAACTCAAACTCTGACGTGCCCACTAGGACTACTAGAGGCAAAAAGGGAATGAACAGTAGTAAGCTATAAAGGCTACTGATAAGGGAAACTACCACTACTATGCCTCTAAGTGGAGTACCAAACGAAATGACTGTATGAATGCATCAGAAAACAGTGTCTGTCCAAATAACCCAATCTTGTGCCACCACTAAAACTGGCATTGCCTGCTCAGCTGAATCTACACACAAGGCTCGAAACCGCGGGATCAGCGCACATGGCTCGCATCCCAAAATAAGTATCAGACCGGCACACATGGTTCGGTCAAAGGCCTACCTCCGGAGTGGCACTCGAGGGGAGCGACCCACACGAGTAAAGTATCTCTGTAACAAGTATCTCTGTATAGCAGGACTTTGATCATGACTATGATCAAAGTGGAAAACTCCGTCCACTAAAGAAACGCCGATCCCCAATCTGGTATAATAATACTCAATATGTGGAAAACTCCATCCACTAGAGAAATCTGATACCCAATCTGATTCATAAGTAAAACATCCGGTCAACCGCCCAATGTCCGCGGTCACCGCAACACCCCACAAGTCCAAATCTGATAAAGTAATCAACATCTGGCTAACCGCCTAATGTCCGCGGTTGCCACAATGCCCCACAATCCATAATCGAGTCTAACCTGACCCTGACTCGATGACCTCGACTACACTATCCCAAACCCCTGCTCTAACCCGAGCAACATGCATCTGAATAGAAAGGAGAACAGCTAAACATGGTTTCTCCTAAGTCATGTCCCAATATGATAGTGTAGCGGTAAATAGTGGCCTAACTAGATATCCAATCAAGCATGCAATTGTCCTTTACTTAGTAAAATAAATGCAATTGTCCACGAAATAAACCATGCTAGCAACAAATCATCACGATGGCCTAAGTACCCTATGTACTAGTAAGTCATATGCATAATATCCACAAAGTTACTAATATAGCCTTCTCTCTCTCAAGTGATATTACCACTCTAATTCACTAATGCCATTAGTAAGCAAGTACTAAAATATGTCCCATCTATCTCACATAAGCATGCAAATATCGTTCAAAGGGTGAAATTAGCTTTCTAATATGGAAGACACTCCAATAAGTCTAGTGGGTAGTCAAAAGTAAGAGATTCGCAACAACACCCACCACGAACGCTAAATCCCTGTCCAAAAGTGAAGTCCTCGCCCAAGTTAGTCAACCGCCACAAACACTGTACAACATGCCCCAAAAACATACACAATTAAACATACAAAGCTCCAACAAAAATCTGTCCAAACACAACAGTCTAGTGTTGCCCTGTTTTCACCTGCAGAAAAGGCTCGAAAAATTCCAAGAAAAGTACTGTCACGATCCTCGCGACGAACCGGTCGAAACGAGTACCTGTAGGTTCAAATTCGAGTTTCCTACACTGAGATACAAATTTGACAAGGGAACCACCCCGAAATAAACCAATCTCAAAATCTGTAGCACAAAGTTCTGTAAACAGGGATTTTCACCTTCGGGGAGAACTCAGAAAATTCCAAGAAAATTTGAGGATATTCCTTACGCTGTGTAGATACAAAACGACTATTGGCGCGCCTCTATCCGATGCCTGTACGCGAAGATATCGCTGAAATACCCAAGTGCTGTCCAAAACTCCGCGAAGAAAATAGGTCAAAAGGACGCTCGGGAAACTCCAAGATAAACTCGAAAAGAGGGGGAGCTCAAAACATGAATATCTAAGCCCTACCTGTCGTGAGTCCAACGGCGTAAGAATCGCCTAAATCGGAGGTCGGAGTAAGCCGGGGGAGTCCTCGCACTGAAACGCGACGAAGGCGGGCACCAATGAACGAGCGTTGCGCCGCGCCGTAAAAATGAGAACCTCGGGATGTGTGCCACTAAAAATCCCAGGAATGCTCTGTGGGGTGTAGCTCAGAGGGAAGAAGAAAACTCCTGAATAACGCTTTGTGAGAAGCAGCTCAGAAAAAGGTGAAAAGGTGGCCCAAACATCCTATTTATAGGCCTCAGCCCACAACATGGGCCTCGCGAATTCGGGCCCAACATTCGGGCGCCCGAATCCGCCAGGAGGGGTCGCACGCCTCCCGTCCGACGCGCCCGGATTCACCCCATGCTGCCACGTGTCCCGCACAGCAAACAGCTGTGTGGGGCGCGTCAATCGCCGCCGCGTGACCCTCCCAGGTGAGGGACGCGTGTCCCGCATAGCGAACAGCTGTGCGGGAGCGCCTGGTGCCGACGCGTGGCACCGGCCGGTCAGGCGGGTAGGTGGAGCCCGCGAATGGCCGGGCGCCACGCGTCCCCCGCCCTGTCGCGGTCACACGTGCGGGCAGGCGCAGCCTGGCCGCCTGCCACGCACGCGCCCAGAGGCGCTAGCCCGTGCTCCCGTGCGCCGCGCCTCGTGAGCTCGCCAATGGCATGCCGCCACGTGTCCCTGCACCGGGTCCATGCACCCGCGCGGGGAACCCCGTGGACCGCGCACCCGGCACCAACCAACCAGTGGTCGAAACATGTCCCCCGGCCCAAAACCATGCACCGCCGCTCAAATCCATGGTCCGCCGCTCAAACTCCGTGGACCGCGCACCAAAAGCCATCCAATCCACGCCTGCCACGTGTGCTGCACCGGGCTCATGCACCCAGCCGCGCCGCTCCGTGGACCGAGCGCTGCGAACCGGCCAATGACAGGCCGCCACGTGGCAAGCCGGCGGTCCACGGTCCCCCCATGCACCAGAAACCACTGAAAACTTCCGGGAGTCCGTTTTTGGGCATCCGGACTCAGAAATAAACAAGCAAATAGCCGTTTTCAAGCGTTTTTCCGCGCTGAATCCAAATCCAACATTTGTTTGGCCCAAAACCTTTTCTAAAATTTGGTAAATGCACCCGAAGGCCAATCTGACAATAAATATCTCAATAGGTTCATCTGTGCTATCCCTTTGATACACTATGGACCAGACACACCATCAACAAGTGTTTTACACTTTGGATTCACGGGAAATATAGTATGGAAACCTGGACCACTACATGAAGAAACTACGCTGGCGAAGCGATTGCATCGGAATCGTCATGAGGGAAGAAGACAATGTATAGAGAGCTGCAGGTATGCCCTTTTATAGGCCAGCGAAAAGGAGCAGAATGATAACAGCCGCACTGGGAAATAACGGCATTAAATGGAGAAACGACGGAAGATTATTTCGCCAAAAATCAAGGAAGATCGGTCCCTATTCACAAATCCCTTGGGCAGTGGGTAAATATCTTGCCAAAGTACGGGATGATCATGGACATCGTTATGCACGGCAGATTTTTGACTCAACTTCGACAATTACCAAAACAGCACATTAGGCGATTATTGAGGGGGTATTATTGAGACCAAAATTATTGCCACTTAAGAAAGTGACACATGGCATTCACCATCAACCGAGGACATCAGCCGATAGGAGAATAAGTCAGTAGAGAGGGACCCGCGTCTTCACCAAGACCGGCCTCAGTCACAAAAGAGTGCGACACGTGATGTCACGCCCCGCGGTCGAAACTGCGACCCGGGCTCGCCAAAAGATCCGCCATCTATACGGAAACCCACGCACAGGCGAAGCATCTATCCTGCAAGCCAGATCTATAGCTAAACATGTATCAGAGCTGAAATAAAACTAGTAGCTACAGAATTACAACTGAACATCTGAATATACAAGATCCTCAATACATAGTCCCTACCGCTATGTAAATAAATACAAATCTCTCAGACATGTCCAGTACAAAAGAGGAATCATAAAAATACAGGGTACATCTACCACTGACTCTCAAATAAAATGGTAAGGAGCTAATCGGCCACGTCCTCACCTCGAACAGATGTCTCCGCGCGAACCAAGCCGGAACAGCAACCTCTGGAAACCTGTCACCGCAGCGGGTGTGAGAACTACTACAGAAGGTAGTTCCCAGTGGGTACCGTCACCAATATCCACGGTATGCCCACTAAGTCTACTGGAGGCAAAACAATAGGTATGCAGATAGATAGATGATAGGTAAGCTGAATGAAACTACAGCTAATATGTCCCAAGTACCATGCTCAAAGGAAACACTCATCTAAGAACATGTTATGCATCCACCTACTGCTACTCTGCCTCGAGTATCATGCTCAAAAGAAAAACCCATCTAAGAACATGCTATGGATCCACCTACTGCTACTATCCTCGAGTATCATGCTCAAAAGAAACACCCATCTAAGAATATGCTATGGATCCACTTGCTCACGAAGAGCTCACAATACTCAAATCTCAATGACTGCCAAAACTGGCTCAGTCAAGCCTGCGCCTCCCTACTACTCCAACGTAGGGTGTCCGATCGCCTCTACTACTCCAACGTAGGGTGCTCGAACGGACTATCACAATATCACGCAAAGCAGCCTCATCAGGCGCATCATTATCATCATCATCGTCATCGCATCCGGAGCGGCAACTCGAGGGGAGCGACCCCACCGAGTATCAAGCGTGTCTCATCTGGCTCAATAGCGGCACATGCAGGCTAAAATCCACGATCAAAAAGATCGGAAACTCGAATGCCAAATGATCATAACTCGGTCGGAAAACACTCCACGACTCAATCTGGAAATGCCCAACTCGACACATAATCAGTCGGAGAACCCTCTACGACCGGATCTGATAAAACCCAAATAACCAATAGCTATGTCGGGGAACCTTCCCCGACCCAATCTGATAATGCATAACTCAATGGCTAAGTCGGAAAACTCTCCGCGACTCAATCTGCCAAAGCCCAAACTCTCATAGCTAAGTCGGAAAACTCTCAACGACTCAATCTGCTAATGCACAACTCATGATCCAGAGTAAACCAATCAACCCAACAAGGGACTCAATCCTCAATCTCTCGCACGGGAGGCCCGGAAATTCTGAAAGACTGTCACCTACAACCCTGATCACACAAGAACAGGCTGCAGGCACAGCCGCCCGTAGCTTCCGCCCTCGAAGTGTAACAATGATCAAACTCTCATGACACTAAAAACTCATCTCACAGAGCTCTAATAATCCTCTCGGCCCCCAGGCACGAGGATACATGCATCCTGTGTCACGCCCCGGGGTCGAAACTGCGACCCGGGCTCGCTAACAGATCCGCCGCCCATACGGTGAACCCCGTATAGACGAAGCGTCTAACCTGCATAAGAGATACTATACTAAACAGATATCAGAGCTGAAAATAAATTGCTATAAATAGAATAAATACAACTCCAAGTCCTCACCACAAGTACAAAAGTCGCTCAACTCTGAAATAAAAGTACAACTCTATACCTCACTACAAGGTCTCTCAACAACAAGTAACTCTCAAAATGTAAAAAGTGGGTACATCTACTCTCTGGACGACGACGTCTGGTAGGGAACTAGCTCACGACTCCCTTACCTCGCTCTGAAGAAACAGCAGCTGGAACAGCAGGAATAGGAGTAGAAGTCCCTGGGAAAAAATACACCACGACGGGTGTGAGAACTACATCCCACAGTAGTTCTCAGTGGGTGCCGTCAATAAGCCCAACGGTCTGCCCACTAAGTCTACTAGAGGCATAAGATAATAAATGAAATACTGAAAGAAGAGCTGGAAAAGAATATCTCTACAGCTACTATGCCCCTATCTAGATGCTCAACAAGTGAAACAGATGGAAAACATGATGCATCTACTAACTCTTAGGTGTAGTAACCCAATCTAATAATGACTGCCACACAGGGTCCAGTCAAACCAGTGACCACCTACTGCCGCACATCCTCAACAGGACGGGTCTACCGTAGGGTGTCCGTGACTGCCACATCTGGGCCAGCCAGAGGGACGGCGTCGACAAGTCACGATAGAAGAACTCAATCTCACGCCGGTTACAACAACCCGGTCTAAAGCTCAATCTCAACGCCGGTTACAACTACCCGGTCTAAAGCTCAATCTCGATGCCGGTTACAACAACCCGGTCTCGCCTACTCCGGAGTGGCACTCGAGGGGAGCGCCCCGCTCGAGTCCATAAGTAACCCATGTCCAACAGCTCTGTCATGCATCTCAGTCAATCAGGCAAAAGTCGACACTATGCTCAAAGTGGAGGCTCACTCAATCCACAATGCAAAAACCCAGCCCCAACTAATGTATAACACTAATCGGTCAAACCGCCCACAGTTCGCGGTTACCGAAATATTAACCCGAGTCGATAATCTGGTGCAATCCCACTCGACTCAACAATGTAGCTATACTATCCCCCCATCCCTGCTCTCTAACCCGAGCAACAAGGAACACTCGACAGTCGGGACCGCTGTCAACCCAACGGCTCCCTAAAACAGGCATCACTGACAGGATAACTCCACAACAGAAACAATAAAGGGTCCGGGAACCCCGGAAGACTAGAACCTACAACCCTAATCAAACAAGAACAGGCTCTAGGCATAGCCTCTCGTTGTTCTCGTCCCAAAGGAAAAAGGGCAGACCTTGGAACCCAGACCACTCGAACCATCTCGGGTGGTTAAATTTGTCGGAAAAAGGTGATATTTCTTATTGAAAGCCATTTGATTTGAAAGAAATCCATATTTAATAATTTTTAGTTCTTTTTAGGAAAACAATTGAAAATAAGCTTTATATCCAAGCCTCGTAGAGCTAATGCCTTTGTCCAATCAAACAAGAACAGACTCGGCGACTCCACGATGCTCGGAAGAAAACATTGGTTGACTAAAATCATATGTGTGTCCAAAAATAGTTCTGGGTTCAAGGTCCTGCTATCACTGGTACAAAGCTGCCACTGACACAGTGGCGACAAATAAACAAGAAACCAAAACATCTCGGGACCGCCGTCTACCAACGGCTCCCGCCATAGATGAACGATCAACTATATCTACCAGACTCCACTCTACTCCCAAGCACGAGTGTAAAATGCATCCCACACTAAAAGAAACCCGACCACTCGGCCCACTACCCGGACGAGTAAAACACTATGTCCAGGAAAGAAAAGAAGTGTGGATGTCTAAAGAAGTATGAACCTAGCCCAAGTTGAAGTTTTCTACAGTCTGGCTGCACATGCTGCATATGACGGGGGTGCTAGGTCAAATTCCAAGATAATAATAACAATTTTACAGAGTAGGAACAAGAGATCGCATGATCATCATATAACTCTAGAATCAACAGCTATCACATTCTAGCATGCTACATAGGAATATCACTATTATGCATGGTCCTACTATAGCAGATTTAATGCACATTCCATCATTCTTGGAGACAGGGCCACCTGTTGGGTTATGTATAATTGGATCTAAATAGGGGAAAAAAACACCTAGAGGGGGGTGAATAGGTGTAAACAATAAACACTCAAAAATCTTTGCGATATAAAACCCAATGCGGAAAAATAAATAACACGCAGAGATTTTTACGTGGAAAACTCCAAACCGGAGTAAAAAACCACGGGACCAATAACACGGTGAAATCCACTAGAATTAAACACGTACAAGGTGATATACCGTACTCACAGACGACTCAACCTTTTTCATACGCTCCTAGTTGATCTTTTCCGCTCGCTCCACGACGCTTCTCAAATCCACGATCTGCGTCCAACGCCGAATCCACGGCGTCCAACGTCGAGTCCACGACGTCCGACCGAATCCACGGTCTTCACCCAGTAGCACGCTTCGAATCCACGAATGTACCTCGCTCCGAATCCACGAGAGCGGTTGCACCTTGAATCCACAAGGCCACGCGAGTCCACGCGCCGATTTGGGATAAATCGTTGTTTTTTGGGTGGTGATGATCCGCCGAATACTTAGATTAGAAATAGATCGGAAATACCATCTAAGTATTCATTGATTTGATTCTACTCAAAATGTGAGTATGAAAACCTAGAATCAAATCAATCAATATAGATGAAGAAACATAAGATAGAATCTATGATTTCCTTTCTTCTCTATATGTGGATCTTAGGCCGTATATAGGATGACGGCTTTTAGGATTAGCGGCTTGCCCTAGAAAAAAGAATCATAGGGTCTATTTATAGGTTAGAAACCCTTGGAAAAAGATAAGAATCAAAAACTATCCTTTTCTGGAATTTTACATGACGACGATCCGGATCGGAGTTCGGCGATCCGGATTGCAGTAGCGAGAAAAACAGTTTCCAGAAAAACCAAGGTTCGGGATCCGGATCGAAGTGCCTGATGCGGATCGTTCATACAGTTCACCAAACATCAACGTTCGGGATCCGGATTGAAAAGCCTGATCCGGATCGTTCAAATAAAATGGTAAACCCAGTGCTCGGGATCCGGATCAAAGGAAGCTACGATCCGGATTGAACTTGTGTATGAACGAACACCCTTCGGGATCCGGATTGCAAAGTCTGATCCGGATCCTGAACATGTCCCATGTCCAGTTTTTGATATTTATGCAATTACAAGTTCATCCAAGTGTTTCTACACTATAAGAAGTATTCGGATCACTAAAGATATTAAGTTAAATATACCTAATCCTTTTGAATTCTTCTTTCTTGAGATTGAGTTATATGATCCAACCTTCTTTACCTTCAATCTTCAAGACTTAACCGAATTTACGAAATACGCCAACTTAAATTCCGTAACAATCTCCCCCTTTGGCGGTTTCGTGACAAAACATAGATCCACTCAAGAAAATTCAAAAAGATATTTTTATTGCTATCACCATACAACAAAAATTTACAATGGAGATCCAAAATAAAATACATGAGTTAAACTCCTAAAACAGACTCTAGACTTAGACATCTGTACTCTCTGCAAAAGAAATCATTTTTGACAAAAGAAATCGTTAGATACCTCAAGAATTTTATATCATTCAAAAACCACATACAGAGATGAAGTTTATACTCATTTATACTTACCATGACATTTATACATTCAGATATGTAATTTGATCATAGTTAAAAACCAACATATCTTCTATGCAATCAAAATCCAAATGTCATGTTAGTGAACATCAACTTGTTAGTTATATTACATGCCCAAATAGTTAGTCGAATAGTTAGTCGAGGCATGCATTCAAACACAAATGAAAACCAAAAGTTGAAGTTCTACTTACCTTTCAAGTTGAGGTTATACTTACCTCTTTCAAGTTGACCTTTATAGTTTCAAGTTTCTCACAAACATTGTATCATTGTTTATACTTCTCTTTGTTTATACTTCTCTCTCCCCCTTTTTGTCACAAAAATTAGCCAAAAATTACCAAAATGGAGAGAATAGTTAACAGTTCAAGTACCAGAAGTTTGAGAATTAAAACTAAAAACTAAAACTTAAAACCTGCACAAGAAAATTATTAGAAATCAGCACAAGTCAATCATCTGAGGCAGAGTCTTCAGAGCTCGTGCAGCCCAGTTTTTTCAAAATTCCTTTAAGCATTCCCGAAATCGTAGAACACTCTTGTTTCATCTGATGTATGTCCTTGGACATCCTTCTGAGTTCTAGAGCCATTTTATCTTGTTCTTGGTTGATGGAAGATTCCAAGTTTGCCTTTTGGTCAATTCTTCTGGAAGTTGAAGAACGTTGTGTGACGACTGACGGAGCAGTCTGACCTTCATTCCGAGGAGATCTTCTTGGCAAAGAATGTGAATTGTCAAGAGGTTCATTGCTTGGCACATTCTTTTTCCTTGCTTGCTGCTTAAGTATTGAGGAAGACTTCAGTAGCTTCTTGTTCTTTAGGTAAACCTTATTTTCTTCATCAATACCTTGTTGTACTTCAGTAAGAAATGTGTCCCAATCTTCTTCGTCTTCAGATTCAGTTTCAGTTTCAGTTTGAGGGATATTATTTGTTTCATCTTGACATGTTTCATTTATTTCAATACCTCGAGCTCATCCAAGCCGTCGAGCAAGTCTTTTTCTTTTTGTCTTCCGAGAAGTTTCTTCCATTGGAGCTTTGCCCTTTTCAGCAGCAGTAGGCGGAGCCTTTGATGTTTCCGCAGGCGCTTTTCCTTTCGAAGCAGTGGGTGCTGTTGCTTCAACTTGCAACTCATCCCAATCGATCGATTCCGTCTCAGATTCCGTATCGGAATCATCTTTTGCTTTCTTCGCCTTCTTAGCCCTCTTGGACTTGACAGTGTCTCTAGTATGGACCATAGTAGCCAGAAGAAGAATGATCCAGGTGATCACCATTGCTACTAGATTCTTGTGAAAAAGGAAATCCTGTGAGCAACAACTCAAGAACACGAAAAATTTGTTAATTTTCAAAAATTAGAAAAATTGTACCCAAACAATCATTATCGTGTAGAGAGACTTAAGAATCAAATTAGTTTTGCAAAAGGAATTTTAAAAATAGATCAATCGCATGATTTTGGAAAATTCCCATTATATGCCCTAAAACCGAAATTTTTGAAATCGAAGCCCAAAGATCCGTTTATCTTGAGAATACCTAGCATATAATCAAAACTAATCTACCCAGAGTTCTTATTTCAAAAGAGATTTGATCAAAAACCATCCACAAACGAGAAAGATACGGAAATTCATCACGTTTTTGAGGAAGAATATGAAAAATTGTGAAAAACCGAGATTTTGATCAATAAAACTTACTTGGAATCGAAGAACTTGAGTTTTAAAGCTTCCAAGATGGATGAATTCTAGAGAGAGAAGCTCTGGAAACTTTGGAACAAAAGATTGAAGTAAAAAGAATTCAAAACCCTTTTGTTCTATATAAAACCCTAGCCGCGATCCGGATCAGTTCGTGATTACGATCCGGATCGGCTACCCGCAGAGAATACCTGCGTTCGGGATCCGGATCGGCTTGTCCAATCCGGATCGGCTCCAACTTTTTCTTCAGAAAAATTCAGAAAAATTCTAGAAAATCCAGAAAAAGATTGTAAGCACTTTTGTGTATCAACTTTAAATGAAAATTATCGTTTCATACAACAAGAAATAGATTATGCCAAATCTATCAATAACATCCAACAAATGAAACGAAAATTTATAAAAATTAAATCCCTTAAAGTTGAACAACTTCAATTACATCTAACTTGATCTTATGTGTAATGCCTTTATCAAATCATCACTTCGGTAAAGAAAATGAAATACAAAGATCAATAGATGTCTAAAATCCCAGATAAGTTAGATAATATATCTAGTCAATTTATTGAAGAGAGTGGCTCTTTGAGCATCTTTCATTAAAATTCCCACCTTATACCAACCTTGAAATTTTGACAGAGTCAAGTATTTCAACATGCATTTTATTTAATCAAACTTGAAGAACCTTGCTTGGTATACATGTGGTAGCTGCACACAGTACTCGGACGACCGAGGTGGTAGCTCTTTCCTCCATGTGGTGGTAGTTTTCACACTCCTCATTGGGATGTAACTCTTTCCACATCTTTTGAGCATAACCCTTTTTCTTTGACTCCTCCTCAATTGGCTATCAATTATTTAAGATATAAAGTATTCAGCCAAAAATTGATCTCGATTTCATACTCGACTAAACAGTCAAATAAGATAAAAACTATACCAAGAGATCATCGAGAGAGAAATTGACTTTGATCAAAACAAAGATGATTTAATTCACATAAATGATCATTGCATCAAATGAATTATTATGATATCCAAAGCATAATAAATTTCTAAATATATAAAAGGATGCAGTTAAAGTCAATCAAAACTAATGCTCAATTAATGTTCTATGTCTAAGCATAGATAATGAACAAAAACACAAAAACAAAACCTAACCTAAACAAAAGTTTCAAAAAGAGGTTATTTCAAGGAAAGCATTCCAATTGCTTTACGCAAATGAATAAAACGTTTTTGATCCAAAGGTTTTGTTAAAAAGTCAGCTAATTGATCTTCAGTTGAAATGTAGGAAATTTGAAGAATATTTGATTCAACTAGCTCTCTAAGAAAATGATATCTAAGTTCAATGTGTTTTGTTCTAGAGTGCAACACAGGGTTTTTTGAAATGTTTATAGCACTAGTGTTGTCACATAACACAGTTACCGAAGTTGCTGAAATCCGAAAGTCGCTCAACACGCTTTTCATCCAAATGAGTTGAGTTGAACAACTACCCGCTGAGATGTATTCCGCTTCGGCAGTCAAGAGTGCAATGCAGTTTTGCTTTTTACTATGCCATGCAACAAGACAATGGCCAAGATAAAAACATGCACCACTCGTACTTTTCCGATCATCCATAGATCCTGCCCAATCGGCATCTGAGCATCCAATAATATCTAGACTTGTTCCCATAGGATACCAAATTCCGAAATTAATGGTTCCTTTGATGTACCGGATGATCCATTTCACCGCTTTCAGGTGAACCTCCTTTGGTGCTGATTGATATCTCGCGCAAATCCCAACACTAAAGGATATATCCGGGCGACTAGCTGTGAGGTAAAGTAGACTTCCAATCATGCTGCGATAAAGTTTCTCGTCTACATTCTCACTAAGAGATTCACTTCCTAATCCCTTATTGCTAGTTCCCATAGGAGTAGGAAAATCTTTAGAATCTTCTAATCCGAATTTCTTTACCAACTCCTTTGCATACTTGGATTGACACAGATGGATGCCTTCACCATTTTGTTTCACTTGCAATCCAAGAAAGTATGTCAGTTCACCCATCATAGACATCTCAAATTCGCTTTCCATGGTTTCTGCGAATTTAGAAGCATCATTATCCTTTGTTGCTCCAAACACAATGTCATCGACATAGATTTGTGCAACAATGAAGTTATTTTGATAATGCTTCACAAAGAGAGTCCTGTCTGCTCCCCCTCGAGTATAGCCCTTCTCCAAAAGGTGCTTTGTCAACCTTTCGTACCACGCTCGCGGTGCTTGTTTTAAACCGTAAAGAGCCTTTTTCAAACAAAAAACATGGTTAGGTAGTTTACAGTCTACAAAACCTTTCGGTTGAGCCACATAAACTTCCTCATTTAAAAACCCATTTAAAAACGCGCTCTTAACGTCCATTTGAAAGAGTTTTATTTTAAAGTGACAAGCAATAGCGAATAAGATACGAATGGACTCGAGTCTAGCTACAGGGGCGAACGTTTCATCAAAGTCTATACCTTCTATTTGAGAGTAGCCTTGAGCAACTAAACGTGCTTTGTTCCTGATGATGGTACCATCCTCATTTTTCTTGTTCTTGAAAATCCATTTAGTACCGATCACATTGTGTTGCTTCGGAGGCGTCGTTAATTCCCAGACTTTGTTTCGTTCAAACTGATGGAGCTCTTCCTGCATTGCTTCAATCCAGTAGTCATCCTGAAGAGCTTCATCGACGTTCTTTGGTTCGATCATGGAAACGTAACATGCGAATCCACAAACCAACTGTCTCCGAGTTTTGACTCCTTCTTGTGGGTCTCCAATGATGTTTGATTCAGGATGATCCTTGGAGATGCGTAACGTTTGTTGTGATGGAGTACTCGGAGGTACATGAGATGATTCCTGCACATCAGATAAACTTGAAGAACCATTAGATGCATCATTAATATTGGAAGTATTATCATGAGAAGATGCATTTACAGGAGTATCATCATCAAGAGAGATATCAGGGGTAGATTTATCAGATGCAAAGTGGAAAGCTTCATCTACTTTAACATTTATAGATTCTACGATCGTTTTAGATTCCAAGTTAAATACCCGATATGCTCTACTATTTGTAGAATACCCCAAGAAAATCCCTTCGTCACTTCGAGAGTCAAATTTTCCAAGATTTTCGCGGTCACGTAAAATGTAACATCGACTCCCAAAGATGCGAAAATATTTGATGTTGGGTTTTCTACAACACCATAGTTCATATGGTGTATTTAACGTTCCCGGGCGCAAATAAACTCGATTAATAACATAGATTGCAGTGTTCACAGCTTCAGCCCAAAAATATAACGGTAAATTCCGGCTATGAAGCATAACACGTGCCATCTCTTAAACAACCCTGTTTTTGCGCTCGACAACACCATTCTGTTGAGGTGTATAGGGTGCTGAGAATTCATTTTTAATGCCGTTGGAAGTGCAAAAATCAATGAATTTAGAATTTATGAATTCTCCACCTCTATCACTTCTAACACGAATGATCTTTTCATTCTTTTCAATCATAATACGAAGGCAAATCTCGTGAAAAGAATCAAAAGTATCAGCTTTCTCTTTCAAAAATGCTACCCATGAGTATCGAGAGAAATCATCAACCAATAAGAAAATATACCATTTACCTCCCAAGGATGGTTGACGAGTCGGCCCCATAAGATCCATATGCAATAATTCCAAGGGCCGTTTGGTACCGACGTGATTCAAGGATGAAAGAAGAATTCACCTTTGCGTACCCAAACCTTTCGAGTTTTGGTTTACGTCGGAAATGATTGTGAGGTTGATACCTTTGGTGAAAGCGTCTTATTTGATCCATCGCTTTTCCTTGACGTCGTCGTCTTGTTTGATAAACTACCGAGGCCCTTTTCCTTCGAAGAATTTGCATTTGATTTCCGAGGAATCACCCTTTTGGTAGTCGTTGCAAGAAGTGCTTGAGTTGAGCGTTTGGCTCCCATCTTGCAATTTCTCCTTATGTGCCCTGCAATACCACAACGAAAACATACCTTAGTGCTTGACGATCCCGAGGAGGGTGAGGTAGGCTTGTTGTCGTTGCTTGTCGTTAGTTCCGGTGTCGGAGGAGCAGATACCGACTGGGGCACAAAGACTGTTCCAACCGAACTAAAATTGTCTTCAGTTCGATTGTATCCGAGGCCGAACTTGTTTGATTGACCAAGACCAAGAAGCTTATCCAACTTACTCCTTCCTGATGAAAAACGCTGTAAGCCATCCTTGAGTTGGAGAATGGTCTCTGTCATTTCCAATTTTTCCTGTCGAGCCTCGCCGTTGAGCTTCAAGAAGTAATTCGCTTTGTTCACCATATCTATATAATTCTTCTCGAGTTGCTCATTGGGCTCTTGAAGTGAAGCATTTGCTTTTATCAGATTATCCCTTTCCACTTCAAGATCGGTCGAGAGAGAAGTTACCCTTTTTACTTCTTCTTCGAGATCCTGCAATCTCCCTCTCAACCCCTTATTTTGCTTAGCCAGTTTCTTTGAATCCCTCAAAAGTCTGTGATAGGCTAGAGCAAAATCTTCACCTTCCGAATCATCCGATTCATCGTCCGTTGCAATCTTTTCAACAGTGGAGTTGGACAATGACTCGGATGTACTAGCCATTAAGCACATGAAGGGTGAAGATGTGGACGCGTGGAACGCTGTTGCGTTATCCTCTTCATCACTTGACGATGACTCATTTGACGATGAGGTGTCATCCCTAGTGACGGCTTGCATCGCTTTCTTCTTTGTCGGATTCTTATTAGGACACTCCGTTGAGATATGGCCGTACCCTCGGCACTTGAAGCATTCGACTTGTCCTTCTGAGCTTTTCTTATCTTTAGAAAAACCCTCTTGCTTTCTTGGTTTGAAACTTGAAGAACCTTTGCCTTTCTTCGACTTTACGAAGGATGGAGTTTTGCTTGAGTTACCCCTTCGAAAGTTTCGGCGAAATCTTCTTGTCAAGAGAGCAAGCTGCTTCTCAAAGTCCTCCATAGATAGGTTTATGTCTGTCACGCCCCGGGTGTAAACCAGAACCCGGGCCCGCTCACAGATCCGCCGTGCATGCGGTATTTCCCACATACACGAAGCGTTGGTAACCTGCTCAGATAAGCAATAATAATAAAAGAGCATAAAGTAATCAGAGCTAACTAAAACTACTGTAACTCAGACAGAAGCTGGAAGTAAAAAGTACAACAGTAAAATAAACTACAGATGTCTCTCACACCGCTACTACAATATATACAGCTGGCAGAAGCCAGACCCAAAAGAAAGTAACTAAATACTGTCTGAGAAGTCCAGGTACCCAAAACTCTCTAGCTACAGTCCGCGGGTGGCACTCTATCTAGTCCGCGATACGCTTGCCCCGATCAGTTGCTGACGGCCCAGCAACTCCCACAGAGGACTCTGCAAAACAAGGGAGAGAGAGAAACAAGCAAAACAGTGGGGGTAAGTACTACTATAAACAGTAGCCTCCCCTAGTGGGTAAAGCCTCAGCTCAGGTATGCCCACCAGGAAGATCAGAGGCATAAAGGAAAGGGATAAAAAGGGGAGTGTAATATGAGCAACTCAGATGAAATGCTACCCCTAATATGCCTCTACATGCTAAACCAATCAGGATGACAAAGTATGCATCTGTGTCAGAAGCCTGTCTAGATGACCCAATCTGACCGCCAGTGGACACTGGCACTGCCTGCTCTGCCGCCTCGGGTATGCCAGCCTACGCATAACACCGAAGCAAAGGAGTCCCCAGGACTCAAAGTCTGGCAACCGCGCACTCCGGAGTCGCACTCGTGGGGAGCGACCCACACGAGAGAAGTAAGTAACCACAAGTAACTGTCTCTAGCAGGACTGGATCGAGACTCAAAGAAGTGGGAAAAACCCCTCCACTAAAGCAAGCCCGATCCCCCAAGTACCCAATCTGATGCAATAAGACGACCCGGTCAACCACCCAAGATCCGTGGTCGCCGCAACACCCTGTCAAAAGCCCACACTGTCCCAAATCCCCAATACCTGACTACACTGTCCGATACCCGCTCGAACCCGAGCAATTATGCCTCAAGTCTACCAGGATAGAAGAAGGAGAATTAGATGCATGGTTTCTCCTAAGTCAAGTCCCAAAACAGTGTAGCAGTAAAAGATGACATTATTAGGTGACCCGTTTAATCATGCATTGTTCCAACATTTGTCCAATTTCCCAGAATAAGCAATATAGAGTGACCTGAGCTAGAGTGACAGTCTTATAAGAGGAATTATTAGTTTTACAGTCCACAATTACTATTTTATCTTCAGATATACCGTTCAGATTTGATAAGTGGTTAAAACCGGTGATCATTCTAACAATAGGATCTGATTAATAAGAGTTAATTCCCTAAGCATGCAAGTCTACCCATCTTATATTTAGCATCTTCAATTTAGGGGCACTCTAACATTCCTAGTGGCATACCAAAGAGAGGAGTACAACAACCACCCACCTGATCAGTCGAGCTGTCAAAAGTCCTACAACTGATAATACCAAAGATGGCGGCTACACAGAGTCCAAACGGTCCCGCGCAGTCCACACTGCTCCTGGGTACAAAAACCGAGCTGTCACAATCCATATATATCCCCAGAACTGCCAAATTTAACAAACAATAACTCCGCTGCGAAGATGAACAAAAATCACCTGCTCACAGTCCTCAGAAAAATCCAAATAAAATATCCCCGCGGTCTACGCGTCGATAGCTTCGAAACGACTACCTTCGAGGCAATCTCCTAAAGTCCTGAGAAAAATACAGCAGATTCCTCGCGAAGAGTAGATGAATTTAGGCTCTTGAATCACCCTGATCCGATGTCTGTACGCGAAGTTATGGCCAAAACACCGTGTCGCTGTCCAAAAATCCGCAAAGAAAGAGGGGCAACAGAACACTCAAATACCTCCAAAATCCGAAATTAATTTGGGGAAACTTTGAATATCAAAATCAAAGTCCTACCTGTCGTGAGTCCAACGGCGCAAAAATCGTCGAAGTCAGGTGTCGGGTAAAGCCAGGAGAGTCTGCGCACCGAGAGGACGCAAAACGGGTCGAAGACGAACTAAGCGCGCCGCGTCGGAAAACGGCCAACCTCGGAAACCGTGCACCACCACAACTCCGGAAAGCTACTGCTGGAAAGATCACTGGCAGGGGAAGACTTCTTCTTCAGAGCCCACTGCGAAATTCCCACAGGAAATGGGTGAAAAAAATGGCCTCAAACCGGATAAACAAGCCTAAATAAGGCTTATTCGGATTCCCGGATCCAACCCGTTAGCCCGGGCTGATCCGGCGCGGCCCGGGTCGGACCAGACGCCGTCCAACCCGCCTGGGCGCCCGCCACGTACCCCCAAACAGGGGACAGCCGTGCGGGGCCACCGCACGCGCGCCACGCGCCCCCCCGCTACAGCGGCGGGGCCCCGCGGGTGGCGACGCGTGGCGCAACGCCACGCGTCGACCGCTCCGCCGCCCCCGCTCACCGCTGAAGGGCCCAGTGGGCCGGGAGCGCGTGGACCCGCCAATGCCGCTGTGCCACGTGTCCTGCACCCGGTCCACGCGCCGCTCCGCACTTTTCCCTGGACCGAGCCGCGCGCACCCGCCAATCCGCACGCGCCACGTGGCCCGCCCCGCGGTCTATGCACCCGCGCGCCTTTCCCGTGGACCAGGCGGTGTGGGCCGACCAATCCCGAGCCGCCACATGGCACCAGCCGGTCCACGGTCACCCCCCATGCACCCGTTTTCCCCCCGAAACTTCCGGTAGCCCGTTTTTGGTCATCCGGACTCCAAATTTGGCAAATAAATAGCCGTTTTCAAGTGTTTTTCCGTGCTGAATCCAATTCTACCATCTGTTTGGCCATAATCCTTCCCGAAATTTTGGCAAACACAGCCGAAGGCCAAAACAGTAAAAGATACCACTCAGGTCCAACAGTAGCACCACTTTGATGCACCTTGGGCCAGATACACCAACAATAGGTGTTCTCAACTGTAGATTCAGTCGGAAAACTGTACGGGGTTTACGGTCTCCACATCCTCCCCCACTAAAAGGGAGTTTCGTCCTCGAAACAAAAGGAAAGTAAACCTGCGTACCACAATCAGGAATCTCGAACAGGGAAGGGTAGGTATCCCGCATCGCCGTCTCAAGCTCCCAAGTGGCCTCTCGTTCCTCATGGTTGCTCCAAAGGATCTTCACATAAGGTATTGCCCAGTTGCGCAATTCCCTCACCTCACGAGCCAGAATCCGCAATGGGCGCTCCTCGTAAACCAAGTCCTCGCCGATATCCAAGGATGCGAAGTCGATGACATGAGACGGATCGAATACATATCTCCTCAAGGCCGAAACATGGAAGACATCGTGAACACCAGCCAAACGGGGAGGTAGAGCAACTCTATACGCCACAGGGCCTACCCTCTCGAGCACTTCAAAGGGTCCAATGAAGCGAGGACTAAGCTTTCCCCGAACTCCAAATCTCTTGACCCCTTTCGAAGGCGAAACCTTCAAAAAGACATGATCCCCAACCTGGAACTCAAGGTCTCGCCGCCGAACATCTGCATAACTCTTCTGGCGACTCTGGGCCGTCTCCAAGTGCCGTCGTATAACTCGGACCTTCTCTTCCGCCTCCAGCAGTAAATCTGGCCCCAGCGTCCTCCTCTCACCCACATCACTCCAATAAAGGGGCGACCGACACTTGCGTCCGTACAACGCCTCAAACGGAGCCATCTTAATGCTCGCTTGAAAGCTGTTGTTGTACGCGAACTCAACCAGGGGTAAGTGTCGGTGCCAACCTCCTCCAAAATCCATAACGCACGCACGCAACATATCCTCAAGCGTCTGAATGGTGCGCTCTGACTGGCCGTCTGTCTGTGGGTGGAATGCCGTGCTGAAACTAAGCCGAGTACCCATGGCTGACTGTAAGCTCCCCCAAAACCGTGACACGAACCTCGGGTCTCGATCTGACACAATGGACGCTGGTACTCCGTGCAATCTCACAATCTCAGCCAAATAAAGCTGTGCCAAGCGCTCCATGGACCAAGTCATCTGCACAGGCAGGAAATGAGCTGACTTGGTAAGTCTATCAACAATCACCCAAACTGCGTCGGCTCCACTCTGTGATCTCGGTAGCCCAGTCACAAAATCCATGGTGATGCGGTCCCACTTCCATTCGGGAATTGGAAGACTTTGCAACTTGCCAGCAGGTACCCGATGTTCCGCCTTCACTTGCTGACAAGTTAAACACTGAGCCACGAATCTTCCAATATCCCGCTTCATTCCAGACCACCAAAAGAGTGCCTTGAGGTCCCTATACATCTTAGTACCTCCAGGGTGGACGGTATAAGGTGTATAGTGAGCCTCTCTCAGAATCTGATCCCTGATCTCCGAATCTGTAGGCACACACACTCGGTCCCTGTACCGCAGTACTCCCGAGCTATCCACTGAAAAATCCCCTAACTGCTCTGCCTGAAGCTGCGATCTGATCCTCGTCAAGTAGGGGTCCCCACTCTGTGCCTCACCAATCCTATCCAACAGAGTGGGCTGCAAGACCAAGGACAAGAGTCTAGCAGAGACCCCAGGGGACACTACCTCTATCTGTAGACGCCTCAACTGCTCCACAAGTGGTGCCTGCTGAGTAATCATCATGCTCAAGCTCTGTGCTGATCTCCTGCTCAAAGCGTCTGCAACCACATTGGCCTTGCCGGGGTGGTAAAGGATACTCAAATCATAATCCTTTAAAAGCTCCAACCACCGGCGTTGCCGCAAGTTCAGCTCCTTTTGAGTAAATAGATACTTTAAGCTCTTGTGGTCTATATAAATCTCACAGTGCTCCCCGTAGAGATAATGCCGCCATAACTTCAGGGCGAACACCACAGCGACAAGCTCTAAATCGTGAGTAGGATAATTCTTTTCATAATCCTTTAATTGCCGTGAAGCATAGGCAATTACCCTACCATGCTGCATCAGGACACAACCCAAGCCGCTGTGTGAGGCATCACTGTAAATCACAAACCCGTCGCCCATCACGGGTAGAGCTAGGACTGGTGCTGAGATCAATCTCCTCTTAAGCTCTTCAAAGCTCTCTTGGCACCGCTCAGACCAAATAAACTTCACCCCCTTTCTCGTCAGACTGGTCAGGGGAGTAGAGAGCTTCGCAAAGCCCTCAACAAAACGACGGTAATAACCTGCTAATCCAAGAAAGCTACGAACCTCAGTAACCGTCGTCGGTCTAGGCCAATCCCGAACTGCATCAATCTTCGTCGGGTCCACTGCCACCCCTGCGGCTGATATAACATGGCCTAGAAAAGCAACCTCCCGAAGCCAAAATGCACACTTCTTCAGCTTGGCAAACAGCTTCTTCTCTCGCAGAAGCTGTAGCACAATCCTCAAGTGCTCCTCATGCTCTACCTCACTCCGGGAGTAGACCAAAATATCGTCTATGAATACAACGACAAATCGATCCAAGTACGGCTGAAACACCCGGTTCATTAAATCCATGAATGCAACCGGGGCATTAGTTAGTCCAAAAGGCATGACTGTAAACTCATAATGCCCATACCGGGTTCTAAAAGCCGTCTTGGGAATGTCCTCGGCCCTCACCCTCAACTGGTGGTAACCTGACTGAAGATCCAACTTCGAGAACACTGTTGCGCCCTGCAACTGATCAAACAGATCATCAATTCGTGGTAGCGGGTACTTGTTCCGAATGGTCACTTTATTTAGCTCTCGATAATCCACGCACAAGCGAAGTGATCCATCCTTCTTCTTCACGAATAAAACGGGCGCTCCCCACGGAGATACACTGGGTCTCACGAAGCCCACATCCATCAAATCCTGCAACTGAGCCTTCAATTCCCTCAGTTCCGCTGGGGCCATCCTGTAAGGTGCCTTTGAGATTGGTGCGGTCCCTGGAACCACATCAATCACAAACTCCACCTCCCTCTCCGGCGGCAAAGTCGATAGCTCAGAGGGAAACACATCCGGGAACTCGCGGACGATAGGGATATCCTCGAGTCCCGGTGCCACCGTAGGCACCTCTACGACCGTCGCCAAGAAAGCGATACAACCCCTGCTCATCATTCGCCGAGCTCTCGATGACGAGATAGTCATCGCAAACAGGGTACTCTGACAGCCTCTAAATACGAACTCCTCCTGCCCTGGCTCACGAAGAGTCACTGTCCTCTCTCTGCAGTCGATAGTGGCGGAATAACGGGATAGCCAATCCATCCCCAGCACCAAGTCGAAATCATGGAGCTGCTGCAAGACAAGCAAGTCTGCCGGCAAAATCCAAGGCCCCAACTGCACCGGGCATGTCAAACAATGCTCCTCGACATGCATAACGTGATCAGGAACCCGCACCTCTAATGCATATGACAAGGACTCTACCTCTAGACCATGCAGGGATGCAAATGCTCGACTAATGAAAGAATGAGATGCACCAGTGTCGAATAAAGTGCGAGCCCGAATACCAAGGAGCAGAGTAATACCTGCCACCACCTGGTCTGCCGCTGAAGAATCTGCTAACTGGGCGGCATACACCCGCCCGCTCGGTGCTGGAGGTCGAGAATCTGTAGGATGAGAGGTGGACGGCCTGCCCGCTGGGGCATAAGACCGCTGGGCTGGTGGCTGCTGCTGCTGAGGGGAATATGGAGTCGACGCCGAAGAAGGTGCCGAGGAAGTAGAAAGGGGGCAGGTAGCTCGCACATGCCCCGGCTGTCCACAACGGAAGCATCGACCCCATCTCTGGTCACAAGTGATAGCGGCATGCTGACCTCCGCAGAAGATACATTGGTCAGAAGATCGGGGCTGTCTCGGCTGCTGCTGCTGCCTCGAGGACTGCTGCTGAGATCTCTGCTGCCTCTGCTGCGATCTCTGCTGCTGGTGCTGCTGCTGATGCTGCTGCGGTCTCTGGGGTCCACCTGGCCCTCTCCTATCAGGTCGCCCACGGCCGTAAGACTGGGACTGCGGCGGCCGTGGCGGTCTCCATGAGCTGGCCTGTCCCCCGTCCTCCGGGGCTGGTCGCTTCCTGTCGGAACTCTGCGCGACCGCGGCCCTCCGTCTGGCCACCTCCTGATCACCTCTCTCCACCCACTGTGCGTGCTCTGCGGCTGCCTCTAGGGTCTGAAATCTCTGGGCATGCACAAGTGTGAAAATCTCTGGGCGAAGGCCTGCCTCAAACATCTCTACCTGGTGCGGGCCGTCACGGGCGACGAAAGGCACACAGTTCAGCAACTTCATGAACTCCTGGAAATAGACATGAGCCGATCGATCGCCTTGCTGCAGATTCTTCAAGTCGTCCTCCAACTTTTTCTTCACACTGGTAGAGAAGTAGGTGTCCAACACCATCCGCTTGAACTCCTCCCAAGGCAACTGCCGAGTGATCCGAAACTCCAGTGGCTCTACCCGCTGCCACCAAAAGTCTGCATCTCCGTCCAAACAGTGCACCGCCATGTGCACTCGGTACTTCGGGTCGACGAAGAAGTCCCGAAAAAGCTTCTCCATCGCAGAAAGCCATCTCCCAACATCCCGGGGCTGAGCATCCCGCCCCGAGAACCTAGGTGGTCCCCGCTTAACAAACTGGGAGAGTTTGTCAGCAAAATCCTGCTCCTCCTCCGCAGTCAAAGGCCGGATAGCTTCAGGAGCCCCGCTACTCGAAGAAGGTGCCAACGGCGCAAAAGGTGCAACAAGGGGCACAGGAGCCTCCGGAACAGCTGGGGGTGGTGCCTCCCTCCGAGCAAGCAGTTGCTCAATCCTCTGCTCCTGGCGGCGCTGACCCTCCGCCAACTGGGCCACCAAGGCCCTCAACTCAGTAAGCTCGGGGGGTGTAGGCTGCTCTGGCTCAACAGGGGGCGAAGGGACACCCCGAGTGGGAATCCGACGTCGAGGAGGCATCCTGCCACAAGGAACCAAACATCAGTAACAAAACCCCACACGACCCAATCTGGCGGAAGTCAAAGACATCCCCCTATTTCTGTAACCTTGTGTTGTCTGCAGCCAACATAATGGTTCAACAGAAATAGACTATGTCGATCCCTCTTCACTCACAGGAAGAGTTAACTATCAAAATCACCGACTTCCGCAAACTGTCACGCCACTCACGCCCTAACATCCTAGGGTCTGTCCAAAAGCCTAGGGTTTCCTAAGTCCCAACTGACCCATCCCTAAGCTCTGATACCAACTTAATCTGTCACGCCCCGGGTGTAAACCAGAACCCGGGCCCGCTCACAGATCCGCCGTGCATGCGGTATTTCCCACATACACGAAGCGTTGGTAACCTGCTCAGATAAGCAATAATAATAAAAGAGCATAAAGTAATCAGAGCTAACTAAAACTACTGTAACTCAGACAAAAGCTGGAAGTAAAAAGTACAACAGTAAAATAAACTACAGATGTCTCTCACACCGCTACTACAATATATACAGCTGGCAGAAGCCAGACCCAAAAGAAAGTAACTAAATACTGTCTGAGAAGTCCAGGTACCCAAAACTCTCCAGCTACAGTCCGCGGGTGGCACTCTATCTAGTCCGCGATACGCTTGCCCCGATCAGTTGCTGACGGCCCAGCAACTCCCACAGAGGACTCTGCAAAACAAGGGAGAGAGAGAAACAAGCAAAACAGTGGGGGTAAGTACTACTATAAACAGTAGCCTCCCCTAGTGGGTAAAGCCTCAGCTCAGGTATGCCCACCAGGAAGATCAGAGGCATAAAGGAAAGGGATAAAAAGGGGAGTGTAATATGAGCAACTCAGATGAAATGCTACCCCTAATATGCCTCTACATGCTAAACCAATCAGGATGACAAAGTATGCATCTGTGTCAGAAGCCTGTCTAGATGACCCAATCTGACCGCCAGTGGACACTGGCACTGCCTGCTCTGCCGCCTCGGGTATGCCAGCCTACGCATAACACCGAAGCAAAGGAGTCCCCAGGACTCAAAGTCTGGCAACCGCGCACTCCGGAGTCGCACTCGTGGGGAGCGACCCACACGAGAGAAGTAAGTAACCACAAGTAACTGTCTCTAGCAGGACTGGATCGAGACTCAAAGAAGTGGGAAAAACCCCTCCACTAAAGCAAGCCCGATCCCCCAAGTACCCAATCTGATGCAATAAGACGACCCGGTCAACCACCCAAGATCCGTGGTCGCCGCAACACCCTGTCAAAAGCCCACACTGTCCCAAATCCCCAATACCTGACTACACTGTCCGATACCCGCTCGAACCCGAGCAATTATGCCTCAAGTCTACCAGGATAGAAGAAGGAGAATTAGATGCATGGTTTCTCCTAAGTCAAGTCCCAAAACAGTGTAGCAGTAAAAGATGACATTATTAGGTGACCCGTTTAATCATGCATTGTTCCAACATTTGTCCAATTTCCCAGAATAAGCAATATAGAGTGACCTGAGCTAGAGTGACAGTCTTATAAGAGGAATTATTAGTTTTACAGTCCACAATTACTATTTTATCTTCAGATATACTGTTCAGATTTGATAAGTGGTTAAAACCGGTGATCATTCTAACAATAGGATCTGATTAATAAGAGTTAATTCCCTAAGCATGCAAGTCTACCCATCTTATATTTAGCATCTTCAATTTAGGGGCACTCTAACATTCCTAGTGGCATACCAAAGAGAGGAGTACAACAACCACCCACCTGATCAGTCGAGCTGTCAAAAGTCCTACAACTGATAATACCAAAGATGGCGGCTACACAGAGTCCAAACGGTCCCGCGCAGTCCACACTGCTCCTGGGTACAAAAACCGAGCTGTCACAATCCATATATATCCCCAGAACTGCCAAATTTAACAAATAATAACTCCGCTGCGAAGATGAACAAAAATCACCTGCTCACAGTCCTCAGAAAAATCCAAATAAAATATCCCCGCGGTCTACGCGTCGATAGCTTCGAAACGACTACCTTCGAGGCAATCTCCTAAAGTCCTGAGAAAAATACAGCAGATTCCTCGCGAAGAGTAGATGAATTTAGGCTCATGAATCACCCTGATCCGATGTCTGTACGCGAAGTTATGGCCAAAACACCGTGTCGCTGTCCAAAAATCCGCAAAGAAAGAGGGGCAACAGAACACTCAAATACCTCCAAAATCCGAAATTAATTTGGGGAAACTTTGAATATCAAAATCAAAGTCCTACCTGTCGTGAGTCCAACGGCGCAAAAATCGTCGAAGTCAGGTGTCGGGTAAAGCCAGGAGAGTCTGCGCACCGAGAGGACGCAAAACGGGTCGAAGACGAACTAAGCGCGCCGCGTCGGAAAACGGCCAACCTCGGAAACCGTGCACCACCACAACTCCGGAAAGCTACTGCTGGAAAGATCACTGGCAGGGGAAGACTTCGTCTTCAGAGCCCACTCCGAAATTCCCACAGGAAATGGGTGAAAAAAATGGCCTCAAACCGGATAAACAAGCCTAAATAAGGCTTATCGGATTCCCGGATCCAACCCGTTAGCCCGGGCTGATCCGGCGCGGCCCGGGTCGGACCAGACACCGTCCAACCCGCCTGGGCGCCCGCCACGTACCCCCAAACAGGGGACAGCCGTGCGGGGCCACCGCACGCGCGCCACGCGCCCCCCCGCTACAGCGGCGGGGCCCCGCGGGTGGCGACGCGTGGCGCAACGCCACGCGTCGACCGCTCCGCCGCCCCCGCTCACCGCTGAAGGGCCCAGTGGGCCGGGAGCGCGTGGACCCGCCAATGCCGCTGTGCCACGTGTCCTGCACCCGGTCCACGCGCCGCTCCGCACTTTTCCCTGGACCGAGCCGCGCGCACCCGCCAATCCGCACGCGCCACGTGGCCCGCCCCGCGGTCTATGCACCCGCGCGCCTTTCCCGTAGACTAGGCGGTGTGGGCCGACCAATCCCGAGCCGCCACATGGCACCAGCCGGTCCACGGTCACCCCCCATGCACCCGTTTTCCCCCGAAACTTCCGGTAGCCCGTTTTTGGTCATCCGAACTCCAAATTTGGCAAATAAATAGCCGTTTTCAAGTGTTTTTCCGTGCTGAATCCAATTCTACCATCTGTTTGGCCATAATCCTTCCCGAAATTTTGGCAAACACAGCCGAAGGCCAAAACAGTAAAAGATACCACTCAGGTCCAACAGTAGCACCACTTTGATGCACCTTGGGCCAGATACACCAACAATAGGTGTTCTCAACTGTAGATTCAGTCGGAAAACTGTACGGGGTTTACGGTCTCCACAACGTCATCGTCTGAGGAGGATGAATCCACGTCTTCTTCTTTTGTTGTTTTCAACGCATAACCTGAAGACTTAGAAGAGGATGCCTTTCCAGAAGAATAGTTAGTAGGAAAAGTCATTTCATAAGTTTGTAACGAACCAACTAATTCTTCTACACGGATTTCGTCCGGGTGTTTAATAGTTTCAATTACCGTAACCTTAGATCAAAATCTCTCAGGAAGAGTTCTTAATATTTTTCTTACAACTTTAAATTCTGGAATCTTCTCTCCCAAGTTACCACATGAGTTTACGATGTCTTGCAATCGTGTGTAATAGTCTGTGAAAGATTCATTTTCTGCCATGAAAATAGAGTCAAACTTGCTCGTAAGCATTTGCAGTTTCTGAATCTTCACAAGTTTAGTTCCCTCATGCGTAACTTGAAGAACATCCCAGATTTCTTTCGCAGTCTCACATGCCGAGACGCGAGAGAACTCTGTTTGAGACAAAGCATTAAATAGAGCATTAATCCCTTTGCCATTGTAAGAAGAAAAATCTATCTCTTCCTTGGTCCATTTCGACCTAGGTTTGATGGTGCGAACATCACCAATAAATTCAGTTGGATTAGACCATCCTAATTCAATTGATTGCCACACCCGTTCGTTGATGGAAATTAAAAAGGCTTTCATCCGTACTTTCCAGTACGCATAATTTGTTCCATCGAAGAACGGAGGTCTGTTGATGTTTCCACCTTCAACCATTGTTTACAACCCTATTCCCGCTCTGATACCACTTGTTGGGTTATGTATAATTGGATCTAAATAGGGGAAAAAAACACCTAGAGGGGGGTGAATAGGTGTAAACAATAAACATTCAAAAATCTTTGCGATATAAAACCCAATGCGGAAAAATAAATAACACGCAGAGATTTTTACGTGGAAAACTCCAAACCGGAGTAAAAAACCACGGGACCGATAACACGGTGAAATCCACTAGAATTAAACACGTAGAAGGTGATATACCGTACTCACAGACGACTCAACCTTTTCCATACGCTCCTAGTTGATCTTCTCCGCTCGCTCCACGACGCTTCTCGAATCCACGATCTACGTCCAACGCCGAATCCACGGCGTCCAACGTCGAGTCCACGACGTCCGACCGAATCCACGGTCTTCACCCAGTAGCACGCTTCGAATCCACGAACGTACCTCGCTCCGAATCCACGAGAGCGGTTGCACCTTGAATCCACAAGGCCACGCGAGTCCATGCGCCGATTTGGGATAAATCGTTATTTTTTGGGTGGTGATGATCCGCCGAATACTTAGATTAGAAATAGATCGGAAATACCATCTAAGTATTCATTGATTTGATTCTACTCAAAATGTGAGTATGAAAACCTAGAATCAAATCAATCAATATAGATAAAGAAACATAAGATAGAATCTATGATTTCCTTTCTTCTCTATATGTGGATCTTAGGCCGTATATAGGATGACGGCTTTTAGGATTAGCGGCTTGCCCTAGAAAAAAGAATCATAGGGTCTATTTATAGGTTAGAAACCCTTGGAAAAAGATAAGAATCAAAAACTATCCTTTTCTGGAATTTTACATGACGACGATCCGGATCGGAGTTCGGCGATCCGGATTGCAGTAGCGAGAAAAACAGTTTCCAGAAAAACCAAGGTTCGGGATCCGGATCGAAGTGCCTGATCCGGATCGTTCATACAGTTCACCAAACATCAACGTTCGGGATCCGGATTGAAAAGCCTGATCCGGATCGTTCAAATAAAATGGTAAACCCAGTGTTCGGGATCCGGATCAAAGGAAGCTACGATCCGGATTGAACTTGTGTATGAACGAACACCCTTCGGGATCCGGATTGCAAAGTCTGATCCGGATCCTGAACATGTCCCATGTCCAGTTTTTGATATTTATGCAATTACAAGTTCATCCAAGTGTTTCTACACTATAAAAAGTATTCGGATCACCAAAGATATTAAGTTAAACATACCTGATCCTTTTGAATTCTTCTTTCTTGAGATTGAGTTATATGATCCAACCTTCTTTACCTTCAATCTTCAAGACTTAACCGAATTCACGAAATACGCCAACTTAAATTCCGTAACACCACCCACCTGAAGGTGCACAACTGTCCAGGGTCGTACAGTAAAGAAAGCCCAGAAACAGATATACGAGCACAATCACCAAGCCAACAGTACCAAAGTAGTGTTCAAAGCATCCTGGGTACAAAAATACCACCCAAAGTTACATTAATTCCATAAAATTCCAAGTTACAAAAGCTGTGTGAACAGTCCACTCTCTGCGTAATTTTTACCTATAAAACATCTCCCAAAAATTCCAGTAAAAATACTACAGTGATCCTCGCGTCGATACCTTCGAAACAAGTGCCTGCACGTCAAAATCTGAGTTCGGTAGGTCAAGATATAAATTCGGCAAGGTGGTGTACTCAAACGATTTCCTGCGTCAAAACTGTAACACTGTACACAGAAGAACAGGAATTTTCACCTCTGATAAAATCTCTGAAAAATCCAAGAAAAATACGACGCGTTCCTTGCGATCTGTAGAAGAAAAAGTTGTACAAGCACGTTTTCGTCTGACGCTCGTGCGCGAAGATATCGCCTCCCCAATCCGCTGCTGTCTCAAAATCCCTCACATAAAAAGGGGGACTACTGTTACCTCGGGATCTGAGCCAAGGAGTCAAAATACGAATGCGCGATCAAAATGAAAGATGGAGCCCTACCTGTTAGGAGTGTGTCAGCGCAAGAATCACCAAAACCAGTGTCGGGGTAGCCCAGAGTAACCTTTACACTGAACTTGCGACGAAGAGGAACACCGAGAAGGAAACGTCGCCCTGCGCCGTAAAATCCAAAACCTCGGGATGCGTGCACTCAAAAATTCCGAAACTCTGCAGCAAGAACCAGCACTCGAAGATGAATATCTTCACTGAAGGGAGCTCGGGGAGATGGGGCTTCGAAGTGGCAAAAATGGCTAAGTAAATCCCCATCGGATGCAACCATGAAGAAAAACCAAATCGAACAATTCCCAAAATACCAGATGAGTCCCCAAAACAGCAAACATCTGTAGAAGGCCTCTCAAACGCCGCCACGTGTCCCCTCCAAAGTCAGTCGCGCACAGTGCGCGGCGTCAGCGCGGCATGGCGCGCACGCGCGCACGCGGCCCGAGGCAACCAAATCCTGTTCCGTGGACCGGGTGCACGACACCAGCAAATCACGAGCTGCCACGTGTCACCCACCGGTCCACCGTGCACCCGAAGAAATTCCATGGACCGCGCCTCCTGAACCAACCAACCACAAGCCGCCACGTGGCACCGCCCTGGTGCACGCCCGCCGCCGTGGACTGCGCGCCTACCCGCGCCCCTGCGCGCCTGCCCGCGGCCTGCCCGCGCCACGCGCCGCCGCTGTGCCGCCTGCCCGAGGCTGCGCCGCCGCCCGCCGGCGCCGCCCGCCACCGCCGGCCGCCGCCGGCGATCGCCGGAACAGTAATAGTACTGTAGCAACCTCCAAAAATAGCAAGTAAATAGCCCAACTTGACCGTTTTCGCGCGCTGAATCCAAATCCGAAGTTCGATTGGCCAAATTCCTCTTCTACAATTTCCCAAAAATTTTCGGAAAAGTAAACTTGATCCTTTTTCGTGTCGGGCCACTTTCTTGGTTTTAATAAGCGCGCACAAATCTCAATCATCCAATATGGGCTTCCTGATAAGCAATTCTTGCTCCAATTACTCCAGAAATCCAATAACTTGGGCCCGACACGTGCACAAACACCTCCCGAAGACACTAATCCAACAATAACCCTTAAGCGGGGATTCGGGTCCTCACATCCTCCCCCACTAAAAGAAAGTTTCGTCCTCGAAACAAACACGGCTCAAAAGGGAGTTCAAAGCCAAGGGTAACCATCCAACAACACCGTTTCCAACTCCCCAATCGCTACACACTCTCCACAAAGCGAGTCCAACAGCTGGATAAACCTCAGAAATTCCAAATACTGGGGAACGAGGAAGAACAGCCAACCATACGCGTCCAAACTACACGAATTACGCCGCAAAACTTAACAGAAGAAGTAAGGGCCCCACCAGCAGGAAAGTCATCAACCCCCAACTCTCCAACTTAGAAAACAACTGAAATTAGCAAAAAGTTCGGAAGTTTCGAAAGGCCAGTGCCCTCGCCCCAATCAAACAAGAACAGGTTCGGGCCCCGTCTCCATTTCTGGAGTAGCCTTTCGAATCTTTCGTCATGTTCGCAAATTTCAGCACAAAGGTGAGAAAAAGGGAGAGAAGTGTTGATGCCGTTCCTGCTGTGGCAACCAAAAACGGAAGCTACGATCTATCCGTGCCCCTAAAAAGAAAAACACACTCTAACCGGGACCCCTAGAGACATAACCTCTAGTCCTAGGCGTCACCTACGCTCAACAAGTCGCACCTAACCCAGGGTCGCTGAAGCCGCTGCTGCAGGAAGGATGCCTCGGTGACCTGCGAAAATGATCTCCTGTTGTCCAACTCGCGGAAAGGTCACTGTTCTCAATCCACAATCAATCGTTGCACGATACCGCACCAGCTGGTCCATCCCGTATGCTCGATCTGAGTCGTGGAGCTGTAACTGAACCGTCACCCTGCCGGTGTACTTCCCAAAGCCTCAGCTGTCCTGATCAAGTCCCAAAATCCACCTCTGCTCGTATAATACTGAGAAGAATCCAATCGCTCATGCAAGTAATGAAATTTCTATCCCTTAAACATGCAGAGATGCGAATGCCCTACTAACATGTGCAGAAGGATGCAGTGGTATCGAAATGCTCAACTCAACTGACTGAAAATAAAGTCATACCTGCGGCGATAGGATCTGCTGCCGGGGTGTCCTCCACTAGGGCCGCGTAAACCCATCCACTGGGTGCTGAAGACCGTCGTCCCGTCTGTCCCGACGTCGTACCCCACTCTGTCTAACGGTACATCGGAGGGGCCTCCGCTTCCTGAACAGGCAAGGGGGGTGCTACAGCAAGGGGTAGCACTGACAGAATGGCGCGGGGACAAGCTGCTCGAAAATGTCCCAACTCTCCGCATAAGAAACATCGTCCCTGCCTCTGATCACACTGCGACGGTGGATGAGGGCCGCCACAGATGACACACCGCTCACGTCGCTGCTGCCGGAGCTGCTGTCTAGGCTGATACCACGGCTGCTGCGAGTGCCCACCTGAACTCTGGCGCCTCTGAAACTCACGACCCTCAGGGTGAGATCGTGGAAGTCTCGGAGGTGCCTGCCGCCTCGTCTGTCCCTCATCAACTGGTGCTGGGCGCTTCGCCCCTGGAATCACTGCAGGAGCTGGAGCCATCTCATCCATCACCGCCTCTCCGCACTCAACGTAAAGTGCCTGCTCCATAGATGCATCCAACGTCTGCAATCTGTGCGAACGGACGAGCTGATAAATCTCTCGGCGCAAACCCCGCTCAAACAAGTAAATCCGATGCGCCTTGTCCCTGGCCGCGTGCGGCACACAGGCCAACAACTGGTTGAAGTCTGCGAAGTATTCATGCACGGGCCGATCTCCCTGACGGAGATTCTTCAGCTGCTCCTCTAACCTCTGCCTGACGCTCTCTGGGAAAAAGGCTCCAAGAAATAGACTGCGGAACTCCGCCCAAGAGAGAAACTGCGTCCCGGCGGACCAGCAGGTCGCACATGCCGCCACCAAGCCTCGGCGTTGCTCTCCAGAAAGTGGGTAGCCAACAAAGCTCGAAACCTCTCCTCAATAAACAGGCTCTCGAAATGGCGCTCCATGGCCGTAATCCAAGACTCGGCCGCCCACGGCTCAGCACTCATACCCGAAAAGCGGGGTGGATCAAACTGGCGGAACCTCATCGAAAGATCCACCACCTCCCGCCGCTCTACTGAAGTCAACGATCCCGTCATCCCAGACGGAGGCCTACTAGAAATCGGCTCGACCGGAACAGCTGGTGCAGACTGCACAACAGGGGGCGCCAAAACAGGTGAAGAAGGCACCGGCGAACTCTCAGGGGGTGCTACAGCTGACTGCGCCCTCTGCTCCATCATACGGATCATCCGGTCCATGGTCTCCTCCTGGCGCCGTGAAATCTCCTCCTGGCGCCGGAAAGTCCCTGTCAAATGGGCCATCTGAGCCCGAAGCTCCTGCACCTCACTCCGCTAACCCTGTGCTGGCTCCTCCTGCTCAGGCTCAAGGGAGGAGGAAGGCTGAGAACGTGTCTGCGTCCTGCGTCGGGGAGGCATCGTACCCACCTGCAATCCACATGCAAACATCAAGACAGCACCAAACAACATACGACCCAATCCAGTGAAAGTCTACGACATGTCATCCATTCCATAGCATTATGTTGTCTGCAGCCAACATAATCGCTTAGGAGAATAAACATGCCAATCACTCATCCCATCCCTTGGGAGAGGTAGAAAACTCAATCAGGACTCTCGCTAAAAGTCACGACTCTCACGTAGTCATCCTAATGTCCAACCACAAGCCTAGGGTTCCTAAGTCCACAATGACCTACAACCTAGGCTCTGATACCACTCTAATCTGTCACGCCCCGGGGTCGAAACTGCGACCCGGGCTCGCTAACAGATCCGCCGCCCATACGGTGAACCCCGTATAGACGAAGCGTCTAACCTGCATAAGAGATACTATACTAAACAGATATCAGAGCTGAAAATAAACTGCTATAAATAGAATAAATAAAACTCCAAGTCCTCACCACAAGTACAAAAGTCGCTCAACTCTGAAATAAAAGTATAACTCTATACCTCACTACAAGGTCTCTCAACAACAAGCAACTCTCAAAATGTAAAAAGTGGGTACATCTACTCTCTGGACGACGACGTCTGGTAGGGAACTAGCTCGCGACTCCCTTACCTCGCTCTGAAGAAACAGCAGCTGGAACAGCAGGAACAGGAGTAGAAGTCCCTGGGGAAAAATACACCACGACGGGTGTGAGAACTACATCCCACAGTAGTTCTCAGTGGGTGCCGTCAACAAGCCCAACGGTCTGCCCACTAAGTCTACTAGAGGCATAAGGTAATAAATGAAATACTGAAAGAAGAGCTGGAAAAGAATATCTCTACAGCTACTATGCCCCTATCTAGATGCTCAACAAGTGAAACAGATGGAAAACATGATGCATCTACTAACTCTCAGGTGTAGTAACCCAATCTAATAATGACTGCCACACAGGGTCCAGTCAAACCAGCGACCACCTACTGCCGCACATCCTCAACAGGACGGGTCTACCGTAGGGTGTCCGTGACTGCCACATCTGGGCCAGCCAGAGGGACGGCGTCGACAAGTCACGATAGAAGAACTCAATCTCACGCCGGTTACAACAACCCGGTCTAAAGCTCAATCTCAACGCTGGTTACAACTACCCGGTCTAAAGCTCAATCTCGACGCCGGTTACAACAACCCGGTCTCGCCTACTCCGGAGTGGCACTCGAGGGGAGCGACCCGCTCGAGTCCATAAGTAACCCATGTCCAACAGCTCTGTCATGTATCTCAGTCAATCAGGCAAAAGTCGACACTATGCTCAAAGTGGAGACTCACTCAATCCACAATGCAAAAACCCAGCCCCAACTGATGTATAACACTAATCGGTCAAACCGCCCACAGTTCGCGGTTACCGAAATATTAACCCGAGTCGATAATCTGGTGCAATCCCACTCGACTCAACAATGTAGCTATACTATCCCCCCATCCCTGCTCTCTAACCCGAGCAACAAGGAACACTCGACAGTCGGGACCGCTGTCAACCCAACGGCTCCCTAAAACAGGCATCACTGACAGGATAACTCCACAACAGAAACAATAAAGGGTCCGGGAACCCCGAAAGACTAGAACCTACAACCCTAATCAGACAAGAACAGGCTCTAGGCATAGCCTCTCGTTGTTCTCGTCCCAAAGAAAAAAGGGCAGACCTTGGAACCCAGACCACTCGAACCATCTCGGGTGGTTAAATTTGTCGAAAAAAGGTGATATTTCTTATTGAAAGCCATTTGATCTGAAAGAAATCCATATTTAATGATTTTTAGTTCTTTTTAGGAAAACAATTGAAAACAAGCTTTATATCCAAGCCTCGTAGAGCTAATGCCTTTGTCCAATCAAACAAGAACAGACTCGGCGACTCCACGATGCTCGGAAGAAAACATTGGTTGACTAAAATCATATGTGTGTCCAAAAATAGTTCTGGGTTCAAGGTCCGGCTATCACTGGTACAAAGCTGCCACTGACACAGTGGCGACAAATAAACAAGAAACCAAAATATCTCGGGACCGCCGTCTACCAACGGCTCCCGCCACAGATGAACAATCAACTATATCTACCAGACTCCACTCTGCTCCCAAGCACGAGTGTAAAATGCATCCCACACTAAAAGAAACCCGACCACTCGGCCCACTACCCGGGCGAGTAAAACACTATGTCCAGGAAAGAAAAGAAGTGTGGATGTCTAAAGCAGTATGAACCTAGCCCAAGTTGAAGTTTTCTACAGTCTGGCTGCACATGCTGCATATGACGGGGGTGCTAGGTCAAATTCCAAGATAATAATAACAATTTTACAGAGTAGGAACAAGAGATCGCATGATCATCATATAACTCTAGAATCAACAGCTATCACATTCTAGCATGCTACATAGGAATGTCACTATTATGCATGGTCCTACTATAGCAGATTTAATGCACATTCCATCATTCTTGGAGACAGGGCCACCCACCTGAAGCTGCACAACTGTCCAGGGTCGTACAGCAAAGAAAGCCCAAAAACAGATATACGAGCACAATCACCAAGCCAACAGTACCAAAGTAGTGTTCAAAGCATCCTGGGTACAAAAATACCACCCAAAGTTACATTAATTCCATAAAATTCCAAGTTACAAAAGCTGTGTGAACAGTCCACTCTCTGTGAAATTTTTACCTGTAAAACATCCCCCAAAAATTCCAGTAAAAATACCACAGTGATCCTCGCATCGATACCTTCGAAACAAGTGCCTGCACGTCAAAATCCGAGTTCGGTAGGTCAAGATATAAATTCGGTAAGGTGGTGTACTCAAACGATTTCCTGCGTCAAAACTGTAACACTGTACACAGAAGAACAGGAATTTTCACCTCTGATAAAATCTCTGAAAAATCCGAGAAAAATACGACGCATTCCTTGCGATCTGTAGAAGAAAAAGTTGTATAAGCACGTTTTCGTCTGACGCTCGTGCGCGAAGATATCGCCTCCCCAATCCGCTGCTGTCTCAAAATCCCTCACATAAAAAGGGGGACCACTGTTACCTCGGGATCCGAGCCAAGGAGTCAAAATACGAATGAGCGATCAAAATGAAAGATGAAGCCCTACCTGTTAGGAGTGTTTCGGCGCAAGAATCACCAAAAACTAGTGTCGGGGTAGCCCAGGGTAACCTTTACACTGAACTTGCGACGAAGAGGAACACCGAGAAGGAAACGTCGCTCCGCGCTGTAAAATCCAAAACCTCGGGATGCGTGCACTCAAAAATTCCTAAACTCTGCAGCAAGAACCAGCACTCGAAGATGAAAATCTTCACTAAGGGGAGCTCGGGGCGATGGGGCTTCGAAGTGGCAAAAATGGCTAAGTAAAACTCCCTCGGATGCAACCATGAAGAAAAACCAAATCGAACAACTCCCAAAATACCAGATGAGTCCCCAAAACAGCAAACATCTGTAGAAGGCCTCTCAAACGCCGCCACGTGTCCCCTCCAAAGTCAGCCGCGCACAGTGCGCGGCGTCAGCGCGGCATGGCGCGCACGCGCGCACGCGGCCCGAGGCAACCAAATCCTGTTCCGTGGACCGGGTGCACGACACCAGCAAATCACGAGCTGCCACGTGTCACCCACCGGTCCACCGTGCACCCGAAGAAATTCCGTGGACCGCGCCTCCTGAACCAACCAACCACAAGCCGCCACGTGGCACCGCCCTGGTGCACGCCCGCCGCCGTGGACCGCGCGCCTGCCCGCGCCCCTGCGCGCCTGCCCGCGCCGCGCGCCGCCGCTGTGCCGCTTGCCCGAGGCTGCGCCGCCGCCCGCCGGCGCTGCCCGCCGCTGCCCGCCGCCGCCGGCCGCCGCCGGAACAGTAATAGTACTGTAGCAACCTCCAAAAATAGCAAGTAAATAGCCCAACTTGACCGTTTTCGCGCGCTGAATCCAAATCCGAAGTGTGATTGGCCAAATTCCACTTCTACAATTTCCCAAAAATTTCCGGAAAAGTTAACTTGATCCTTTTTCGTGCCGGGTCACTTTCTTGGTTCCAATAAGCGCGCACAAATCTCAATCATCCAATATGGGCTTCCTGATAAGCAATTCTTGCTCCAATTACTCCAAAAATCCAATAACTTGGGCCCGACACGTGCACAAACACCTCCCGAAGACACTAATCCAACAATAACCCTTAAGCGGGGATTCGGGTCCTCACATCCTGAACCTATCCCACCCCCTCTGGGCGTTCGCAATAATTAAAAACCATTTATAAAATTAGTTTTCCTTAAACCAGCTCGGTGATTTTTAAAACGGTTCAGATGCTATTCTATTGCCAACTAACCATGCAGTCTAGTGTCAAGTCATCTCTAGATCATGCTAAAAATGTCCGGGGCTCATGAATGTCTTTCTACAATTCTCTAGGCAACTATCAGATTTACCAGCTATAATAAACAGATATGCTAGACATGCTAAACATGCATACAATAGCATTAGAAGGCATTCCATACATCTTGAAGAATTTCCAACCCACCTGGGTCGCTTTCCACAGGCAACGCTGAAATCGGCGAAGTGCGGACCCGCTCACTGTCAAATTTCGCCGAAACTGAACCTCGGCTCCTCGTCGCGCGCACCACTGCCATGTATCCCGAAAAATCCCGAAAGCTCACAGCAACCTCCAATGGCCTCTAGGATGCTCCAACAGCGCTCGGTCAACTCCGCGGTCGCTCCGCCAACCCTCCCGCGCACTCAGCCCACGCTCCGCCGTAGTTCCGTACTGTGCGCAGGGCAACCCGAGGGCTCCAACAGCCCACGGAGCACCAAGCTGCTCCTCCGTAACGCGCGCATCCCCCTGCGGCTCCACTCCATCACAAGGAAAACAGGAAAAATGGAAGAATTCCATTCGCTCAAAAATCCATCCTGTCTAAAATCTGAAATCTGCGGACAACCGAAAATCCGAAAACTCGAAAAAAGTACAGTACTCACCTGTACTGGCTGTCCGCACGCGCGTGAGCTCCATCCGAGCTCTCCCCTCAAACTGGTCGCGCTCTCCTACGCGCTCACATTTGAAACCCGAAGCTTTGGCGCGAAGAACACTCCACCAAAATCCAAAGCCACTCCCTCTCTAACTTACTCTCTCAATCCTTCTCTTCTTTCTCTTCTTCTCTTCCTCTCATTCTTTCTCTCTTTCGTTTCTTTCTCTGGTTCCAGCAGAGAAGAGAGGAGGAGGAGGGGTTACCATTTAAAGGGAAAGGGGAGTTAATGCGGTGCAGGGGGGTAGGTGGGAAGTGAAAATACTCTTTTACCCTCGAAATTCAAAATTCTGGAGGCTGAGTACCGGTACACGGGTCCCCGTATCGGTACCTAAACTCAAAAATCTCAAATCAAGAACCAACTCTGCTATATCCACCATTGAGTACCGATACCCTCCTCAGCGTACCGGTACCCAAGCCAAAATCCTCATTGAGTACCGGTACCCTCACTTGCGTTCCGGTACTCAAGCCAAAACAACACTGGAGTACCGGTACCCACTGCCCAGTACCGGTACCCAGGGACTTAGAAAATTTCTAAAGCTTTTCCCAAACCGAAGTCCCTCGGTTTTTCTCCAAAGCAATTGGTTCCGGTACCAAACATTGCGTTCTGGTACGCAATGCCCCAAAAATGCTGAGCCAAGCTGGGGCTCTCCAATTCGACGCCGACAACTCACTTTTCCATCTAAAGGCTTCCGTGTCGATCCGGTACATCCCGAACTCCACTGTAAACATAAAATACACATGTCCCAAATATTTTTTTCAATTTTTCTGTGCACCACTGCGGAGTCGGTACTCTATCCAATCCAATACTCTACAGGCGCGCAATGCCCTAAAAATGTCGATTCAAGCTGGGGCTTCCGCGTCGATCCGAAATAACCCGGACTCCTCTGTAAACACAAATAGAACACACCCAAGGCGATTTCTCCGCACCACGCCATCTTGCGAGGTCGGTGCACTATGCGAAGTCCCGGTACTCTACACTCTCCCCTCCTTAAAAGGGTTTCGTCCTCGAAACCAGAAATAAATCCATAACTCAGGAGGGTGTCTCGATCAAATGGGGATAGGAGATCCTCAACTCATCCTCAGGCTCTCAAGTGGCCTTTCTCTCATCATGATGGCTCAATTGGACCTTCACCAAAGGTATCACCCGACTGCACAATTCTTTAGCCTCACAAGCAAGAATTTGCATCGGTCGTTCCTGATAGCTCAAATCCTCGTATGACTCCAAAGAAGCGAAGTCCAAATCATGCAAGAGATCCAATCCATACTTCCCTCAGAACGGATACACCAACATCCTTATGGGTGCCTGCCAATCATGGCGGTAGCGCAACTCGGTGAGCAACTGATCCAATGCGCTCTAACTCCTCGAATGTGCCAATAATTCACGGACTCAACTTCCCGCGAAATCTCAAATCTACACATCCCTGCGGATAGTGGTTTCCAAGTCCACATTCCAAGCCTCCAATTGGCATAACTCCCCCGTTGCTCCTTAGCAACCAGAATGCTCAAAATTCCACAATTACACTCTCGCATCCATCCACAGGGGAAGAAGTTCAATATCAGGAACAACGCTCAACCCCTAACTCTCAATTTCCAAGTTCCAAAAGTGGCATCCACTGATCGATCACTTCATTCCAAGGTTGCACTGCTCGCCTAGACAAGGCGTAACTGACCATAATGCCCTCGCCGGGATAACACTATACTATATCAATCATACATCTTTGATAACTCTATCCACCGGCGTTGCCTCAACCAAATTCCTCCTGAGTAACCAAGTACTTCAGGTTCAAGGGTCGATGGATAACTCAATTCTCTCTCTATCACAGGCAACATCTACCTTGATGCTAATATCATCCTCTGCTTTAACTCCTCAAGTTATGCTGGCACTACTTAATCCACCACTCTGGAACTCTGTCACTATTATGGGTCTAAGACAAACCCAAACGGCATCACTCTTCGTTGGGTCCACTGTCACTCTTGCAGCTGAAATCACATGGCCTAACAACAAAACCTTCCGAAGTCAAAATGCATACTCTCTCAACTTGACAACCAACTTCTTCTCTCTTAGAAGTTGTAGCACTATCCTCAAGTGCTCATCATGCTCTATGTCACCTCGGAATAAATCCAAATATCCACGACGGGTTGTCACTCCCCGGGGTCGAAACTGCGACCCGGGCTCGCCAACAGATCCGCCACCTATGCCAAACTCCGCATAGGCGAAGCATCCTACCTGCAAGAAAAGTACTACAGCTAACAGATATCAGAGCTAAAAGTAAAAATCTGCTGTAAAACTAAAATCAACCACTATACAACTGGAAATAATACAACAATGTCCATCTCCCAAAAATGATAATCATACAATATCCTCATATACAAAACTCACAACTCAACAGGGAGGTATGTCCAATAAATACATCAATGTACAGGCTCTCAGTACATATCATGTCCTCACTACATGAGTCTCTCAAAAGAGGAAAACAAAATAGCCAATCTACTGCAGGTCTCCTCTGAAGGGGTACCCTCCAACGATGGGTAGGGATCTTGCTCGCGACTCCCTCGCCTCGATCAACAACCGCAGAATCATCAACACCCGCTAAGACTCTGCAAAACAAAGGAGATGAAGGAAAAAGGAGGGGAAAAACCCCCAAAGGGTGTGAGAACTACACCAAAAAGGGAGTTCTCAATGGGTACCACCGCCAGACTCGACGGTCTGCCCACTAAGTCCTCAAGAGACATAAACTAACCAAAGCCGTGAGAACTGAACAAGAACGCTGATGACACTCAACAGCTACCATGCCTCCATCTAAATGCTCAAGAGGGGAGAATCAAAGAATGGTATACAACCACTAGCACATGAAGTGCACAATCGACCCAATCGAGCTGACTGCCACATCTGGTCCAGTCAAACCTGCGCCCACCTACAACCACCTCCCGCTGACGGGCAGGAATTACGTAGGGCGTCCAAACGGACTAACTCGCTATCGAGTAGTGGCTCATGCAGGCTATAGTCGGAATCCACGCTCTCTCTCTCAGAACGGATAGACTCAAGATGCTCAACCTCTCACCCAACGGTCAAGGTACTCACAACGACACGGGACCACCGTCACACCAAACGGCTCCCAACAACACTAGCACTGGTCTAAACACAGCTACTAGACTCCACTCAGCCCCTAGGCACGAGTGCAACAATAAAAGTATCTGACCGAAATAAACCCAATAAAATGAACCGGTATAAACCCGGTAATGCCTGCTCTGTCATCAATCTCACGAACTCAGTATCTCTACTGTCCAAATGACCGGAACCCAACACGGTCTGACCGACACCCAACACGGTATAAAGCCTACTCCGGAGTGGCACTCGAGGGGAGCGACCCACATGAGTAAAGTATCACTGTAACCAGTATCATCAGTATCACAAAATAGCAGGACTGGATCATGACTCTGATCAAAGTGGGAAAACCCATCCACTAAAGAAGACCCCGGTCCTCAAACAGATGCAATAGTACTCAAATAGTGGGAAACTCTGTCCACTAGAGAAATCTGATACCCAATCTGATGCATAAATAAATATCCGGTCAACCGCCCAATATCCGCGGTTGCCGCAATACCCTGCCGTCTATAATCAAGTCCTATAACTGACCTCCGGTCAACCGCCCAAAGTCCGCGGTCACCGCAAAACCCTACCAACTGCAATCCAGCACAACCCGTCCCTGACACCAATGTCCCAGCTACACTACCCCAAACTCCTACTCGCACCCGCGCAACACAGACCGCCTGACTAACAAAGAAGGAGAAAAGGAATAACATGGTTTCTCCTAAGTCAAGTTCCAATAGTAGTGTAGCAGTAAAAGATGGCCTAACTAGATGTCCATACAAGCATGCAAATGTCCTCAAGGAAATGAAAGGGGGTAAAGCATATAATAGATCCTCTAGGAATAAACAACATGCCGGAATCCCTAAAGAACTACACCTGTCCACAATCCAGGGTCCATCAAAAGAATGATCAGAATAATACCCGCACATAGATATAGCCCCCTACTCCATCGAGTAATCATATCATAAAAGACTATGTGCAACCTGGCATGCTAAAAGATCATTCCGAAAGTATATCAATCTGTATGATCTAGGCCATTCCTCAAGCTTTTCATCTCAATGCTAAATATTGGTTGTACATTAAATATGCATGCTATCAGTCATAGAGGGGTGACATTCCCACAAGTGCACTTACATTCACCCTAACATAAAAGCCTTATCATTTCTTACACAGTTACCAATATTAAGCTTACCCACCTGAAGTGCTCAATCCAAGGCAAACCTGGGGTCGGTGAAGAGTGTGGCCACTTGCTAACCATATCTGCTGAACCCGTATCCACGGTACATGTCGCAAAAACCTCGGCTCCTAGCAGTGCTCCAAAGACACTCGCGAACCTTCCTGGGTACAACAAAAGGTCCAAAGTTACACTTTATGCTAAAAATATCCAAGTATACACCATCTGCTGAAACCAGTCCCGAAGATGTGCAATTTTTACCTGCAAAACGGACTCTGAAAAATCCAACAAAAATACTGTCGCGATCTTCACGTCAAGTCCTTCGAAACGAGTACCTGCACGTTAAAATCCAAATCCCGAAGGCCGAGTTACAAATTCCACAACGCGGTGAGCGCGAAACTCCACAACATACACAACTGTAATACTCTGCACAGTAAAGGGAAAGAAGTATACCTTCGGGAAAATCTCAGAAAATTCCCCGAAAAATACGACGGTAATCCTTGCGACACGTAGATGCAAAAAGTGTGTAGGCACGTCCCGATCCGATGCCTGGGTGCGGAGATATCGCCGAAAGACCGAGACGCTATCCAAAAGTCAACCACAACAAAAAGGGTCACAGTAATCTTGGAAGAACTCCTCGAAAAGCGCAAAATGAGGGGAAGCAAGAAATACCAAGATCGTAGCTCTGTCTGTCGCCGATCCAACGGCGCAAGAATCGCCAAAAACGAAGGTCGGAGTAAGCCGAGGGAGTCCTCGCAACAAAACGCGACGAACGGGGTCACAAATGAATGAGCGTCGCACCGCGCCGTAAAAATGGAAACCTCGAAGTGCGTGCCCCCAAAAAACCCAGAAATCCATCGGAGAGTGGAGAAGATGAAGGGGAGGAACTTTGCTGTAGAAGCCGCGCGGAGAAGAGCCTCAGAAAAACCAGAAAATGAGCCATGGAAGGGGGAAAATGCCTATTTATAGGCTGAAGAAACAAATGCCAAAATACCGGGTGTATCCTCGGTTTCGGGCGCCCGAAACTTTCAGGCGCCGAAACCGGGTCGAACGACTGCCGTCCGACCGCGCCCGGATCAACCTGGTGGTGCCACGTCACCCACACAACAGCGAACAGCCGATCCAGCCACCGCCCTTGCGCCACGTGGCCTGCGCAGGAGCTGACGCGTGGCGCGCCCACGCGCGGGAAATGCGGTCAACACCGCCTGCCAGCCCCACGTGCGCGCTGCGCCCGTCGCCTGCGCCCCCTGCCAGGCACGCAACCCGAGGCGGACCTGGACTCGTCCGTAGACCGCGACCAATGCACCAACGTATCACACGCTGCCACGTGTCCAATGCAAACCAGTAGGAAGCCTCCACGTGGCACTCCAAACCCCGCAACACCGCGGCTGCCCGCGCCCGCGCCCGCGCGCTGCCCGCGCCTGCTCCGCCGCCTGCCCGCGCCCGCGCCGCCGTGCTCTGCCACTGCCCGCCGCCGCCGACGCTGCCCCCGGCCGCCGGAATAGTGCCTACTGCCTCAAAATTCGTGCGTGTCATCCGGGCTCTGAAAAATATAAGTGAATAGTCTGTTTTCATCGTTTTCGCGCGCTAAATCCAAATCCGCTGCCCGTTTTGCCAAATTCCAATTCTAAAAATTGCAGAAGGCATCCGGAAAGGTGTTCTTGGTCCAAACTTCACGCTGAGTCCAATTTTAATATCCGCTTCGCGCGAAACTACTTCTAAACATCCGACGGGGTCAACCGATCACCCACGTGATCCATTTTAAGCCCGAAGTCCATCACTTGCGTCCAATTGGTGCACCAACACCGCCGACACGCCACATAGGCCTCCAGAAGCTGCTGGTCACACTGTAGAAGCCCTGTAGAGATCCGGGTCACCACACGGGTACTGCTACCAACCCATCCAAATACAGCTGGAATACACCATTCCTCGATACATAACGGCAACAGGGCATTAGTCAATCCCATTGACCTTACTGTAAACTCATAATGCCCCTGCCGTGTCCCGAATGCCATCTGGGCATAGTCCTCGGCTATATGATTCCATAAAGCTATCAATCTCTCGGATCCTCACTGTCGTGTTCCCACGACGTGGTACTGGGTCACACAGACCTCTCGATCCATTAGATCCCGCAACCGCGCTATCAGCTCTCTCTCTCTCTGTCTCAAGTGTGATACTCCAAGAGGTGCTACCGAAGTCGGCGCGGTTTCCAAAACCACGTCAACCACCAACTCGATCTCAATCTCACTAAACGGCGGCTTCAATATCAGCTCAGGTAGACTCACACCCGGGATCACATGGGCGATAAGGATATTCTTTAGTCCCGGTGCTGCCGTAGGCACCTCCTCTACAGTCGCTAGCACAGCGATACGACCACGACTCAACCTCTGTCGTGCTCTAGCTCCCTCTATAAGCATACTCCTCCTAAACAGGTCCACGAAGGGCCATTGTCTACTCTCGACAATCCATGATAGCATAACATTGGGGTAACCAATCCCCATCCAACCTCATATCAACATCTCAGAGCTGATGTAGGACTAACAACTCAATGGATCAAATCCAAGGTCCTATCTGCACTGGGTAGGACTGGCAACACTCATCCATGTGCTATACGTGATATGGAACCTGATCCTCACGTGCACAAGCCAACAGTCCCATCTCTGGCCCACGCGAAGCTACCCCTGCTCTACTAAAACACGCACCAGTGGTGTCGGCATCAACATGCTCTAACTCCGACGACCATAAGGAAAACCACACCTGGTAAGACGCGATCCACTAACCTGGCGCCCTCTAACCGGCTGCACAATCTCATCCACTAGATGCTGGTAGCCATCGCTCTATCTGCCTTGGCATCACGGCTCTATCAGCCTAACGGTAAATCGGATGAACCTCTTCATCCTGAAGGGGGTAGTGGGGGTGCCGTCACAAGCGGCAAAACCATGAGCACTACACTGGGACACTCTGCCTGAAATGTCTTGACTATCCACATGAAAAACATTGCCCCTTCCTGAGGTCACACTATGGTGATGAATGCGGCCCACCGCAAATGACACACTCATCCTGACACTACTGCTGGTGCCTCGACTGTCGAGAACCTCCTGGTCTCTGTCTCCTCTGAGACCCATGACCCTGAGACTGGAATCATGGCAACCTCGATCCACTCGACTGTCCTCAAAATCAGGTGACACTGGACATCTCTTTCCGGAGCTGGTCCCTGGCGCTCCGTCCATCTCAGACATGATCACTGATCCTCGATCAATCCACCGAGCATGCTCAATTGCTGCATTCAAAGTCGGCGCTCGCCGAGACTACACAAGGTGATAGATATCCCGATACAGTCCCCTCTCAAACAGATCAACCTTCTGGACCTCATCCTGGGCAACATGGGGCACACTGCTCAACAATCGCAGAAACTCGCGAACATAATCCTGAAGAGGTCGACTCCCCTGCTACAGGCGTCTCAAATCCCCTTCCAGTTTCTGCTTTACACTATCAGAAAAGAAGGCCCCGAGCAGCAAAGCACAAAACTCGCTCCAAGTCATCAATTGCACTCCCGGTGGTCCAACGGGACGAACTCGACGCCACCAAACCTCGGCGTCCTTTTCCAAAAGTGCGTAGCCAAATGCACCTGATGCTTCTCTTGGATGAACAAGTTCTCAAATAGCTTTTCCATAGCAGCAATCCAGTTCTTAACCTCCCAAGGCTCCAAACTCTGCCCCGACAACTGCGGGGGATGGAACTTGCTGATATCCAACAACTAATCAGTAAGCTCTCGCTGCTCTTGCACCATCAGTGGTGCGATCTGGGTCGAAGTCGACGATGTCGCGGCCGGAGGTACTAATGGCGATACCCCGGGAGATGCTCTCTGCTCAAGCATGCGCATCACACACTCCATGTTCTCTTCCTGGCGCCGCATCGCCTCAAACATCTGGGCTACCTGGGCCCGTAACTCTCGGACCTCACTCTGCTCTGTCTATTCAGCCTCCCGCTGCTCGGGCTCCTCATCCAAGGTCAAACACGCCCCCGCCGCTGCACGGCTTCTCGGAGGCATCAAAGACAACTACCACCAACCAAACATCAAGACCTCAAACACTCTCGACCCGATCAAGCGAAAGTCTAAAACATGTTAACCATTCTAAAGCATTATGTTGTCTGCAGCCAACATAACCATCTTTAGAGGATAAACATGTAAGATCACTCACCCCAATCCTCTGGGGGAGGTACAGACTCAATCAGGACTCCCGCTAAAGTCACGTCTCTCACGACAGTCATCCTACTGTCCAACCAATAGCCTAGGGTCACTAAGTCCTCAATGACCTATATTCCTAGTGTGATGACCCGGACTTTTGTAGAAGCTTTTGCGGCCTTAGCAGTGACTACAGGAAGCTTACACAGTGTAACGGAGCTAGTAGTGTCGAAATCGGACCTCAGAAATGGACCCGGCGCGAAAAATGGAGCAAGTGGGCTTTTCCGGGGACTTTCGGCAAAATTTCGGATGAGAATTTGGCAAAACAGACGGCGGATTTGGACTCAGCACGTGAAAACGATCAAAATGGTATATTTACTTTATTTTTCGGCGCAAAAGTATTGTTCACCGGAACAGTAATTCCGGCAGCCGGAATCATTGTTTCGGCGACCGGCGGCGGGCGGCGAGCGGCGGTGCAGCGGCGGAGCGCGGCAGAGCGCTGCGCGGGCAGCGTGGGCAGGCGCGGGCAAGCGCGGGCAGGCGCGCAGGCGGCGGGGTCCACGGGCAGGGCGTGCACCAGGTGCACGGAAAATGGGTGTTGCCATGTGTCGTTCCCTCATTGGTTGGACGGCTTCGGCGTTGTCTGTGACACGTGGTACGCTCCGATTGGTTGATAGGATCCGGAAAACCCGGAGAGGGGGTCGGGCACGTGCACCCGGGGGACACGTGGCGACATATGAGTGGACTTGCATGGATGTTTCCTGTTTTGGTAGACACGTGGCGCGTCCTGGTTGGTCCGTTTCGGTGTTTCCTGTTTTGTCCGGATCCCGTGTGGAGCCCAAAAGATTCCTTGGCCCATTATATAAGGAATCACTCCCTCTCTCTCTTTCTCACTAAAAATTTCGCATCGTAGAGAGAGAATCAGAGCTTGTGGCCTTTACGAAAATTGTTCCTCTTTCTGTCCTCTTTCTTCCCGAGAAATTTAAGAATTTTTGGAGTTACCCATAGCGAGTTATCTGCGACGCGGCGCACTGCGACGCGGCGCACTGCGACGCGGCGCACTGCGACGCGGCGCACTGCGATGATTTCCTTTCTCGGCCCATTTTCCGTCGCAGTTCAGTCGAAAAATCCCTGTGTACTAACCTGGTGGAATTTTTGAACGATTTTTGTGGAAGCATGTTCCTAAGAGGTAAGGCTTCGATTTTCGTGTTGATCACTTCTCTCTATTCCAAACATTTGGCACGATTCCCGAGGCTTCTTTGACCCCCTTTTTGCTGTGGTAATTTCTGGACAGCATCGACTTCTCCGATTTATATCTTGAGCTAGGAGCATCGGATCGAGGCGTTTAAGTAGTCGATTTCGATCTACTCATCGCAAGGAACGAAACAGTAATTTTTCTGGATTTTTCAGAGCACTGTACAGAGGTGAAAAACTCCTCTTTTTTTCGTGCTATTTGGAAAAATAGCAAAGGCTGTATTTTTGGAATTGGTATTTACACCGAGTGCGTTGTTCTGTACAGTTGTGCACTATTTTCGACGAGTTGCGGAGTTAGAGGGTTATGGACAACGAGAAAGCTATTTGGGTATGGATTTCCGTGCCAGGTGGGTGGTTGTTGCTTACCTCTTACTGCGATTTACTCACTAGGACTATTGGAGAGACCCCTAATTTATTTGGCACCCCATTGGAAATCATGCTTAAATAAATTATCCTGATTAATCATTGGCCTATTCTTGTGGGATTGATATACTATGGTGGTAATATGTTAGCATGCCATGATTAGTAATTAGTCTTTCATGAAAATTGATTATGTGATGGGATAAAAGGATCTACCCTATGTGCGGGTACTACTTTGATGATTTACTATGGATCAAGAATTATAGACATGTGTAATTAGTTAGTGATTTCGGCATGATGGTTATATCTATGCGGAGCTATTATTTGATACACATGTGGAGTTACTATTTCATACACTTTCTTTTATCTTTCATGAGGACATTTGCATGCTTGTATGGATATCTAGATAGGCCACTATTTATTGCTACACTATCATATTGGGATTTGACTTAGGAGAAACCATGATTGTTTCCTTTCTCCTTCTTATTTAGACTTTTGAGTCATGTTGCTCGGGTTCGAGCAGGGGTTTGAGATAGTGTAGCCGGGACCTTAGGGTCGGAGACAGGGTGTACTTGATGTTGGATTTGTGGGTTATTGCGGCAACCGCGGATAGTAGGCGGTTGACCGGATATTGATTATTCTACCAGATGGTGGATTGTGGAGCATTGTGGTAACCGCGGATATTAGGCGGTTGACCAGTTATCAGATTTGGACTTATGGGGTATCGCGGCGACCGCGGACATTGGGCGGTCGACCGGATGTTTATTTTTGCATCAGATTGGGGGATCGGGGTTTCATAGTGGAGGGATTTGTTCCTCTTGAGCATAGTTGTGATCCAGTCCTGCTTTTGATACTTATCACACCGGCGCGGTTATTGCCCGGTGATGCTTTCCTCGTGTGGGTCGCTCCCCTCGAGTTCCCCTCCGGAGTGTCGGGGTCAGACATGCATTTAGTTTTGCTATCACATCGGCGCGGCTTACTTGCCCGATGATGAGGGCGGCAGCAGGAGTCTTTGCTATCACATCGGCGCGGCTTATTTGCCCGATGATGAGGGCGACACAGAATGGGTTTATTTGGGTCCTTCGGTTGTTGATGCATACGGTTATTTCATTTTTGGGATTACATTTAGAGGCATACTAGTGGTAGTTTTCCTGTGTCAGCAGCTTATTTACCTTACCACTTTACCTTTTTTCCTTTGCCTCTGGTAGACTTAGTGGGTACGTCGGAGTTTGAGGCTTTACCCACAGGGGGAGGCTACTGGTTTACTAGTGGTTCTCACCCCCATTGTTGTTTTCTTTTCTTCTTCCCTTTGTTTTGCAGTCTTCTGCGGGAGCTGCTGGACCATCGGCAGCTGATCGAGGTAAGGGGATCGCTGAGTAGATAGATCTCCTGTGAGGCTGTGAGTTGCTGTTAGACAGATGTTGTACCCTCCACTCAGACTGTTGTATCTTTCTTTTATTTTGGGTCTGGCTTTGGCCAGCTGGGTGTATTATTTTGGTGAGCTGGGAGTTTATTATATTTATTACAGCTTTATTTTATTTTCAGTCTGAGATATTATGTAGTTCTTTTTAGTTCAGCTCTGTATTATGCTCTTTTATTGTACATCTTATATCTGAGTAGGTTACCGACGCTTCGTGTATATGAAAAATTTCGTGTGCACGGCGGATCTGTTGGCGGGCCCGGGTTCTGGTTTCCACCCGGGGCGTGACCGATTAAGTTGGTATCAGAGCTTAGGGATAGGTCAGTTGGGACTTAGGAAACCCTAGGCTTTTGGCGAACCCTAGGATGATAGGGCGTGAGAGACGCGACATTATTGCGAAAGTCGGTGATTTGGTTATTTGACTATTCCAGTGCGTGAAGAGGGATTGACATATCCTATTTCTGTGGGACAGTTATGTTGGCTGCAGACAACATAAAGTTACAGAAATAGGGGGATGTCCTTGACTTTCGCTAGATTGGGTCGTGCGTGGTTATGTTACTGATTTGTGGTTTCTTGGGGCAGGATGCCTCCCCGACGCCGGATCCCTACCTGGGGTGCCCCTCCACCCCCTGTTGAGCCAGAGCAGGCTGGACCTTCTGAGATTACTGAGTTGAGAGCCTTGGTGGCCCATTTGGCTGAGAACAACCGCCGGCTGGAGCAGCCGAATGATCAGCTACTGGCGCAGATAGAGACGCCGCCCCCGACAGTTTTGGAGGCCCCCACACCACCTGTGGTATCATTTAGGCCGACGGCGCCGGCATCGAGTAGCGGGGCTCGGGTAGTGGTCCAGCCTTTGACCCCGGCTGTGGAGCAGGATATTGCTGACAAGCTCGCCAAGTTTTGTCAGTAAGGACCGCCTAGATTTTCAGGGCGAAACACACATCCTTGGGAGATTGGATCGTGGTTAGCAACGATGGAGAAGCTGTTCAGGGACTTTTTCATCGATCTGAGGTACCAGGTACACATGGCAGTGCATTGTCTAGATGGAGACGCGGATGCCTGGTGGCAGCGGGTGGAGCCCTACTTTCAGGAGTTCACGCGGTTGCTCAACTGCGTACCCTATGTCGCCAGGGACGGACCGCACCAGGTGGAGCTCTTTGAGTCGGGCCTGCGCCCAGAGATCTATACCTTGGTGCATGCTCAGCGACTGCAAACTCTCGAGGAGGCCGCGGAGCATGCCCAGTGGGTGGAGAGAGGAGGCCATGTAGTCGCCAGGCGAGGCGGTATGGTCGTGCAGAGCTCAGATAGGAAACGACCAGCACACGAAGACGGGGGATAGGCTAGTTCGGGGAGATCGCCGCGGCCTCAGTTCTCTAGCCGTGGGCGTTCGGAGCAGCAAGGGCCTGGTGGATCCCAGGGGCCACTGCAGCAGCAGCAGGAATTGCGGCAACAGATACAGAGATAGCAGCAGCCTGGACAGCCGCGGCTTCGCGGCAGAGACAGATGCATATTCTGTGGAGGACCTCATCTGTCGCACACCTGTGATCAGAGGTGGGGTCGTTGTTACAAATGTGGACAATCAGGTCACATTCGAGCTTCATGCCCCCTTTCGACCTCAGCGGCTCCTTCAGCATCAGCTCCTTTTTCATCTCAGTAGAGGTTGTCAGCCCAGCGGCCTTATGCTCTAGCGAGCGGATCACCATCTTTTTACCCTGCTGATCACCGGCCACCGGCTCAGAGCAGTCGGGTTTATGCCGCTCAGGTGGAGGACTTTGCAGCAGCCGACCATGTGGTGGCAGGTATTATTATTTTGCTTTTTGGCATTAGATTTTTTTTTTATGCAATGTACTGCACTAGAGCATCCTAGTCATGTTTTAGGAGTGCATTTACTTCATTGCATGGGTTAGGGGTAGGACGGTCGTCTTGTGCACGGGAGGTTCATATTCCCGATCTTTGGCACGCGAAGGAGTGCTGTTGGTCCTGCCCGGTGCAGTTGAGTTCTGGATTGTACCAGTAGACCTGATGGTCTTGACTCAGTTGCGGGACTTGGTTATGGTACTTAGGACGGTTTGGCTGGCTCGGCTTTTCTTCTTTTCGCGGCGGCTGATTGTGCCGCGAGGATGGTTTCCTTGGGGAGCCAGGCCAGGAGGTGTTGGTACACCTGGATTGCTTGGGGGGCCATCTTTGCCTCTATGGTTTTGACTTTGGGAGTGAGGCGGATGTTTTGCCGTAGGTGCGTAGCCTTTTTGGCTAGCTTAGTAAGGGGCCTACGACGGTGCCGGGACTCAGGGGTATCCCCGTTGATTGCGAGCTCCTGGGGGTTTTTCTTTCAATGTTGTCTGGTTTGCCACCAGTTTAGGAGTTGGGGACACAACTCCAGGATTCGATGGTTAGGAAATTTTGTCAGACTAGGTGTGTCGCCTTTGGGGGCGTCGGTGCTATTCGAGAAGTGGAAGGTTGGTTCACTTCGGCTCTATGTGGATTACCGGGAATTAGGAGAAGTGACCATCAGGAACGGGTACCCTTTGTCGAGTAGGGAGGATTTGATTTACCTACTGCAAGGGTCCTGGGTCTTCTCGAAGATTGATTTGCAATCTAGTTTTCTCGACCGTATATGGCTGCGTGTGGATGCCGGAGGGGTGGGGAATTGCTTCTACATTCCGACGGTCGCGTGAGCAATTGGGGGACTTTTATTGGATACCTCGGGAGTACGGAGGTACTCGGATCGAGCGTTTGTGCCGATGGACATGTGGTTGGATTACCGGGGGGCCTGGGAGGAGCGGATGCATTTGCTGGTGCAGACTACTTGGTCACTTGAGCGGTTAGCCCAACTGTACTTGGATGAGGTGGTGCGGTTACCTGGAGTGCCCGCCTCTATTTTGTATCTGTTAGAGACCTGAGATTTGCTTCGCGTTTCTGGAGGAGTTTATCGACAGCCCAGGGAGCTTAAGTCGTGGATGATTGGATGCCTACCCACCCCTACTTACTTGAGACATCGGACTGAGGGATGCTGTTTAGTCTTGTTTCGAGGACGAAACTCTTTTTAGTGGGGGAGAATGTGATGACCCGGACTTTTGTAGAAGCTTTTGCGGCCTTAGCAGTGACTACAGAAAGCTTACACAGTGTAACGGAGCTAGTAGTGTCGAAATCGGACCTCAGAAATGGACCCGGCGCGAAAAACGGAGCAAGTGGGCTTTTCCGGGGACTTTCGGCAAAATTTCGGATGAGAATTTGGCAATACAGACGGCGGATTTGGACTCAGCACGCGAAAACGATCAAAATAGTATATTTACTTTATTTTTCGGGGCAAAAGTACTGTTCACCGGAACAGTAATTCCGGCAGCCGGAATCACTGTTCCGGCGAGCGGCGGCGGGCGGCGGCGGGCGGCGAGCGGCGGCGCAGCGGCGAAGTGCGGCAGAGCGCGGCGGAGCGCGGCGCGGGCAGCGCGGGCAAGCGCGTGCAGGCGCGCAGGCGGCGGGGTCCACGGGCAGGGCGTGCACCAGGTGCACGGAAAATGGGTGTTGCCACGTGGCGTTCCCTCATTGGTTGGATGGCTTCTAGAAGGCGACGTTGTCTGTGACACGTGGCACGCTCCGATTGGTTGACAGGATCCGGAAAACCCGGAGCGGGGATCGGGCACGTGCACCCGGGGGACACGTGGCGACATATGAGTGGACTTGCATGGATGTTTCCTATTTTGGTGGACACGTGGCGTGTCCTGGTTGGTCCGTTTCGGTGTTTCCTGTTTTGTCCGGATCCCGTGTGGAGCCCAAAAGATTCCTTGGCCCATTATATAAGGAATCACTCCCTCTCTCCCTTTCTCACTGAAAATTTCGCATCGTAGAGAGAGAATCTGAGCTTGTGGTCTGTACGAAAATTGTTCCTCTTTCTGTCCTCTCTCTTCCCGAGAAATTTTAGAATTTTTGGAGTTACCCATAGCGAGTTATCTGCGACGTGGGGCACTGCAACGATTTCCTTTCTCGGCCCATTTTCCGTCGTAGTTCAGTCGAAAAATCCCTGTGTGCTAACCTGGAGGAATTTTTGAACGATTTTTGTGGCAGCATGTTCCTAAGAGGTAAGGCTTCGATTTCCTTGTTGATCACTTCTCTCCATTCCGTATATTTGACACGATTCCTGAGGCTTCTTTGACCCCCTTTTTGCTGTGGTAATTTCTGGACAGCATCGACTTCTCCGATTTATATCTTGAGCTTGGAGCATCGGATCGAGGAGTTTAAGTAGTCGATATCGATCTACTCGTCGCAAGGAACGCAACCGTAATTTTTCTGGATTTTTCGGAGCACTGTACAGAGGTGAAAAACTCCTCTTTTTTCGTGCTATTTGGAAAAATAGCAAAGGCTGTATTTTTGGAATTGGTATTTACACCGAGTGCGTTGTTCTGTACAGTTGTGCACTGTTTTCGACGAGTTGCGGAGTTAGAGGGTTGTGGACAGCGAGAGGCTATTTGGGTGTGGATTTGCGTGCCAGGTGGGTGGTTGTTGCTTACCTCTTATTGTGATTTACTCACTAGGACTATTGGAGAGACCCCTAATTTATTTGGCACCCCATTGGAAATCATGCTTAAATAAATTATCCTGATTAATCATTGGCCTATTCTTGTGGGATTGATATACTATGGTGGTGATATGTTAGCATGCCATGATTAGTAATTAGTCTTTCATGAAAATTGATTATGTGATGGGATAAAAGGATCTACCCTATGTGCGGGTACTACTTTGATGATTTACTATGGATCAAGAATTATAGACATGTGTAATTGGTTAGTGATTTCGGCATGATGGTTATATCTATGCGGAGCTATTATTTGATACACATGTGGAGTTACTATTTCATACACTTTCTTTTATCTTTCATGAGGACATTTGCATGCTTGTATGGATATCTAGATAGGCCACTATTTATTGCTACACTATCATATTGGGATTTGACTTAGGAGAAACCATGATTGTTTCCTTTCTCCTTCTTATTTAGACTTTTGAGTCATGTTGCTTGGGTTCGAGCAGGGGTTTGAGATAGTGTAGCCGGGACCTTAGGGTCGGAGACAGGGTGTACTTGATGTTGGATTTGTGGGTTATTGCGGCAACCGCGGATAGTAGGCGGTTGACCGGATATTGATTATTCTACCAGATGGTGGATTGTGGAGCATTGTGGTAACCGCGGATATTAGGCGGTTGACCAGATGTTGGTTATTTTATCAGATTTGGACTTATGGGGTATCGCGGCGACCGCGGACATTGGGCGGTCGACTGGATGTTTATTTTTGCATCAGATTGGGGGATCGGGGTTTCATAGTGGAGGGATTTGTTCCACTTGAGCATAGTTGTGATCCAGTCCTGCTTTTGATACTTATCACACCGGCGCGGTTATTGCCCGGTGATGCTTTCCTCGTGTGGGTCGCTCCCCTCGAGTTCCCCTCCGGAGTGTCGGGGTCAGACAGGCATTTAGTTTTGCTATCACATCGGCGCGGCTTACTTGCCCGATGATGAGGGCGGCAGCAGGAGTCTTTGCTATCACATCGGCGCGGCTTATTTGCCCGATGATGAGGGCGACACAGAATGGGTTTATTTGGGTCCTTCGGTTGTTGATGCATACGGTTATTTCATTTTTGGGATTACATTTAGAGGCATACTAGTGGTAGTTTTCCTGTGTCAGCAGCTTATTTACCTTACCACTTTACCTTTTTTCCTTTGCCTCTGGTAGACTTAGTGGGTACGTCGGAGTTTGAGGCTTTACCCACAGGGGGAGGCTACTGGTTTACTAGTGGTTCTCACCCCCATTGTTGTTTTCTTTTCTTCTTCCGTTTGTTTTGCAGAGTCTTCTGCGGGAGCTGCTGGACCATCGGCAGCTGATCGAGGTAAGGGGATCGCTGAGTAGATAGATCTCCTGTGAGGCTGTGAGTTGCTGTTAGACAGATGTTGTACCCTCCACTCAGACTGTTGTATCTTTCTTTTATTTTGGGTCTGGCTTTGGCCAGCTGGGTGTATTATTTTGGTGAGCTGGGAGTTTATTGTATTTATTATAGCTTTATTTTATTTTCAGTCTGAGATATTATGTAGTTCTTTTTAGTTCAGCTCTGTATTATGCTCTTTTATTGTGCATCTTATATCTGAGCAGGTTACCGACGCTTCGTGTACATGGAAAATTCCGTGTGCACGACGGATCTGTTGGCGGGCCCGGGTTCTGGTTTCCACCCGGGGCGTGACACCTAGGCTCTGATACCACTCTGATCTATAATGCCCCGCGGTCGAAACTGCGACCCGGGCTCGTCAACAGATCCGCCATCTGTACGGAAACCCCCGCACAGACGAAGCGTCTATCCTGCAAGCCAGATCTATAGCTAAACATGTATCAGAGCTGAAATAAAACTAGGAGCTATAGAATCACAACTGAACATCTGAATATACAAGATCCTCAATACATAGTCCCTACCGCTATGTAAATAAATACAAATCTCTCAGACATGTCCAGTACAAAAGAGGAATCATAAAAATACAGGGTACATCTACCACTGACTCTCAAATAAAATGGTAAGGAGCTACTCGGCCACGTCCTCACCTCGAACAGCTGTCTCCGAACGAACCAAGCCGGAACAGCAACCTCTGGAAACCTGTCACCGCAGCGGGTGTGAGAACTACTACAGAAGGTAGTTCCCAGTGGGTACCGTCACCAATATCCACAATATGCCCACTAAGTCTACTGGAGGCAAAACAATAGGTATGCAGATAGATAGATAATAGGTAAGCTGAATGAAACTACAGCTAATATGTCCCAAGTACCATGCTCAAAGGAAACACTCATCTAAGAACATGCTATGCATCCACCTACTGCTACTCTGCCTCGAGTATCATGCTCAAAAGAAAAACCCATCTAAGAACATGCTATGGATCCACCTACTGCTACTATGCCTCGAGTATCATGCTCAAAAGAAACACCCATCTAAGAATATGCTATGGATCCACTTGCTCACGAAGAGCTCACAATACTCAAATCTCAATGACTGCCAAAACTGGCTCAGTCAAGCCTGCGCCTCCCTACTACTCCAACGTAGGTTGTCCGATCGCCCCTACAACTCCAACGTAGGGTGCCCGAACGGACTATCACAATATCACGCAAAGCAGCCTCATCAGGCGCATCATTATCATCATCATCGTCATCGCATCCGGAGCGGCAACTCGAGGGGAGCGACCCCACCGAGTATCAAGCGTGTCTCATCTGGCTCAATAGAGGCACATGCAGGCTAAAATCCACGATCAAAAAGATCGGAAACTCGAATGCCAAATGATCATAACTCGGTCGGAAAACACTCCACGACTCAATCTGGAAATGCCCAACTCGACACATAATCAGTCGGAGAACCCTCTACGACCGGATCTGATAAAACCCAAATAACCAATAGCTATGTCGGGGAACCTTCCCCGACCCAATCTGATAATGCATAACTCAATGGCTAAGTCGGAAAACTCTCCGTGACTCAATCTACCAAAGCCCAAACTCTCATAGCTAAGTCGGAAAACTCTCCACGACTCAATCTGCTAATGCACAACTCATGGTCCAGAGTAAACCAATCAACCCAACAAGGGACTCAATCCTCAATCTCTCGCACGGGAGGCCCGAAAATTCCGAAAGACTGCCACCTACAACCCTGATCACACAAGAACAGGCTGCAGGCACAGCCGCCCGTAGCTTCCGCCCCCGAAGTGTAACAATGATCAAACTCTCATGACACTAGAAACTCATCTCACAGAGCTCTAATAATCCTCTCGGCCCCCAGGCACGAGGATACATGCATCCTAAACCTATCCCACCCCCTCTGGGCATTCGCAATAATTAAAAACCATTTATAAAATTAGTTTTCCTTAAAACTAGCTCGGTGATTTTTAAAACGGTTCAGATGCCATTCTAATGCCAACTAACCGTGCAGTCTAGTGTCAAGTCATCTCTAGATCATGCTAAAAATGTCCGGGGCTCATGAATGTCTTTCTACAATTCTCTAGGCAACTATCAAATTTACCAGCTATAATAAACAGGTATGCTAGACATGCTAAACATGCATACAATAGCATTAGAAGGTATTCCATACATCTTGAGGAATTTCCAACCCACCTGGATCGCTTTCCACAGGCAACGCTGAAATCGGCGAAGCGCGGACCCGCTCACTGTCAAATTTCGTCGAAACTGAACCTCGGCTCCTCGCCGCGCGCACCACTGCCATGTATCCCAAAAAATCCCGAAAGCTCACAGCACCCTCCTATGGCCTCTAGGATGCTCCAACAGCGCTCGGTCAACTCCGCGGTCGCTCCGCCAACCCTCCCGCGCACTCAGCCCATGCTCCGCCGCGGTTCTATACTGTGCGCAGGGAAACCCGAGGGCTCCAACAGCCCACGCAGCACCAAGCTGCTCCTCCGCAGCGCGCGCATCCCCCTGCGGCTCCACTCCATCACAGGGAAAACAGGAAAATTGGAAGAATTCCATTCTCTCAAAAATCCATCCTGTCTAAAATCTAAAATCTGCGGACAACCGAAAATCCGAAAACTCAAAAAAAGTACAGTACTCACCTCTACTGGCTGTCCGCACGCGCGCGAACTCAATCCGAGCTCTCCCCTCAAACTGGTCGCGCTCTCCGACGCGCTCACGTTTGAAACCCGAAGCTTTGGCGCGAAGAACACTCCACCAAAATCCACAGCCACTCCCTCTCCAACTTACTCTCTCAATCCTTCTCTTCTTTCTCTTCTTCTCTTCCTCTCATTCTTTCTCTCTTTCGTTTCTTTCTCTGGTTCCAGCAGAGAAGAGAGGAGGAGGAGGGGTTACCTTTTAAAGGGAAAAGGGAGTTAATGCGGTGTAGGGGGGTAGGTGGGAAGTGAAAATACTCTTTTTCACTCGAAATTCAAAATTCTGGAGGCTGAGTACCGGTACACGGGTCCCCGTACCGGTACCTAAACTCAAAAATCTCAAACCAAGAACCAACTCTACTGTATCCACCATTGAGTACCGGTACCCTCCTCAGCGTATCGGTACCCAAGCCAAAATCCTCATTGAGCTCCGGTACCCTCACTTGCGTTCCGGTACTCAAGCCAAAACAACACTGGCATACCGGTACCCACTGCCCAGTACCGGTACCCAGGGACTTAGAAAATTTCTAAAGCTTTTCCCAAACCGAAGTCCCTCGGTTTTTCTCCAAAGCAATTGGTTCCGGTACCAAACATTGCATTCCGGTACGCAATGCCCCAAAAATGCTGAGCCAAGCTGGGGCTCTCCAATTCGATGCCGACAACTCACTTTTCCATCTAAAGGCTTCCGCGTCGATCCGGTACATCCCAAACTCCACTGTAAACATAAAATACACATGCCCCAAATATTTTTTCCAATTTTTCTGTGCACCACTGCGGAGTCGGTACTTTATCCAATCCAATACTCTACAGGCGCGCAATGCCCTGAAAATGCCGATTCAAGCTGGGGCTTCCGTGTCGATCCGAAACAACCCGGACTCCTCTGTAAACACAAATAGAACACGCCCAAGGCGATTTCTCCGTACCACGCCATCTTGCGAGGTCGGTGCACTATACGATGTCCCGGTACTCTACACGTGACACACGTCCATAGGCTAAAGGCATCAGCCAATAAGGGAAGCAGCCGACAAGGGAAGTCATATCATCCGGAATCGATCTCGGCCGAAAGCAAATATTAAACTGTCTCAGTCGAACGACGAAAAAGGTAGAGTCGGGGTCAATTCTCTTTACTCAGAAGAGAATTGTGAAGTATATACCGATCATAAGAGTCTAAAATATCTCTTTACTCAGAAGAAGTTGAATCTTAGGCAGCGCAGATGGTTGGAGTTACTTAAGGATTATGATTTGACTATTCTCTACCACCCTGGTAAAGCAAATGTAGTGGCGGATGCTCTGAGTCGCAAATCGGTGGAGAACTTAGCTATGATGATCACGTCCCAACAACCATTACTTCAGGATATGAGACGGTTGGAGTTGGAGGTTGTAGCACCGGAGACACCCATGAGATTGATGGCATTGGTGTTGCAACCAACCCTTATGGAAAGGATCAAGACGAAACAAGTCCGAGATCCTACTTTGGAAAAGATTCGTGCAACTCTTGTGGGTGACCGAGCCGGTGAGTTTCATATAGATGATCATGGCGTACTTCGTTTTCGAAGTCGACTTTGTGTACCGGCGGATTTGGAGATCAAAGAAGAGATCTTGAAGGAAGCACACCGAGCACCTTATTCTCTTCACCCGGGCGGCACAAAAATGTATAAGGACTTAAGGTTGCTTTATTGGTGGCCCGGCATGAAGAAAGATGTTGGAAAATTTGTGGCTCAATGCTTGACATGTCAACAAGTGAAGGTCGAGCACCGACTTCCCGCAGACAAGTTGCAGAGTTTACCCATTCTCGTGTGGAAATGGGAGAGGATCACCATGGATTTTGTTGTTGGATTGCCTCGCTCTCAGGCTGGGCATGATGCTATTTGGGTGATCGTGGACAGGTTAACCAAATCTGCTCATTTTATCCCTATCCATACTACTTGGTCAAGAGAGAAGCTTGCACAAATTTACCTTGATAAGATTGTGCGATTGCACGGAGTGCCTGTTTCTATAGTTTCCGATCGAGATCCGAGGTTCGCATCTCTTTTTTGGAGAAGCCTTCACGAAGCCCTAGGCACCTAGTTGGATTTCAGTACAACTTTCCACCCGCAGAGTGATGGGCAGTCTGAGCGCACTATACAGATTTTGGAGGACATGCTTAGAGCATGTGTCTTGGATTATCAAAGTGGTTGGCATCAACATCTACCGATGGCCGAGTTTGCTTATAACAACAGTTATCAAGTAAGCATCAAGATGGCGCCATTCGAGGCTCTTTATGGAAGAAAGCGTCGATCACCTCTTCATTGGAGCGAGGTGGGAGAACGATAGATTTTAGGCCACAATGTACTTCAAGAGGCCTAAGACAAGGTTCGACTTGCGCGAGAACATTTGATTTCAGGTCAGAGTAGACAAAAGAGTTACGCGGATAAGCGTCGGCGCGATTTTAGAATTTCAAGTGGGAGACCATGTCTTCCTAAAGGTATCGCCGACTCGGGGAGTCAAGAGATTTGGCGTCCGGGGGAAGCTAAGTCCCCGATTTATTAGACCTTTTGAAATTTTGGAGCATATCGGCCCGGTGGCTTATCAACTTACTCTACCGCCTAACCTATCAGGAGTGCACAATGTGTTTCATGTTTTGACGCTCCGGAAGTATGTTTTTGATCCATCTTAAGTGGTGGACTTCGCCCCATTGGAACTACACGAGGACTTGAGCTTCGAGGAGCATCCGGAGAGGATTTTGGCTCATGAGGTGAAGAAACTTTGGAATCGCGAGATACCTTATGTGAAGGTACTTTGGAGCAATCACGAGGATCACGAGGCTACTTGGGAGCTGGAGAGCGCGCTTCGGGAGCGTTTCCCTCGTCTCTTTCAGCCAGAGACTTGAGGTACTTGACTTCTAGTTTCGCGGACGAAACCCCTTATTAGGCGGGGTGAATGTAGTACACTGAACTTTAGCAAATTACGAAGTTCTAGTGTGTGAAGGGTTGAATGATGCCCTTCGGATGTTTTAGTAAGCTTCCGAAAGGTTCTAGAATGTCTCCGGAGAGTTGGAGCCCTAATTTCCATCCCTTGTACTTCCAAGGTGGAATTTGAGCTTAAAAGAGGTTGGGAATACTCCTTTTCCTTTTCTCTCTCTCTTCGATTTTTGTGTGAATGGAATAGTGTTTGGCATTATTGATAGGACAATAATGTGTCATTGATGGGACATTGATGGGACCTTGGCACTATTGAAAGGACAATGATGTGTCATTGATGGGACATTGATGGGACCTTGGCACCATTGAAAGGATAATGATGTGTCATTGATGGGACATTGATGGGACCTTGGCACTATTGAAAGGATAATGATGTGTCATTGATGGGACATTGAAAGGAAATGGATGTAAGATCAATTTGTTTATGAGAGAAAATTTTCTTTCTTCTCCACGCACATACATCTCTCTCTTTCTTTCTCCCTCTCTTTGAAACCTTTCTCCAACAATTGGAGCTTTAGAGAAAGCTTGTGTGGAGGAGATCAAGCTTGGAAGGAGGTTGGAGAAGGGGAAATACAAGCTATTGTTCGAGTAGAGCTTGGAGTGCTAGGAGGCTAAGGTAAGGAATTTCGTGATTAGATGTTTATGATGTTTTGCTCCTTTGGAAACCCCTCTTAAAGCATAAGAGGAGATGTGAGCAACTTGGATGGGATCCTTCGCAAGGGTTTGGCCACTATCCGGTGGGTCGGACCTCGCCGAAATGGGTGAACTCCCCCTATGTCTCCAATAGACTTCTAGAGCAGCATTGTTATATAAAATCTTCATCGTTTGATTTATCATGATTTATGATCATGCATTAGAACCCCTTTATGTGTAGAAAGTTTCATACTCTATGTAGTAGAGGTAAATGTTGTATGTGCATGGGCACTTTAAGGGGGGTTTAAATAAAAATTTTCGTGAACTTAAGCTGTTTGATATGAATAGAGAACATCTATACATGTATTAGAAATATTGGAACATGTTATACATGATCATGTTCAAATGGACATAAGGACACTAGTGCCATCTAGCGTATTGAGATACTAGTAGAAAACTTCTAAACTTGTACAATTAAGCCAAATAGTAAGATTCCATGTTTAAGACATGAGGACATCTTGTAAATGCTTTACTCTTTTATTATGCAAGATAATACTAATATTGTATATGAAACTTTGACACTCGAGGTACTATGCCCCGACCTAAAGGTCGATGATGCTATTCCGTGTTTTAGACACAATGATGACTATTCTGTATTTTAGACACGATGATCGAGACTTGCTTGCTTGCCATTTGTGCTCATTCGCACATGCTTGGTAGGGTCGCTCCCTCCAAGCCGGCACTCCGGAGTTGGCCATTTGCGACATCATGATCGCCGTGCGGGATTGGGTGCCAAGTGGGACGTCGTTGGATAGGCATAGTTCCGTTGGGGGGTGCCACCACGGGACCATGAGGCGTCGCTCAAGCTTAGACTCAAAGAAGGTCTACAAGAGAGAAGGATCAAAGTTAACTAAACTTGACACTGAACATCATATAGATGGCGCATTCATGGTAGATGGACATGCTGATAGAGTCATATCATTACTACTTTGTACTTGAGCATAGAGGCATGATAGTAGTTGAGTACTTTACTTCAGTTATTTATTACCTGCATTTTATTTCGGCAGTTATACTATCTTTTGCCTCAGTTGACCTAGTGGTATATCTTGCTGCTCTCAGCGACTTACCTACTGGGAACTATTAATTAACAGTTCTCACCCCCATCTGGGTGGTTGTTTTTCAGAGCTATCCGTGGCGGGAGGAGCTCGAGACCGTGGCAAGGGGTTGTCGCTTAGCTAGCTTGTCCCTGTCGCGCCACTCGAGGTGGTTACAGGGCACCTTTTCTTTTACATCGTTGGAGAGGTGTTGATGTATTTTGCTATAGAGACCACCCATGTATTTGATAGGTTGTACTTGAGAAGACTACTTTTGTATGATAGTTGTTATCTAACCTTCTCTTTCATACATAGTTTAGTTGTGTTGTGCTCTGATTACTAGTAGGATGTGTATCTTGCTTCCTTTCCGCTTCATGGTTGTAGACGCCTTGTGTGTACCGGGAGGTACCTTGTGCACACGGTGGGTCTATGCACGTGCCGGGTAGGCTTCCGCTGGGGCCCGGGGCATGACACGCCGACTCGAGAAGTCAAGAGATTTAGCGTCCGGAGAAAGCTAAGTCCCTGATTTATTGGACCCTTTGAGATTTTGGAACGTATCGACCCGGTGGCATATCTGTGGTGACCCGGATCTCTGTGGATGATAGCAGCATGGTCTGTGGCTTGTAGACGCCCAATTTTGCGTTTTGGAGGTGTTGGCGCGCAAAACGGACGTGAGAAAAGGACTCGGCGCGAAAAATGGATTGAAATAGTGGATTTTGGTTTTTGGACACTATTTCGGGCGCCCTAAATCAGGATCCGGGAGCCCGGTTCATAGGCACTATAGTGGGCAGCGCGGGCAGGCGCGGGCAGGAGCGGTCAATGCGGGCGCGGCGACCGAGGGACGCGCCACGCATCGGCGCTCGATTGGGCGCGCCGCCGCGGATAAGGCAGGCCACGGGTCGCGCTGGGATTGTCTAGCGCTGATCGCCCTGTCAGGGCGCAACACGTGGCAGGCGATCACGGTTTCGGGCACACGGCAGATGGTTAGCACGTGTCCGGGCGCTCGTCACAGGGCGACCGTGGGGAGAATCAGGCGCGCGAAATCACGGGCAAAAGCTGAGAGCTTGGGAATTTCTTGGACTATAAATAGTGGCTATCTTCTCCATTGTAGAGCTTTTGGACATAGGTTCTTTTGGAGGGCTTTTACAGAGAGCTTCACTACCATCTTCCTCACCTTGTTGTGGTTCATTGGAGGACTTGAGGTGCTTCTTCATCATCTTCTTCCTCAACTTTGGAGGACTCCACCATTGTTGCACTTGCTGCCACCTCCGTCAAAGTTTAGTGTGCGGCCTCTACAGGGCAAACCACTTGGAATATGTGGCTGGGTTTCGGAAGGTATCTTCAAAAGAGGTAGACCTACAACTTTTCTATTGATCCCTCCTTCCAGATCTTGAGTTTTTATGGGGTTTTTACTTTATCTCTGGAGCCATCGTGCACAAAGCAGAGTTTTGGTCAGTACATAGTATTTATGGATTTTCTCAGTGATTTGCGCATAAATTTAGGAGTTCAAAGGCTTGATTTACATCTACTCTCGTAGAGGAACGCATTGATACCATTCTTGCTAGATTTGGAGTTCATTTACCTAGGTAACATTTTCGTTCTTCATGATCCTATGTCAGAGGTTACTGCAGCCTTTTGTTTTGGATTTTGTTTTGATGAATGAACCTTGGGGATGCATATTTCTTAGTAATTTTTGGTTATTCCGTGGATTTAAAAGCTTGAACATCTTTTTATGATCAAGGTGAGCAATTCCTCTTTTGATTTCAGTTGGAAAGTCCTTTTGGTTTGGTTCCTACACTTTATGGAATTGCTTGCTAAAATTTTGCCGAAATTCTAGACAGCATTGTTTATATTGGTTAATTTGATGATTAAGGAGACTTAAAGATGGATTTTTGAGACTTTGGGGGAGTTCATTGGACAGAGGAGAACCTAGATTCTCAGTTTGGAGCTTCAATTTGAGATATTTAATGCAGATTTTGCATTCTTTTAACCACTTGGTTGTTTGCTGGAATTCTGGAAAATTTCTGCGCAGCGTGTAATGATTTCGCGATTGTGCCCATCCGACATGAGATTTTGGGTGATTTTTGCTACATTTGGATTCTTAAGAGGCTGAGGAATAAGCACGCCGAATTTCAACCAGATCGTACCCCGGATCGATGAGTTTTAGGTGGGTTGAATTTCCTCCAAAATTGGCGAACTGCTTTCTAATTCTATCTTGTAGTGGACATGCATGATAGAGCTATACTTCACTTATTGGTTGAGATGTATGTGAGATAGAGTTAGTGATTTGTTCATTGCTTATGATAAATTTGAAATTGTGGAACCTTGACTAGTATCATGTCATATGACGCATGTATTTAACCAGACTTTAGAAAACTCTCAACTTGGGTTAGTTTACAATATTTCTGACATTCCTACACACTCTTGCATTGTTTCCCTTGACTTAGAGTTCTTCCTCACCCGAGTAGTGGGCCGAGTGGTCGGGATAGTGTAGGATGCATGTTGCGCTCGTGCCTAGGGGCCGAGTGGAGTCTGGTAGCTGAGGCTAATTCTGTGCTAGTGCCGGGAGCCGTTTGGGTGATGGTGGTCCCGGGTCGTCGAGCATTCTCCGACAGGTTTTGTTGCCACTGAGTTCGTGGCGGTGTTGGGTATGTAATAGCAGGACCTTGATCCTAGGATGTTTTTGGACACATATGATTTCAGTAAACCAAGATTTTCCTTCCGAATTTCGAAGGATCGTCGGAACCTGTTCTTGTTTGATTAAGGTGAAGGCACTAGCCCTTCGGGGTTTGAGAAATAAGACTTGTTTTTAACTGATTTTCTTAAGAACTAAAATTTATTAAAATGAATTTCCTCAAATCAAGATGGTTTTCTAAAAAGGAGCTACTTTTTGTCCTCACCTTGAGAGGGTTCGAGTGAAAATGGGTTTCAGGAATAAATATCATCTTTTCATATAAACTTCCTCACCTGAAGAGGGTTCGAGTGATCTGGGTTCTAAGGGCTATTTCCATATTTGGGTCGAGAGCTACGGGAGGCTGTGCCTGGAACATGTTCTTATTTGATTGGGGTTGTAAGCGCCAGTCTCCCGAAATTTTTGGACCCTTCGTTGTTGTTGGCTGTTGAGTATCTCCGACTAGTGGGTTTAGTGTGGTGAGTTGGGTGTTCTATTTTGGGAGCCATTTCGATTGACGGTGGTCCCGGCTGTTCAGTACCTCCGGCCAGTGGGTTAGTGTTTTGAGTTGAGTTTTGCTGATCTGATTGATCGTGAATTTGGATTATAGCCTACATGAGCCATATTGAGCTCGATAGATATGCGTGGATATTCCTCGGTAGGGTCACTCCCCTCGAGTGCCGCTCCGGAGCTGGGCCTGTTACTTTGCTTTCGCGACTTGTCGATCCAGTCCTTATGGGACGCCCTATGTAATTTTCGTCCCGGTGTGGATGTGTGGTAGTAGGTGGGCGCAGGTTTGACTAGGCCCTATGGGACAGTCATTACGATTGGGTCGATTGGGCACCTCAAGTTCGAGTGGTTGCATATTATCATCTGTTTCACCCATTGAGCATCGTAGATAGAGGCAAGATAGCTATAGATTTTTTTTCCAGCTTATCCTTTCTTTATTACAGTATTTATGTTATCTTATGCCTCTATTAGACTTAGTGGGCAGACCGTTGGGCTTGGAGACGATACCCACTAAGAACTACTGATTGACGTAGTTCTCACACACTCTGTTGGTGACAGTTTTTACAGAGGCTTTTTGTGGTGTCCCGAATTTTCGTGTGACTTGACTGTGTGGTCGGCGGCGAGAAAATACCTATTTTTGGTGTACCGAGTCTGTTGTGCGTCAAACGGATGCCAAAAATGGGTTCAGCACGCGAAAACAGACAAAATTAGCTATTTCCGAGCTAAATGGGCCTAGTCGGCCCATTTTGCAAGCAGGCCAGTCCACAGCCCATGAGGCGTGCACCGGGACCAGCGAACGCGGGGCGGGGCCATGTGGAGGAGCGTAATTGGCCGAGCAGTGTGCGTTGCGTCGCGATTGGCGCGGGAGGGCCACGTGGCAACACCCCACTGGCCGTGTGTTGGACCCGGTAGACCCAGCGTGCCACACGTCGCGTGCTCCCTGCCATGGACCGCGCCGTCCACGTGGCACGCGGCGATTGGCCGAAGCCAACCACTGCGTGGACGCGGGGCGCACGGAGCGTGCACGTGGACACATGGCGGCATCGCACGCATTCGGGCGCTGCCCGCTGTGGTGACTTTTATCTAGAGTCATCTACCCCTGTTCCTACTCCAGTTGCTGCACCTGCTGATCAAGGTAAGGGAGTCACGAGCTAGTTTCCTACCCGTCCTTGGAGTGTAGTTGTACCCATTTTTGGAGATTTTGTAGTACAGCCTGCTGGATTATTGTGTATTGTTACTTTTGAGAGTTTTATTTTGAGAGATTTATGTATTGTGAGGATCAAACTTGTACCATTTTGGACTTGTATCTTTTATTTCAGTAGTTTACTTTCCAGCTCTAATATCTGTATAGTTGTAGTATTATCTTTTGAGAGTTTTATTTTGTACTTTTGAGAGTTTTATTTTGAGAGCCTTATGTATTGTGAGGATCAAACTTGTACCATTTTGAACTTGTATCTTTTATTTCAGTAGTTTACTTTCCAGCTCTAATATCTGTATAGCTGTAGTATTATCTTTTGAAGGTTAGACGCTTCGTCTATGCGGAGCTTTCCGTATGGGCGGCGGATCTGTTGGCGAGCCCCGGTGGCAGTTTCAACCCCGGGGCGTGACAGATTATAGTGGTATCAAAGCCTAAGATGTAGGTCATTGTGGACTTAGAAACCATAGGCTTGTAGTTGGACCCTAGGATGACTTACGTGAGAGTCATGATTTGTAGCGAGAGTCATGATTGAGTTTTATACCTCTCCCAAGGGATGGGATGAGTGATTGGCATGTTTATTCTCGTAAGCGATTATGTTAGTTGCAGACAACATAATGCTCAAGAAATGATGACATGACCTAGACTTTCGTTGGATTGGGTCGAGTGTTTGTTTTGTCCTGATGTGTGGATTTTGTTGCAGGTGAGCACGATGCCTCCCCGACGCAGAGTACTGACGCATTCACAGCCTTCATCTTCCGATGAGCCGGAGAGGGAGGAGTCAGGGCAGGACTAGGAGAGAGAGGTCCAGGAGTTGCAGGTCCAGATGGCACAGTTGTTGGAGGTTATCCGACGCTAGGAGGAGGCCGCCAGGCGCCAAGAGGAGGCCATGGAACGTTTGATGCGCCTGCTGGAGCAGAGGGCACAGCTAGTTGCAGCTCCGCCTAAGCATTCTCTAGTACCTTCTACCCTGTAGTGGCACCCCCAGCTATACCAGTGGCACCGGCAGCCCCTACTATACCGACTACCAGTGGACAAATATCCAGGCACGATGGACCGCTGTTGTCACGCCCTGGGGTCGAAACTGCGACCCATGCTCGCCAACAGATCTGCCACCTATGCCAAACCCGCATAGGCGAAGCATCCTACCTGCAAGAAGAGTGTTACAGCTAAACAGATATCAGAGCTAAAATATAAAACTGTCGAAAAATTAAAACCAATGATCTGTACAACTGGAACTAAAGGTACAAAGTCCATCTCCCATAAATGATAATCATACAATAACCTCAAATACAAAAACTCTGGACTCAACAGGGAGGTAATCCTGAATAAATAAATGATACATCAGTGTACAGACTCTCAGTACAAGTAAGATCCTCACAATACAACAGTCCCTCAAAGAGAAAATAAAAACACTAATCTACTGACTGTACTGAAGATCTCCTCTGAAAGGGGTACTGCTACTCTCCAAAAATAGGTAGAGGTCTAGCTCGCGACTCCCTCGCTTCGAACAGCAACCGCAAAATCAGCAACACCCGCTAAGACTCTGCAAAACAAAGAAGAGAAGGGACACAAAAAGGGGGGAAACCCCCAACGGGTGTGAGAACTACATCAAAAAGGAGTTCTCAGTGGGTGTCGCCACCAGGCCCGACGATCTGCCCACCAAGTCTACAAGAGGCAAAAGATGACCAATGCAATAAAACTGAAAGAAGAAGCTGGAGACACTCTACAGCTACCATGCCTCTATCTAAAAGCTCAAATGGGGAAACTCTGATAAAGATATGCAATAGTCACTCACGTGGTGTGTTACGGAATTTAAGTTGGCGTATTTCGTGAATTCTGTTAAGTCTTGAAGATTGAAGGTAAAGAAGGTTGGATCATATAACTCAATCTCAAGAAAGAAGAATTCAAAAGGATCAGGTATGTTTAACTTAATATCTTTGGTGATCCGAATACTTCTTATAGTGTAGAAACACTTGGATGAACTTGTAATTGCATAAATATCAAAAACTGGACATGGGACATGTTCAGGATCCGGATCAGACTTTCCAATCCGGATCCCGAAGGGTGTTCATTCATACACAAGTTCAATCCGGATCGTAGCCTCCTTTGATCCGGATCCCGGACACTGGTTTTACCATGATTTATGAACGATCCGGATCAGGCTTTCCAATCCGGATCCCGAACGTTGGTATTTGGTGAAACTGTATGAACGATCCGGATCAGGCACTTCGAACCGGATCCCGAACCTTCGTTTTTCTGGAAACTGTTTTTCTCGCTACTGCAATCCGGATCGCCGAACTCCGATCCGGATCGTCGTCATGTAAAATTCCAGAAAAGGATAGTTTTTGATTCTTATCTTTTTCCAAGGGTTTCTAACCTATAAATAGACCCTATGATTCTTTTTTCTAGGGTAAGCCGCTAATCCTAAAAGCCGTCATACTATATACGGCCTAAGATCCACATATAGAGAAGAAAGAAAATCAAGAGATTTAATCTTATGTTTCTTCATCTATATTGATTGATTTCATTCTTGGTTTTCATACTCACATTTTGAGTAGAATCAAATCAATGAATACTTAGATGGTATTTCCGATCTATTTCTAATCTAAGTATTCGGCGGATCATCACCACCCAAAAAACAACGATTTATCCCAAATCGGCGCGTGGACTCGCGTGGCCTTGTGGATTCAAGGTGCTACCGCTCTCGTGGATTCGGAGCGAGGTACGTTCGTGGATTCAAGCGTGCTACTGAGTGAAGACCGTGGATTCGGTCGGACGTCGTGGACTCGACGTTGGACGTCGTGGATTCGGCGTTGGACGCAGATCGTGGATTCGAGAAGCGTCGTGGAGCGAGCGGAGAAGATCAACTAGGAGCGTATGGAAAAGGTTGAGTCGTCTGTGAGTACGGTATATCACCTTGTACGTGTTTAATTCTAGTGGATTTCACCGTGTTATCGGTCCCGTGGTTTTTTACTCCGGTTTGGAGTTTTCCACGTAAAAATCTCTGCGTGTTATTTATTTTTTCGCATTGGGTTTTATATCGCAAAGATTTTTGAGTGTTTATTGTTTACACCTATTCACCCCCCTCTAGGTGTTTTTTCCCCTATTTAGATCCAATTATACATAACCCAACAAGTAGTATCAGAGCGGGAATAGGGTTGTAAACAATGGTTGAAGGTGGAAACATCAACTGACCTCCGTTCTTCGATGGAACAAATTATGCGTACTGGAAAGTACGGATGAAAGCCTTTTTAATTTCCATCGACGAACGGGTGTGGCAATCAATTGAATTAGGATGGTCTAATCCAACTGAATTTATTGGTGATGTTCGCACCATCAAACCTAGGTCGAAATGGACCAAGGAAGAGATAGATTTTTCTTCTTACAATGGCAAAGAGATTAATGCTCTATTTAATGTGTTGTCTCAAACAGAGTTCTCTCGCGTCTCGGCATGTGAGACTGCGAAAGAAATCTGGGATGTTCTTCAAGTTACGCATGAGGGAACTAACCTTGTGAAGATTCAGAAACTGCAAATGCTTACGAGCAAGTTTGACTCTATTTTCATGGCAGAAAATGAATCTTTCACAGACTATTACACACGATTGCAAGACATCGTAAACTCATGTGCTAACTTGGGAGAGAAGATTCCAGAATTTAAAGTTGTAAGAAAAATATTAAGAACTCTTCCTGAGAGATTTCGATCCAAGGTTACGGCCATTGAAACTATTAAACACCCGGACGAAATCCGTGTAGAAGAATTAGTTGGTTCATTACAAACTTATGAAATGACTTTTCCTACTAACTATTCTTCTGGAAAGGCATCCTCTTCTAAGTCTTCAGGTTATGCGTTGAAAACAATAAAAGAAGAAGACGTGGATTCATCCTCCTCAGACGATGACGTAAACCTATCTATGGAGGACTTTGAGAAGCAGCTTGCTCTCTTGACAAGAAGATTTCGCCGAAACTTTCGAAGGGGTAACTCAAGCAAAACTCCATCCTTCGTAAAGTCGAAGAAAGGCAAAGGTTCTTCAAGTTTCAAATCAAGAAAGCAAGAGGGTTTTTCTGAAGATAAGAAAAGCTCAGAAGGACAAGTCCAATGCTTCAAGTGCCGAGGGTACGGCCATATCTCAACGGAGTGTCCTAATAAGAATCCGACAAAGAAGAAAGCGATGCAAGCCGTCACTTGGGATGACACCTCATCGTCAAATGAGTCATCGTCAAGTGATGAAGAAGATAACGCAACAGCGTTCCACACGTCCACATCTTCACCCTTCATGTGCTTAATGGCTAGTACATCCGAGTCATTGTCCAACTCCACTGTTGAAAAGATTGCAACGGACGATGAATCGGATGATTCGGAAGGTGAAGATTTTGCTCTAGCCTATCACAGACTTTTGAGGGATTCAAAGAAACTGGCTAAGCAAAACAAGGGGTTGAGAGGGAGATTGCAGGATCTCGAAGAAGAAGTAAAAAGGGTAACTTCTCACTCGACCGATCTTGAAGTGGAAAGGGATAATCTGATAAAAGCAAATGCTTCACTTCAAGAGTCCAATGAGCAACTCGAGAAGAATTATATAGATATGGTGAACAAAGCGAATTACTTCTTGAAGCTCAACGGCGAGGCTCGACAGGAAAAATTGGAAATGACAGAGACCATTCTCCAACTCAAGGATGACTTACAGCGATTTTCATCAGGAAGGAGTAAGTTGGATAAGCTTCTTGGTCTTGGTCAATCAAACAAGTTCGGCCTCGGATACAATCGAACTGAAGATAATTTTAGTTCGGTTGGGACAGTCTTTGTGCCCCAGTCGGTATCTCCTCCTCCGACACCGGAACTAACGACAAGCAATGACAACAAGCCTACTTCACCCTCCTCGGGATCGTCAAGCACTAAGGTATGTTTTCGTTGTGGTATTGCAGGGCACATAAGGAGAAATTGCAAGATGGGAGCGAAATGCTCAACTCAAGCACTTCTTGCAACGACTACCAAAAGGGTGATTCCTCGGATATCAAATGCAAATTCTTCGAAGGAAAAGAGCCTCGGTAGTTCATCAAACAAGACGACGACGTCAAGGAAAAGCGACGGATCAAACAAGACGCTTTCACCAAAGGTATAACCTTCACAATCATTTCCGACGTACACCAAAACTCGAAAGGTTTGGGTACGCAAAGGTGAAGTTTTCCCTTGTCTTGTTACAAATATTTCCTTGCATGCTTATGATAATTCGTCTTGGTATCTGGATAGCAGTTGTTCTCGTCACATGACCGGTGACAAAAACTGTTTTCAAAATTTTGAGAAAATCTCCGGAGGACTTGTAGTTTTCGGAGACGGTCAGTCTTCCAAAATTGTTGGAAAAGGAACAGTAGCTATTCCAGATGGGCCGATTCTAAATAATGTGTTATTTGTTGATGGCCTTAAGACTAACCTCATAAGTATCAGTCAACTTTGTGACAATGGTTTTTCAGTTAATTTTTCATCTGTCGAATGCATTGTAACTGATAAGGACCATGTTTTCTTTTTAAAAGGGGTTAGATCTGAAAACAATTGTTATGTTGTTCCCAATAAAATTTCTGAAAATTGTAACTTAGCCTCCTTGAATAATGAAACTCTTTGGCATGAAAGGCTAGGTCACATAAATTTTAAGGAACTTGCTAGAATTTCAAACAAAGACGCGGTCAAGGGGGTTCCTAAACTTTCACTTGAACAAAACATTGTGTGTGGTGGTTGTCAAAAGGGAAAACAATCTAGCACTGCACACAAGAACTTGAATCACGTCGGTACCAAACGGCCCTTGGAATTATTGCATATGGATCTTATGGGCCGACACGTCAACCATCCTTGGGAGGTAAATGGTATATTTTCTTATTGGTTGATGATTTCTCTCGATACTCATGGGTAGCATTTTTGAAAGAGAAAGCTGATACTTTTGATTCTTTTCACGAGATTTGCCTTCGTATTATGATTGAAAAGAATGAAAAGATCATTCGTGTTAGAAGTGATAGAGGTGGAGAATTCATAAATTCTAAATTCATTGATTTTTGCACTTCCAACGGCATTAAGCATGAATTCTCAGCACCCTATACACCTCAACAGAATGGTGTTGTCGAGCGCAAAAACAGGGTTGTTCAAGAGATGGCACGTGTTATGCTTCATAGCCGGAATTTACCGTTATATTTTTGGGCTGAAGCTGTGAACACTGCAATCTATGTTATTAATTGAGTTTATTTGCGCCCGGGAACGTTAAATACACCATATGAACTATGGTGTTGTAGAAAACCCAACATCAAATATTTTTGCATCTTTGGGAGTCGATGTTACATTTTACGTGACCGCGAAAATCTTGGAAAATTTGACTCTCGAAGTGACGAAGGGATTTTCTTGGGGTATTCTACAAATAGTAGAGCATATCGGGTATTTAACTTGGAATCTAAAACGATCGTAGATTCTATAAATGTTAAAGTAGATGAAGCTTTCCACTTTGCATCTGATAAATCTACCCCTGATATCTCTCTTGATGATGATACTCCTGTAAATGCATCTTCTCATGATAATACTTCCAATATTAATGATGCATCTAATGGTTCTTCAAGTTTATCTGATGTGCAGGAATCATCTCATGTACCTCCGAGTACTCCATCACAACAAACGTTACGCATCTCCAAGGATCATCCTGAATCAAACATCATTGGAGACCCACAAGAAGGAGTCAAAACTCGGAGACAGTTGGTTTGTGGATTCGCATGTTACGTTTCCATGATCGAACCAAAGAACGTCGATGAAGCTCTTCAGGATGACTACTGGATTGAAGCAATGCAGGAAGAGCTCCATCAGTTTGAACGAAACAAAGTCTGGGAATTAACGACGCCTCCGAAGCAACACAATGTGATCGGTACTAAATGGATTTTCAAGAACAAGAAAAATGAGGATGGTACCATCATCAGGAACAAAGCACGTTTAGTTGCTCAAGGCTACTCTCAAATAGAAGGTATAGACTTTGATGAAACGTTCGCCCCTGTAGCTAGACTCGAGTCCATTCGTATCTTATTCGCTATTGCTTGTCACTTTAAAATAAAACTCTTTCAAATGGACGTTAAGAGCGCGTTTTTAAATGGGTTTTTAAATGAGAAAGTTTATGTGGCTCAACCGAAAGGTTTTGTAGACTGTAAACTACCTAACCATATTTTTCGTTTGAAAAAGGCTCTTTACGGTTTAAAACAAGCACCGCGAGCGTGGTACGAAAGGTTGACAAAGCACCTTTTGGAGAAGGGCTATACTCGAGGGGGAGCAGACAGGATTCTCTTTGTGAAGCATTATCAAAATAACTTCATTGTTGCACAAATCTATGTCGATGACATTGTGTTTGGAGCAACAAAGGATAATGATGCTTCTAAATTCGCAGAAACCATGGAAAGCGAATTTGAGATGTCTATGATGGGTGAACTGACATACTTTCTTGGATTGCAAGTGAAACAAAATGGTGAAGGCATCCATCTGTGTCAATCTAAGTATGCAAAGGAGTTGGTAAAGAAATTCGGATTAGAAGATTCTAAAGATTTTCCTACTCCTATGGGAACTAGCAATAAGGGATTAGGAAGTGAATCTCTTAGTGAGAATGTAGACGAGAAACTTTATCGCAGCATGATTGGAAGTCTACTTTACCTCACAGCTAGTCGCCCGGATATATCCTTTAGTGTTGGGATTTGCGCGAGATATCAATCAGCACCAAAGGAGGTTCACCTGAAAGCGGTGAAACGGATCATCCGGTACATCAAAGGAACCATTAATTTCGGAATTTGGTATCCTATGGGAACAAGTCTAGATATTATTGGATACTCAGATGTCGATTGGGCAGGATCTGTGGATGATCGGAAAAGTACGAGTGGTGCATGTTTTTATCTTGGCCATTGTCTTGTTGCATGGTATAGTAAAAAGCAAAACTGCATTGCACTCTCGACTGCCGAAGCGGAATACATCTCAGCGGGTAGTTGTTCAACTCAACTCATTTGGATGAAAAGCGTGTTGAGCGACTTCCGGATTTCAGCAACTTCGGTAACTGTTTTATGTGACAACACTAGTGCTATAAACATTTCAAAAAACCCTGTGTTGCACTCTAGAACAAAACACATCGAACTTAGATATCATTTTCTTAGAGAGCTAGTTGAATCAAATATTCTTCAAATTTCCTACATTTCAACTAAAGATCAATTAGCTGACTTTTTAACAAAACCTTTGGATCAAAAACGTTTTATTCATTTGCGTAAAGCAATTGGAATGCTTTCCTTGAAATAACCTCTTTTTGAAACTTTTGTTTAGGTTAGGTTTTGTTTTTTGTGTTTTTGTTCATTATCTATGCTTAGACATAGAACATTAATTGAGCATTAGTTTTGATTGACTTTAACTTCATCCTTTTATATATTTAGAAATTTATTATGCTTTGGATATCATAATAATTCATTTGATGCAATGATCATTTATGTGAATTAAATCATCTTTGTTTTGATCAAAGTCAATTTCTCTCTCGATGATCTCTTGGTATAGTTTTTATCTTATTTGACTGTTTAGTCGAGTATGAAATCGAGATCAATTTTTGGCTGAATACTTATATCTTAAATAATTGATAGCCAATTGAGGAGGAGTCAAGAAAAAGGGTTATGCTCAAAAGATGTGGAAAGAGTTACATCCCAATGAGGAGTGTGAAAACTACCACCACATGGAGGAAAGAGCTACCACCTCGGTCGTCCGAGTACTGTGTGCAGCTACCACATGTATACCAAGCAAGGTTCTTCAAGTTTGATTAAATAAAATGCATGTTGAAATACTTGACTCTGTCAAAATTTCAAGGTTGGTATAAGGTGGGAATTTTAATGAAAGATGCTCAAAGAGCCACTCTCTTCAATAAATTGACTAGATATATTATCTAACTTATCTGGGATTTTAGACATCTATTGATCTTTGTATTTCATTTTCTTTACCGAAGTGATGATTTGATAAAGGCATTACACATAAGATCAAGTTAGATGTAATTGAAGTTGTTCAACTTTAAGGGATTTAATTTTTATAAATTTTCGTTTCATTTGTTGGATGTTATTGATAGATTTGGCATAATCTATTTCTTGTTGTATGAAACGATAATTTTCATTTAAAGTTGATACACAAAAGTGCTTACAATCTTTTTCTGGATTTTCTAGAATTTTTCTGAATTTTTCTGAAGAAAAAGTTGGAGCCGATCCGGATTGGACAAGCCGATCCGGATCCCGAACGCAGGTATTCTCTGCGGGTAGCCGATCCGGATCGTAATCACGAACTGATCCGGATCGCGGCTAGGGTTTTATATAGAACAAAAGGGTTTTGAATTCTTTTTACTCCAATCTTTTGTTCAAAAGTCTCCAGAGCTTCTCTCTCTAGAATTCATCCATCTTGGAAGCTTTCTAACTCAAGTTCTTCGATTCCAAGTAAGTTTTTTTGATCAAAATCTCGGTATTTCACAGTTTTTCATATTTTTCCTCAAAAAACGTGATGAATTTCCGTATCTTTCTCATTTGTGGATGGTTTTTGATCAAATTTCTTTTGAAATAAGAACTCTGGGTAGATTAGTTTTGATTATATGCTAGGTATTCCAATGATAAACGGATTTTTGGCCTACGATTTTAAAAATTTCGGTTTTAGGGCATATAATGGGAATTTTCCAAAATCATGCGATTGATCTATTTTTAAAATTCTTTTTGCAAAACTAATTTGATTCTTAGTCTCTCTACACGATAATGATTGTTTGGTACAATTTTTCAAATTTTTGAAAATTAACAATTTTTTCGTGTTCTTGAGTTGTTGCTCACAGGATTTCCTTTTCACAAGAATCTAGTAGCAATGGTGATTACCTGGATCATTCTTCTTCTGGCTACGATGGTCCATACTAGAGACACTGTCAAGCCCAAGAGGGCTAAGAAGGCGAAGAAAACAAAAGATGATTC
>CM055061.1:33101390-33144387 GCA_029204045.2 Tillandsia leiboldiana
TGCAATAGTCACTCACGTGGTGTGTTCGGAATTTAAGTTGGCGTATTTCGTGAATTCTGTTAAGTCTTGAAGATTGAAGGTAAAGAAGGTTGGATCATATAACTCAATCTCAAGAAAGAAGAATTCAGAAAGGATCAGGTATGTTTAACTTAATATCTTTGGTGATCCGAATACTTCTTATAGTGTAGAAACACTTGGATGAACTTGTAATTGCATAATATCAAAAACTGGACATGGACATGTTCAGGATCCGGATCAGACTTTCCAATCCGGATCCCGAAGGGTGTTCATTCATACACAAGTTCAATCCGGATCGTAGCCTCCTTTGATCCGGATCCCGGACACTGGTTTTACCATGATTTATGAACGATCCGGATCAGGCTTTCCCAATCCGGATCCCGAACGTTGGTATTTGGTGGAAACTGTATGAACGATCCGGATCAGGCACTTCGAACCGGATCCCGAACCTTCGTTTTTCCTGGAAACTGTTTTTCTCGCTACTGCAATCCGGATCGCCGAACTCCGATCCGGATCGTCGTCATGTAAAATTCCAGAAAAGGATAGTTTTTGATTCTTATCTTTTTCCAAGGGTTTCTAACCTATAATAGACCCTATGATTCTTTTTCTAGGGTAAGCCGCTAATCCTAAAAGCCGTCATACTATATACGGCCTAAGATCCACATATAGAGAAGAAAGAAAATCAAGAGATTAATCTTATGTTTCTTCATCTATATTGATTGATTTCATTCTTGGTTTTCATACTCACATTTTGAGTAGAATCAAATCAATGAATACTTAGATGGTATTTCCGATCTATTTCTAATCTAAGTATTCGGCGGATCATCACCACCCAAAAAAACAAGATTTATCCCAAATCGGCGCGTGGACTCGCGTGGCCTTGTGGATTCAAGGTGCTACCGCTCTCGTGGATTCGGAGCGAGGTACGTTCGTGGATTCAAGCGTGCTACTGAGTGAAGACCGTGGATTCGGTCGGACGTCGTGGACTCGACGTTGGGACGTCGTGGATTCGGCGTTGGACGCAGATCGTAGGATTCGAGAAGCGTCGTGGAGCGAGCGGAGAAGATCAACTAGGAGCGTATGGGAAAAGTTTGAGTCGTCTGTGAGTACGGTATATCACCTTGTACGTGTTTAATTCTAGTGGATTTCACGTGTTATCGGTCCCGTGGTTTTTTACTCCGGTTTGGAGTTTTCCACGTAAAAATCTCTGCGTGTTATTTATTTTTTCGCATTGGGTTTTATATCGCAAAGATTTTTGAGTGTTTATTGTTTTACACCTATTCACCCCCCTCTAGGTGTTTTTTCCCCTATTTAGATCCAATTATACATAACCCAACAAGTAGTATCAGAGCGGGAATAGGGTTGTAAACAATGGTTTGAAGGTGGAAACATCAACTGACCTCGTTCTTCGATTGAACAAATTATGCGTACTGGAAAGTACGGATGAAAGCCTTTTTAATTTCCATCGACGAACGGGTGTGGCAATCAATTGAATTAGGATGGTCTAATCCAACTGAATTTATTGGTGATGTTCGCACCATCAAACCTAGGTCGAAATGGACCAAGGAAGAGATAGATTTTTCTTCTTACAATGGCAAAGAGATTAATGCTCTATTTAATGTGTTGTCTCAAACAGAGTTCTCTCGCGTCTCGGCATGTGAGACTGCGAAAGAAATCTGGGATGTTCTTCAAGTTACGCATGAGGGAACTAACCTTGTGAAGATTCAGAAACTGCAAATGCTTACGAGCAAGTTTGACTCTATTTTCATGGCAGAAAATGAATCTTTCACAGACTATTACACACGATTGCAGACATCGTAAACTCATGTGCTAACTTGGGAGAGAAGATTCCAGAATTTAAAGTTGTAAGAAAAATATTAAGAACTCTTCCTGAGAGATTCGATCCAAGGTTACGGCCATTGAAACTATTAAACACCCGGACGAAATCCGTGTAGAAGAATTAGTTGGTTCATTACAAACTTATGAAATGACTTTTCCTACTAACTATTCTTCTGGAAAGGCATCCTCTTCTAAGTCTTCAGGTTATGCGTTGAAAACAATAAAAGAAGAAGACGTGGATTCATCCTCCTCAGACGATGACGTAAACCTATCTATGGAGGACTTTGAGAAGCAGCTTGCTCTCTTGACAAGAAGATTTCGCCGAAACTTTCGAAGGGGTAACTCAAGCAAAACTCCATCCTTCGTAAAGTCGAAGAAAGGCAAAGGTTCTTCAAGTTTCAAATCAAGAAAGCAAGAGGGTTTTTCTGAAGATAAGAAAAGCTCAGAAGGACAAGTCCAATGCTTCAAGTGCCGAGGGGTACGGCCATATCTCAACGGAGTGTCCTAATAAGAATCCGACAAAGAAGAAAGCGATGCAAGCCGTCACTTGGGATGACACCTCATCGTCAAATGAGTCATCGTCAAGTGATGAAGAAGATAACGCAACAGCGTTCCACACGTCCACATCTTCACACCTTCATGTGCTTAATGGCTAGTACATCCGAGTCATTGTCCAACTCCACTGTTGAAAAGATTGCAACGGACGATGAATCGGATGATTCGGAAGGTGAAGATTTTGCTCTAGCCTATCACAGACTTTTGAGGGATTCAAAGAAACTGGCTAAGCAAAACAAGGGGTTGAGAGGGAGATTGCAGGATCTCGAAGAAGAAGTAAAAAGGGTAACTTCTCACTCGACCGATCTTGAAGTGGAAAGGGATAATCTGATAAAAGCAAATGCTTCACTTCAAGAGTCCAATGAGCAACTCGAGAAGAATTATATAGATATGGTGAACAAAGCGAATTACTTCTTGAAGCTCAACGGCGAGGCTCGACAGGAAAAAATTGGAAATGACAGAGACCATTCTCCAACTCAAGGATGACTACAGCGATTTTCATCAGGAAGGAGTAAGTTGGATAAGCTTCTTGGTCTTGGTCAATCAAACAGTTCGGCCTCGGATACAATCGAACTGAAGATAATTTTAGTTCGGTTGGGACAGTCTTTGTGCCCCAGTCGGTATCTCCTCCTCCGACACCGGAACTAACGACAAGCAATGACAACAAGCCTACTTCACCCTCCTCGGGATCGTCAAGCACTAAGGTATGTTTTCGTTGTGGTATTGCAGGGCACATAAGGAGAAATTGCAAGATGGGAGCGAAATGCTCAACTCAAGCACTTCTTGCAACGACTACCAAAAGGGTGATTCCTCGGATATCAAATGCAAATTCTTCGAAGGAAAAGAGCCTCGGTAGTTCATCAAACAAGACGACGACGTCAAGGAAAAGCGACGGATCAAACAAGACGCTTTCACCAAAGGTATAACCTTCACAATCATTTCCGACGTACACCAAAACTCGAAAGGTTTGGGTACGCAAAGGTGAAGTTTTCCCTTGTCTTGTTACAAATATTTCCTTGCATGCTTATGATAATTCGTCTTGGTATCTGGATAGCAGTTGTTCTCGTCACATGACCGGTGACAAAAACTGTTTTCAAAATTTTGAGAAAATCTCCGGAGGACTTGTAGTTTTCGGAGACGGTCAGTCTTCCAAAATTGTTGGAAAAGGAACAGTAGCTATTCCAGATGGGCCGATTCTAAATAATGTGTTATTTGTTGATGGCCTTAAGACTAACCTCATAAGTATCAGTCAACTTTGTGACAATGGTTTTTCAGTTAATTTTTCATCTGTCGAATGCATTGTAACTGATAAGGACCATGTTTTCTTTTTAAAAGGGGTTAGATCTGAAAACAATTGTTATGTTGTTCCCAATAAAATTTCTGAAAATTGTAACTTAGCCTCCTTGAATAATGAAACTCTTTGGCATGAAAGGCTAGGTCACATAAATTTTAAGGAACTTGCTAGAATTTCAAACAAAGACGCGGTCAAGGGGGTTCCTAAACTTTCACTTGAACAAAACATTGTGTGTGGTGGTTGTCAAAAGGGAAACAATCTAGCACTGCACACAAGAACTTGAATCACGTCGGTACCAAACGGCCCTTGGAATTATTGCATATGGATCTTATGGGGCCGACACGTCAACCATCCTTGGGAGGTAAATGGTATATTTTCTTATTGGTTGATGATTTCTCTCGATACTCATGGGTAGCATTTTTGAAAGAGAAAGCTGATACTTTTGATTCTTTTCACGAGATTTGCCTTCGTATTATGATTGAAAAGAATGAAAAGATCATTCGTGTTAGAAGTGATAGAGGTGGAGAATTCATAAATTCTAAATTCATTGATTTTTGCACTTCCAACGGCATTAAGCATGAATTCTCAGCACCCTATACACCTCAACAGAATGGTGTTGTCGAGCGCAAAAACAGGGTTGTTCAAGAGATGGCACGTGTTATGCTTCATAGCCGGAATTTACCGTTATATTTTTGGGCTGAAGCTGTGAACACTGCAATCTATGTTATTAATTGAGTTATTTGCGCCCGGGAACGTTAAATACACCATATGAACTATGGTGTTGTAGAAAACCCAACATCAAATATTTTTGCATCTTTGGGAGTCGATGTTACATTTTACGTGACCGCGAAAATCTTGGAAAATTTGACTCTCGAAGTGACGAAGGGATTTTCTTGGGGTATTCTACAATAGTAGAGCATATCGGGTATTTAACTTGGAATCTAAAACGATCGTAGATTCTATAAATGTTAAAGTAGATGAAGCTTTCCACTTTGCATCTGATAAATCTACCCCTGATATCTCTCTTGATGATGATACTCCTGTAAATGCATCTTCTCATGATAATACTTCCAATATTAATGATGCATCTAATGGTTCTTCAAGTTTATCTGATGTGCAGGAATCATCTCATGTACCTCCGAGTACTCCATCACAACAAACGTTACGCATCTCCAAGGATCATCCTGAATCAAACATCATTGGAGACCCACAAGAAGGAGTCAAAACTCGGAGACAGTTGGTTTGTGGATTCGCATGTTACGTTTCCATGATCGAACCAAAGAACGTCGATGAAGCTCTTCAGGATGACTACTGGATTGAAGCAATGCAGGAAGAGCTCCATCAGTTTGAACGAAACAAAGTCTGGGAATTAACGACGCCTCCGAAGCAACACAATGTGATCGGTACTAAATGGATTTTCAAGAACAAGAAAAATGAGGATGGTACCATCATCAGGAACAAAGCACGTTTAGTTGCTCAAGGCTACTCTCAAATAGAAGGTATAGACTTTGATGAAACGTTCGCCCCTGTAGCTAGACTCGAGTCCATTCGTATCTTATTCGCTATTGCTTGTCACTTTAAAATAAACTCTTTCAAATGGACGTTAAGAGCGCGTTTTTAAATGGGTTTTTAAATGAGAAAGTTTATGTGGCTCAACCGAAAGGTTTGTAGACTGTAAACTACCTAACCATATTTTTCGTTTGAAAAAGGCTCTTTACGGTTTAAAACAAGCACCGCGAGCGTGGTACGAAAGGTTGACAAAGCACCTTTTGGAGAAGGGCTATACTCGAGGGGGAGCAGACAGGATTCTCTTTGTGAAGCATTATCAAAATAACTTCATTGTTGCACAAATCTATGTCGATGACATTGTGTTTGGAGCAACAAAGGATAATGATGCTTCTAAATTCGCAGAAACCATGGAAAGCGAATTTGAGATGTCTATGATGGGTGAACTGACATACTTTCTTGGATTGCAAGTGAAACAAAATGGTGAAGGCATCCATCTGTGTCAATCTAAGTATGCAAAGGAGTTGGTAAAGAAATTCGGATTAGAAGATTCTAAAGATTTTCCTACTCCTATGGGAACTAGCAATAAGGGATTAGGAAGTGAATCTCTTAGTGAGAATGTAGACGAGAAACTTTATCGCAGCATGATTGGAAGTCTACTTTACCTCACAGCTAGTCGCCCGGATATATCCTTTAGTGTTGGGATTTGCGCGAGATATCAATCAGCACCAAAGGAGGTTCACCTGAAAGCGGTGAAACGGATCATCCGGTACATCAAAGGAACCATTAATTTCGGAATTTGGTATCCTATGGGAACAAGTCTAGATATTATTGGATACTCAGATGTCGATTGGGCAGGATCTGTGGATGATCGGAAAAGTACGAGTGGTGCATGTTTTTATCTTGGCCATTGTCTTGTTGCATGGTATAGTAAAAAGCAAAACTGCATTGCACTCTCGACTGCCGAAGCGGAATACATCTCAGCGGGTAGTTGTTCAACTCAACTCATTTGGATGAAAAGCGTGTTGAGCGACTTCCGGATTTCAGCAACTTCGGTAACTGTTTTATGTGACAACACTAGTGCTATAAACATTTCAAAAAACCCTGTGTTGCACTCTAGAACAAAACACATCGAACTTAGATATCATTTTCTTAGAGAGCTAGTTGAATCAAATATTCTTCAAATTTCCTACATTTCAACTAAAGATCAATTAGCTGACTTTTTAACAAAACCTTTGGATCAAAACGTTTTATTCATTTGCGTAAAGCAATTGGAATGCTTTCCTTGAAATAACCTCTTTTTGAAACTTTTGTTTAGGTTAGGTTTTGTTTTTGTGTTTTTGTTCATTATCTATGCTTAGACATAGAACATTAATTGAGCATTAGTTTTGATTGACTTTAACTTCATCCTTTTATATATTTAGAAATTTATTATGCTTTGGATATCATAATAATTCATTTGATGCAATGATCATTTATGTGAATTAAATCATCTTTGTTTTGATCAAAGTCAATTTCTCTCTCGATGATCTCTTGGTATAGTTTTTATCTTATTTGACTGTTTAGTCGAGTATGAAATCGAGATCAATTTTTGGCTGAATACTTTATATCTTAAATAATTGATAGCCAATTGAGGAGGAGTCAAAGAAAAAGGGTTATGCTCAAAAGATGTGGAAAGAGTTACATCCCAATGAGGAGTGTGAAAACTACCACCACATGGAGGAAAGAGCTACCACCTCGGTCGTCCGAGTACTGTGTGCAGCTACCACATGTATACCAAGCAAGGTTCTTCAAGTTTGATTAAATAAAATGCATGTTGAAATACTTGACTCTGTCAAAATTTCAAGGTTGGTATAAGGTGGGAATTTTAATGAAAGATGCTCAAAGAGCCACTCTCTTCAATAAATTGACTAGATATATTATCTAACTTATCTGGGATTTTAGACATCTATTGATCTTTGTATTTCATTTTCTTTACCGAAGTGATGATTTGATAAAGGCATTACACATAAGATCAAGTTAGATGTAATTGAAGTTGTTCAACTTTAAGGGATTTAATTTTATAAATTTTCGTTTCATTTGTTGGATGTTATTGATAGATTTGGCATAATCTATTTCTTGTTGTATGAAACGATAATTTTCATTTAAAGTTGATACACAAAAGTGCTTACAATCTTTTTCTGGATTTTCTAGAATTTTTCTGAATTTTTCTGAAGAAAAAGTTGGAGCCGATCCGGATTGGACAAGCCGATCCGGATCCCGAACGCAGGTATTCTCTGCGGGTAGCCGATCCGGATCGTAATCACGAACTGATCCGGATCGCGGCTAGGGTTTTATATAGAACAAAAGGGTTTTGAATTCTTTTTACTCCAATCTTTTGTTCAAAAGTCTCCAGAGCTTCTCTCTCTAGAATTCATCCATCTTGGAAGCTTTCTAACTCAAGTTCTTCGATTCCAAGTAAGTTTTTTTGATCAAAATCTCGGTATTTCACAGTTTTTCATATTTTTCCTCAAAAACGTGATGAATTTCCGTATCTTTCTCATTTGTGGATGGTTTTTGATCAAATTTCTTTTGAAATAAGAACTCTGGGTAGATTAGTTTTGATTATATGCTAGGTATTCCAATGATAAACGGATTTTTGGCCTACGATTTTAAAAATTTCGGTTTTAGGGCATATAATGGGAATTTTCCAAAATCATGCGATTGATCTATTTTTAAAATTCTTTTTGCAAAACTAATTTGATTCTTAGTCTCTCTACACGATAATGATTGTTTGGGTACAATTTTTCAAATTTTTGAAAATTAACAATTTTTTCGTGTTCTTGAGTTGTTGCTCACAGGATTTCCTTTTTCACAAGAATCTAGTAGCAATGGTGATTACCTGGATCATTCTTCTTCTGGCTACGATGGTCCATACTAGAGACACTGTCAAGCCCAAGAGGGCTAAGAAGGCGAAGAAAACAAAAGATGATTTCGATACGGAATCTGAGACAGAATCGATCGATTGGGATGAGTTGCTAGTTGAAGCAACAGCACCCACTGCTTCGAAAGGAAAAGCGCCTGCGGAAACATCAAAGGCTCCGCCTGCTGCTGCTGAAAAGGGCAAAGCTCCAATGGAAGAAACTTCTGGGAAGACTAGAAGAAAAAGACTTGCTCGACGGCTTGGACGAGCTCGGGATATTGAAATCAATGAAACATGTCAAGATGAAACAAAGAATATCCCTCAAACTGAAAATGAATCTGAAGATGAAGAAGATTGGGACACATTTCTTACTGAAGTACAACAAGGTATTGATGAAGAAAATAAGGTTTACCTAAAGAACAAGAAGCTACTAAAGTCTTCCTCAATACTTAAGCAACAAGCAAGGAAAAAGAATGTGCCAAGCAATGAACCTCTTGACAATTCGCATTCTCTGCCAAGAAGATCTCCTCGGAATGAAGGTCAGACTGCTCCGTCAGTCGTCACACAACGTTCTTCAACTTCCAGAAGAATTGACCAAAAGGCAAACTTAGAATCTTCCATCAACCAAGAACAAGATAAAATGGCTCTAGAACTCAGAAAGATGTCCAAGGACATACATCAGATGAAACAAGAGTGTTCTACGATTTCGGGAATGCTTAAAGGAATTTTGAAAAAACTGGCCTGCACGAGCTCTGAAGACTCTGCCTCAGATGATTGACTTATGCTCAAACTTTTCAATCTTTTCTTGTGCTGATTTTTAATCTTTTCTTGTGCAGGTTTTAAGTTTTAGTTTTTCGTTTTAATTCTCAACTTTTGGTTCTTGAACTTGTTAACTTTTCTCTCCACTTTGGTAATTTTTGGCTAACTTTTGTGACAAAAAGGGGGAGAGAGGTAAGTAGGACAAATGTTTGTGAGAAACTTGAAACTATGGAGGTAAGTATAACCTCAACTTGAAAGGTAAGTAGAACTTCAACTTTTGGTTAACCTCAACATTGAAAGGTAAGTAGAACTTCAACTTTTGGTTTTCATTTGTGATTGCATGCATGCCTCGACTAACTATTTGCTAACTATTTGGGCGTGTAATATAACTAACAAGTTGATGTTCACTAACAATTTCTGTGACATTTGGATTTTGATTGCATAGGAGATATGTTGGTTTTTAACTATGATCAATTTACATATCTGAATGTATAAATGTCATGGTAAGTAAATGAGTATAAACTTCATCTCTGTATGTGGTTTTTGAATGATATAAAATTCTTGAGGTATCTAACGATTTCTTTTGTCAAGAATGATTTCTTTTGCAGAGAGTACAGATGTCTAAGTCTAGAGTCTATTTTAGGAGTTTAACTCATGTATCTATTTTATTTTGGATCTCCATTGTAAATTTTTGTTGTATGGTGATAGCAACAAAAATATCTTTTTGGATTTTCTTGAGTGGATCTATGTTTTGTCACGAAACCGCCAAAGGGGGGAGATTGTTACGGAATTTAAGTTGGCGTATTTCGTGAATTCGGATAAGTCTTGAAGATTGAAGGTAAAGAAGGTTGGATCATATAACTCAATCTCAAGAAAGAAGAATTCAAAAGGATCAGGTATGTTTAACTTAATATCTTTGGTGATCCGAATACTTCTTATAGTGTAGAAACACTTGGATGAACTTGTAATTGCATAAATATCAAAAACTGGACATGGGACATGTTCAGGATCCGGATCAGACTTTCCAATCCGGATCCCGAAGGGTGTTCGTTCATACACAAGTTCAATCCGGATCGTAGCCTCATTTGATCCGGATCCCGAACACTGGTTTTACCATGATTTAAGAACGATCCGGATCAGGCTTTCCAATCCGGATCCCGAACGTTGGTATTTGGTGAAACTGTATGAACAATCCGGATCAGGCACTTCGATCCAGATCCCGAACCTTCGTTTTTCTGAAAATTGTTTTTCTCGCTACTGCAATCCGGATCGCCGAACTCCGATCCGGATCGTCGTCATGTAAAATTCCAAAAAAGGATAGTTTTTTATTCTTATCTTTTTCCAAGGGTTTCTAACCTATAAATAGACCCTATGATTCTTTTTTCTAGGGTAAGCCGCTAATCCTAAAAGCCGTCATCCTATATACGGCCTAAGATCCACATATAGAGAAGAAAGGAAATCAAGAGATTTAATCTTATGTTTCTTCATCTATATTGATTGATTTGATTCTAGGTTTTCATACTCACATTTTGAGTAGAATCAAATCAATGAATACTTAGATGGTATTTCCGATCTATTTCTAATCTAAGTATTCGGCGGATCATCACCACCCAAAAAACAACGATTTATCCCAAATCGGCACGAGGACTCGCGTGGCCTTGTGGATTCAAGGTGCTACCGCTCTCGTGGATTCGGAGCGATGTACGTTCGTGGATTCGAAGCGTGCTACTGGGTGAAGACCGTGGATTCGGTCGGACGTCGTGGACTCGACGTTGGACGCCGTGGATTCGGCGTTGGACGCAGATCGTGGATTCGAGAAGCGTCGTGGAGCGAGCGGAGAAGATCAACTAGGAGCGTATGGAAAAGGTTGAGTCGTCTGTGAGTATGGTATATCATCACCTTGTACGTGTTTAATTCTAGTGGATTTCACCGTGTTATCGGTCCCGTGGTTTTTTACTCCGGTTTGGAGTTTTCCACGTAAAAATCTCTGTGTGTTATTTATTTTTCCGCATTGGGTTTTATATCGCAAAGATTTTTGAGTGTTTATTGTTTACACCTATTCACCCCCCTCTAGGTGTTTTTTCCCCTATTTAGATCCAATTATACATAACCCAACATGGTGCTCAATCGACCCAATCGAGCTGACTGCCGTATCGGGTCCAGTAAACCTGCGCCCACCTACAACCACCTCCCGCTGACGGGCAGGAATTACGTAGGGCGTCCAAACGGACTAACTCGCTGTCGAGTAGTGGCTCATGTAGGCTATAGTCAAAATCCATGCCCTCTCTCAGAACGGATAGACTCAAGATGCTCAACCTCTCACACAATGGTCAAAGAACTCACAACGACCACGGGACCACTGTCAAACCCCAAACGGTTCCCAACAACACTAGCACTGGTCTACACACAGCCACTAGACTCCACTCGGTCCCCCTGACACGAGTGAAACAAGAAAGTAAATGCCGGTAATATCCCAATCTGGTGCCACCAGTAAAACTGGCATTGCCTGCTCAGCGGAATCTGCACACATGGCTCGAAACCGCGGGACCGGCCCACGAGCTCGCATCCCAAAATTTGAGTAGCGGAATCTGCACACACGGCTCGAATCCGCGGGATCGGCCCACAAGCTCGCATCCCAAAATCTGAGTATCAGACCTGCGCACATGGCTCGGTCTAAGGCCTACCTCCAGAGTGGCACTCGAGGGGAGCGACCCACACGAGTAAAGTAACTCTGTCATCAGTATCACAAGTATCTCTGTATCGAGCAGGACTAGATCATGACTATGATCGAAGTAGGAAAGCCCAACCACTAAAGAAGACCTTGGTCCTCAAACAGATGCGAAAATACTCAAATAGTGGGAAACTCCGTCCACTAGAGAAAACTGATACCCAATCTGGTGCATAGATACGTATCCGGTCAACCGCCCAATATCCGCGGTTGCCGCGAAGTCCCACAACTAAACCAACCTGTCCCAGATACAAAGTCCCGACTACACTACCCAGACCCCTGCTCGAACCCGAGCAACACTGACCGCCTGACTAACAAAGAAGGAGAAAATAAAAGCATGGTTTCTCCTAAGTCAAGTTCCAATAAGTAGTGTAGCAATAAAAGGGGGCCTAACTATATGTCCATACAAGCAGGCATTGTCTTCAAAGAAGAAATAAGAAAATAAACCTCATGCCAACTTATCAATGACCATACCTGTCCATAATTCCCGATTCATAATCGCTCCTCAGAGTAGGACCTGCACATAACTACATAATCCTATCCCATTGCATAAGCCAGCCTCATAAAAAGGTTATGTGCTAACATGGCATGATAATTAATCATATAGGGTAACCTTGCCTTAGGTAAGCTTCCACTAATCGTCAACATGAATATCTGATTAATACCATTGTCATAATATGAATAATTAACTTGCCATTCTCATAAAGTCAACATTGTTAAGCTTACCGATCAATCCCAGGTATTGTACCCTACACCTGCACGCAATTCTAACATGTAGAATTAGAGAACCGTCCACTAGTTCTCGGAATAAAGCACCCTCCTGAAACGCATTCCGCAGGCAAAGCCGAAGTCGGTGAAGTACGCAGCCACACGAAATCCAAAATCTGCCAAAACCGCATCCACGGTAAACAGCCGCACAGCCTCTGTTCCAATCAACGACATCACCAACAATTAATAACCAATTACCACATATTCCCAAAAACAACACAAGCTGTTTTTACCAACCAGCAGAGAGGAGGGAGATTTTCACCTGTATACAGACCTCCAAAAATTCCATAAAAATTGCGGTTGCGATCCTCGCGACGAGTAGCCCCAAATCGACTATTTAAACCCCCCGTTCCGATACCTGTAGGCCAAGAAACAATTCGGACAACGTTGGAAGCCATTCCCTCAAGAATACAGTTCTGCTGAAAAAAAGAGCAGCAAAGAAGCTTAATTCTCACCCTCGAAATGACCTCATAAAAATCCAATAAAAATACGGTACGTTCCACTCGAAGAGTAGATATAAATCGATACCTTAAACACCTCATTCCAATGCCCGTAGGCTGAGAAATAAATCCAACAAGCTCATGCTGTCCAAAATCAACACAGAAAAACAGTGGCTCAGAGATGTCTCGGAAACCGTGCCATAAGATCTGAATCCAGCAAGATGATCAACACGAAAATCGAAGACGTACCTCTCGTGAATCCAACGCCGCAGAAATCTTCCAAAAATACCATCGGAGTAGCTCTGTAGACTTCTTAGACTGAAGTGCGACGGAAACGGGCCTCCAACTGAAAATTGTCATACTGCGCTCCGATGCCGAAGTCGTCGATGCCGCGGCTTCCAAAAATTCCGGGCCTCTGCCAGAAGATGCGCAACATGAAGATCTACAACATTGCTAGAGGGGCCAATGGCAGAGGAGCTCGGGAAAGGGGACAAAAATGCTCAGCAAGCAGCCTATTTATAGGCCCAGCCCGAAAATCCACCCTTTTGGACTTTTGGCCCAAACTTTCGGGCGCCCGGAACTTCCGGGCTGCTACAGTAACGGGCCCGGCCCGTTACTGTTCACGCCCGGAAAATCTCCAGGCCGCCACGTGTCCACCCAAACAGCAAACAGCTGTTTGGGCCAACGGCGCTGCGCCACGTGGTCGAACCGGGTGCCGACACGTGGCGCCGACAAGCGGGAGCCGCGGGTCAACGCGCCCACGTTGCCCCCACGCGCGCCTGTCGGGCACGCAGCCCGAGGCCACCCACTCTCCGCACCGTGGACCGCGCGCACAACACCGCACCATCCACCACGCGACACGTGGCCATCCCTCGGTCCACCGTGCACCCCGCCAAGTCCGTGGACCGCGCCTGCTGCACCGGCCAACCGAGAGCCGCCACGTGGCCAGCGCCCGGGTGCACGCCTCTGCGGTGGACCGCTGCCTCCGCCGCCGCCAGCCGCCGTGCTCCGCCGCCTGCCGCCGCCGCCGGCGCCTCTCCGGCTGCCGGAACAGTAACCTCGAACCTCGAAATCCGTGTTTTTGCATCCGGACTCCGAAAAATATAAGTAAATAGTCCGTTTTTACCGTTTTCGCGCGCTGAATCCAAATCCGCTGTTCGATTTGCCAAATTCCAACTCCAAAATTTGTCGAAGGCATCCGGAAGGGCATTTTTAATCCAAATTCTGCACTGAGTCCAATTTTGATGCCCGATTCGCGCGAAACCGCTTCTACACAAACGACGGGGGCCTCTAATTACCCAAGTGATCTATTTTACACCCGAAGTCCATCACTTGTGTCCAAATTGGCGCAGAAACACCGCCGACACGCCCCATAGGCCTCCAAAAGCTGCCAGTCACACTGTAGAAGCCCTGTAGAGATCCGGGTCACCACAGCTGTCGCCCGAGGAGCAGAGGGAGCTTATGGACCGTTTGACGAGGTCCAGACTGTTCGACCCACCCCGTTTTTCTGGTCGGAGTTTGGAGCCGTGGGAGGCGGAGTCTTGGATCGCGGCTATGGAGCAACTATTTGAGAGCCTGTTCATAGATGAGAGGTTTAAGGTGCACTTGGCGACGAACTTTCTGGAGTATGATGCCGAAACTTGGTGGCGCCGAGTTCGACCTGTTGTCCTGCCAGAGGCCCAGTTGGTTACTTGGTCGGAGTTCCGCAGTCTTTTTCTTGACCTTTTTCCCAGAGAGTATTTGACAGAAGCTGGAGGAGGATCTAAAGAACCTTCAACAAGGAAGCCACTCTGTGCAGGTGTATATCTGGGATTTCAATCGGCTACTGAATAGCCTACCATGCCAGGGATGAGGCGCATAGGATTTATATGTCCGAGCGGGGACTATCAGTTTGTTCGGTCACGCAGACTACAGACTTTGGACACCTCGATGGAGTATGCTCTTTATGTGGAGCGAGGGAATGTGTGACTTAGAGGAACACAGCCCCAAGTGTGAGCTCGGGCGTGAAGTGCCCAGCGCCTGCTGACGGGGGACAAACGAGTAGGCAGGAGCCTCCGAGACCTCCATGATTTCACCCTGAGGGTCGTGGGTTTTAGAGGCACCAGAGACCTGGTGGACCCCAGCAGCCGCAGCAGTACCAGCAGCAGCAGCAGAATCCGCAGCATCAGTATCCGCGGCAGCAGCAGTATCAGCACCAGTGACAGGATCGGTGTGTTATTTGCGGTGGGCCTCATTCACCGCCGCAGTGTGATCGGAGACAGGGACGGTGCTTCCTATGCGGAGAGTTAGGACATTTCAGAGCAGCATGCCCTCGAGCAGTTTTGTCAGTGCGACCTATCGCTACAGCACCTGTCACGCCCCGGCGTCGAAACTGCGACCCGGGCTCGCCAACAGATCCGCCGCCCTTACGGAAACCCCGTAAAGACGAAGCGACTAACCTGCAAAAAGAATCAACTACAGTATACAGATATCAGAGCTGAAAGTAAACTACTGAAAAACTGACATCCAATCACTGTACAACTGAAAATAAAATAATATCCATCTCCCAAATACGATCGTATAAAAAGTCCTCTGATACAAAACTCAAAAGGGAGATATCTCCAATAAATACATCAGTGTACAAGCTCTCAATACAAAAATAACCTCACTACATCAGTCTCTCAAACTGTAAAATAAAATACAACTCTATACCTCACAACAAAGGTCTCTCAACAGAGGGAAAAGAAGTAAACTAATCTACTGAAGCTCTCCTCAGAAGGGGTACCGCTACACTCCAACGATGGGTAGGGAACTAGCTCGCGACTCCCTCGAAACCGGTCAGAAGGATCAACAACTGGAGCACAGGAACATGAGTAGAAGTCCCCGGGGAAAAAGACACCACGACAGGTGTGAGAACTACTTCCCACAGTAGTTCTCAGTGGGTGCCGTCAACAAGCCCAACGGTCTGCCCGCTAAGTCTACTAGAGGCAAAAAGTAACAATATAATACTGAAATGGAAGGGCTGGAAAAGTAACTCTACAGCTACTATGCCTCTATCTAGATGCTCAAAAAGTGGAACAGATGGAAACATGATGCATCTACTAACTCTCAACATCCAGATCACCCAATCTACCTGACTGCCTCCTCGGGTCCAGTCAAACCTGCACCTACCTACTGCCGTTACATTCCGGAGGACCGGACTGACGTAGGGCGTCCGTAGCTACCAAAACTGGCCCAACCAGAGAGACTGTGTCCGTAACTGCCAAAACTGGCCCAGTCAGAGGGACGGCGTCGACAAGTCGCGATACAAAAGTAACAAATCCACCCCGGGCGTGGCTCTCGAGGGGAGCGACCCTATCGAGGAAGAAGGTATCCGCTCACTCTGTCGAGCTCAAAGTGGCAATGCAGGCTATAGTCAAAATCCACGCTCACGCATTGAACGGAAAGAATCAATCCTCAAACATCTCGCACAACAGTCGGAGCACTCTCGACGACTCAGCTGATCAGCTCACACGAAACACGAGACACTAGCCTCTCCAATAGCTCGCAGCACAACACACACTGGCTGGAGATACTCCACAGCCAGGAACGACCCACAACTCAGGGCTAACAATACTGGTCGGACAACACTCAACGACCCGGGACCACCGTCAACCCCAACGGCTCCCACAACAGAACACTAACCACACCGATAACTCAGGAAGGGCCGACAACATAAGGGTTTGGAAAACCCGATAGGTCGGTGCTAAGAACCCTATCAAACAAGAACAGACTCTAGGCTCTGCCTATCGAAGTTCCCGGCCCCCTTACAGTTCGGGAACACGATAATCTCGGTACAACACGCAGAAGATATCAGCTAGGGCCCGGAAGTTCCGGGAGACCAACACCTACAACCCTATCAAACAAGAATAGGTTCCAGGCTCGGCCCCCGTGGCTTCCGTCCCGACAAAGGGATGGCCCCTAGAATCCAGACCACTCGAATCCTTACGAGTGGGGAAATTTACAGGAAAAAGGGTGACATTTGTTTCTGAAAACCATTTTCACTCGACCCACGCGGGTGAGGACTAAAAGTAGTTCCCTTTTTGAAGAACCATCTTAATTTTAGGAGAAACTCATTTTTAATGATTTTTAGTTCTTTTTAGGAAAAACAGTTAGAAAACAAGTGTTTACCCAAACCCCGAAGGGCTGATACCTTTGTCCAATCAAACAAGAACAGACTTCAGCGGCCCTTCGATGCTAGAAAGGAAACATCGATAGACTAAAATCATGTGTATGTCAAAAGGGTTCTGGGTTCTAGGTCCAGCTAACACACAACTGCCACTAACACAGTGGCGACAGCACAAACAGGGATACAAGACCTCTCGGGACTACCGTTTACCCAACGGCTCCCGGCACAGAAAAGCGACCCACTACAACTACCAGACTCCACTCTGCTCCCAAGCACGAGTGCAAATGCATCCCACACTAACAGAAAGTCCCGACCTCTCGGCCCACTTCCCGGGCAAGGATAACACTAAGTCCAGGAATGAAAGAACAGTGTGGATGTCTAAACATAAATAACCCTAGCCCAAGTGAGGGTTTTCTACTGGTCTGGTTACACATGCAACATATGACGGGGGTGCTAGGTCAAGTTCCAAGATAACTACAATTTAACAGGTAGTAGGAAGCAAAAGGGATCATAAGATCCTCAGATAAATATAAGGAATAACAGTTCCTACATTCTAGCATGCTACACAAGAGTCCACTATCATGTATAGTCCTACTATAGCAGATTTAATGTTCAGTCCATTAAACTTGAAGATAAGGCCACCCACCTCGATTTGCCACCAATTGCTCGTAGACACTTGCAATTGGGCTCCGCGCGATTACCTTGCCTCCACGCAAAACGATGCCCGCTGCCGGAGTCCGCACGAAAAATGGAGCACGCCGCCGGAGTCCGCACGCAAAACGGAGCACGCCGCCGGAGTCCACACGCAAAACGGAGCACGGTGCCGGAGTCCGCAGGCAAAATGGAGTCCGCACGCAAAACGGAGCACGATGCCGGAGTCCGCACGCAAAACGGAGCCCGCACGCAAAACGGAGCACGCCGTCAAGGTCCCGCACGCAAAACGGAGCAGTAAAAATACGGTCCCTAACACAAATAAGAACAAGGGGTCAGTCCAATGTCCAAAAGAACGCCCCAAAACTGTGCCAAAAATACCTCGACTGCGTCGCCCGCCTAACCGGCCCGTTTGGAACACCTCACGCGCTCCGCGAGGTCCACGGCGCGCCGCCGCACCCCCCCAAAATCCCCTCCCTCACACCCTCTCGCGCTCGGTTGGAGAAGAAAGAAAAGAAAAGGGAGGAGAAAAAAAAATGGTGCGGGGTGGAGAAGGAAGAAGAAGAAGAGGAGAAGAAGAAAAAAGAAAAAGGGGAGGCTCTCATGGACCGAATCCACGGTGCACCGCCCAATAGGGGCCCTCCACCCGGCGGTCCACACGCAGGGGCGCGCGCACCCGGTCCACGCGCGCGCCCCCAGCGCCACGCGGCCGCATCCCTGCGCGCCACGCGGGCGCGGCAAAGCGCGCGGCACACGGGCGCGCGTTACACCGCGCCACACAGGCGCGGGGCACACCGTGCGTCACACGGGCGCGCGCCCCCGCGCCCGAGCGGGCGCCAGTGGGGGCCCGCCACGTGGCGGCCCCCCCGCGTCACGCACGCAGGAAGCGCGCTTCCCCAGCACGCCTGCAGGGCCTCGAGCCGCGCGCCACTCCCCGCCCTTTGCGCAAGCACCTCGGGATCCGTGCCGCATCGCCTCGAGATCCGCGTACGCCTCGAAAAACGCGCGTGTCAACCGGGCTCCGAAAAAAACAAGTAAATAGTCCAATTTCAACGATTTCGCTCGCTGAATCCAAATCCGATGTCCGTTTCTTCAAATTCTCATCCGAAATTTTACTGAATGCCCCCGATAAGCCCACTTGATCCGATTTCTGCGTCGGGTCCATTTCTGAAGTCCTCTTTGCCAAATTCCAACTCTAAATAATTTCCAAAGGCATCCGGAGAGCTGATCTTCATCCAAACTTCGTCCTGAGTCCAATTTTGACATCTGTGTCGCGCGAAACCACTTCTAAACACTCGACGGGTCTTCCAATTTCCACGTGATCCCTTTTTAAGCCCGAAGTCCATCACTAGTGTCCAAATTGTGCACAAACACCACCGACACACCACGCAGGCCTCCAGTGATGCAAACTTAATCCCAAATTGCACCGTAAATCCATTTCTTGGGCCCGACACGCGCACAAACACCCCCAAAGGCCACTAATCCATCAGTAATCTCTCAAGTGGGGATTTGGGTCCTCACAGCACCCTTCTTGCCTGTTCAGGATGCGGAAGCCCCTCCGATTTACCACCAGACAAATAGGGCTACGACGTCGAGACAGACAGAGCGATGACCTTCAGCACCCAGTGGGCGGGTTTACGCAGCCCAGGTGGAGAACACCCCGGCAGCGGATCATGTCGTTGCAGGTATGATTTTACTTACAGTTAGTTGAACTAAAGCATTTTGGTACCGCGGCATTTCATGCATGTGTTAGTAGAGCATTTGCATCTCTGCATGGATAAGAGATAGGATTATCGCTACATGTATTAGTGGTTCGGATTCTTAATCGTATCTTGCGAGTAGAGGAGGTTTGTGTAGCACGATCAGTGCAGTTGAGACCAGGGATTATACCGGCAAACGTGATGGTTTGGTGGCAGCTCCAAGACTTTGACCGAGCACACATGATGGACCGGTTGGCGTGGTATCATGCGACGACTGATTATGGAATAAGAACAGTGACCCTTCCGCAAGTTGGACAAGAGGTGTTCATTTTCATAGGTTGCCGAAGTACCCTTCTTATAGTGATGGCTTCAGCAGCAAAGGACAGACGCCACCACTAGAGCAGATAGGACGTAAGGGATAGAGATTGTGTCCCTAGGGGTCGTGGTTAGACTGTAGCCTTTGTTGGTGTCAGCCACTGTCACACCCCGGGTGTAAACCAGAACCCGGGCCCGTCTACAGATACGCCGTGCACACGAAATTTTCCGTGTACACGAAGCGCTGGTAACCTGCTCAAATATAAGAGATATAATAAAAGAGCATAATACAGAGATGAACTAAAAGTAATACAACAACTCTGGCTGAAACTGGAAGTAAAATAAGAAACCACTATAAAATAGTACAAGTGTCTCTCCCAGCTCACCAAAATAAATACAACCCGCTGGCCAAAGCTAGACCCAAAAAGGTAAAAGTACAACAGCCTGAGATAAAGGGAATACAAGTCCAACTAAACTCACTATTGAGCAGACGATCTATCTACTCCGATGTCCTCTCTCCTCAATCCACCGCTGACCGCCCAGCAGCACCCGCAGAAGACTCTGCAAAACAAAGGGAGAGAAAAAGAAGAAAAGGAGAATGAGGGTGAGAACTACTAGTAAACCAGTAGCCTCCCCTAGTGGGTAAAGCCTCAAACTCCGACACACCCACTAGGTCTACCAGAGGCAAAAGGGAAAGAAGAGTAGTAAGCAATAAAGACTGCTGATAAAAAGGAAACTACCACTACTATGCCTCTAAATGCAATCCCGAAATGGAATAACCGTATGCATCAGCAACCAACCGTCCCAAATAAACCCAATCTATCCACCAGTAAAAACTAGTACAGCCTGCTGCCGCCCTCATCATCGGGCAAGTAAGCTGCGCCAATGTGATAGCAATATTCCACCCTCATCATCGGGCAAGTAAGCCGCGCCAATGTGATAGCAAAAACTGTCAATAACTGTCTAACCCCAACGCTCCGGAGGGGAACTCGAGGGGAGCTACCCACACGAGGAAAGTAACCATGTCACAAGTATCATAATAAAGCAGGACTGAGTCACTACTGTGCCCAAGTGGAACAAATCCCTCCACTGAAGAAACCCCGATCCCCAATCTGATGGATAAGTAAACATCCGGTCAATCGCCCAATATCCGCGATTGCCGCAATACCCCACAATCTATAATCAAGTCCAATAACCGACACCCGGTCAACCGTCCAATATCCGCGGTTGCCGCAATAACCCACAATCCACAATCATGTCCCACAACCGACATCCGGTCAACCGCCCAATATCCGCGGTCGCCGCAATACCCCACAATCTACAATCTAGGCCCCGGCTACACTATCCCAAATCCCCGCTCGAACTCGAGCAACGTATCTAGAGTCTAGAAAGAAAAGAGAAAGAACAAACATGGTTTCTCCTATGTCAAATTCCAACATGATAGTGTAGCAATAAAAGATGGCCTATCTAGATGTCCAAACAAGCATGCAAGTGTTCTCATTTGGAAAGGAAAATAAGGAGTAGTAACAATCATGTTTCTCGCATAACCATAACCACATATCATCTTTACCAGAAACATCCACCTATGCATGTCCAAAAATATCCCCAAGTGGTACCCACCATCAAGGTAAATCACTTTGTCCCAATTTAATATTCAATTTCATATGCAAGGTTAAACGCTAACATAGCAAACCATATCTCCACACAAGCATGCATAATTCCAACCACGAGCATGATTAATCAATAAGTCCAATATAGGGGAATCACTCTAATAATCCTAGTGAGAATGTCGAAATAGAGGTAAACAACAACCACCCACCTCGATCGCGAAGCACAGATCCAAACTCGCCTTCTCACAAAGAAAACCCCGGCTCACAGTGAAAACTGCAACAACAATCAACACGTTGCACAATTAATCCCATAATTAACACAATGCCGCTGTCCGCGCAACAGTCCAGAAGATGGTCAATTTTCACCTGCGAGATGACCTCGAAAAATTCCAGAAAAATATCCGCTGCGATCGTCGTGTCGAGTAGATGCAAATTGAGTACTCACACGTTCCGTTCCGATGCCTGTAGACCAAGATACAAATAAAACACCGCTGCGAGCTAAATCTCCTCACAATCAAAATCCTGTAGGATTCAGTCCAGAAAAAGTGGAATTATCACCTTTGCAGCAACCTCCAAAAATCCCAGAAAAATCACAACAGCGTTCCTCGCGACGAGTAGATGAAGATCAAGTGCTTACACTCCTCATTCCGATGCTTGTGGGCCGAGAAAATCCACAAATACTCCAATGCTGTCCAAAATCTCGCCGCAGAAAATGGGGTCAAAAGATGGTCCGAAAGACCCAAGAAAAGCTCAGAATGGAGGGAAGCCGTAAATACAAGAAATGTAGCCCTACCTGTCGTGGAAACACTGGCGCAATAATCACCAAAAAACTCTTTCGGGATAGCCCTGGGGAGTCCGCGCACCGAAATGCAATGAAAATGGCCGCCGAAGAAGGAACGTCGCAGTGTGACGAACCGCAGAAGACGTCGAAGTCGCGGCCTCCAAAAATTCTAAAACTCCTTCACAAGGTGGGGAACAAAAAGAGGAAGAAGTTCTCTGTAGAAGTCCCTCAGAGAAGATGCCCAGAAAAAGAGATAAAAGGCTGCAAAGGGGTCTATTTATAGGCCCAACTAGGAATTAGGCCCAAAGCGGATTCGGGCCGCACTATCGGGCGCCCGAAACCCGGGTTGCACAAAAACACGCCCACAACCGCCGTCCGACCAGCGCCCGGAACCACCGGCGCTTGACACGTATCCCGAACAGCGGACAACGTGTGCAAGCGCGCCCGGGCGGTGCCGCGTGTCCCGCGCCCGTCAACGCGGGTGGGTGGCACTGACCGCGCAGCCTGCCCCCCACGCTTGCATGCATCCCGAGGCACATGCGCGCACCTCCGTGGGCCGGGCCCCGTGAGCCCGCCAACCAAAGCCTGCCACGTGTCCCCCGCGCTCGGTCCATGCACCAGCGCTGGTTCCGTGGACTGCGCCGCATGCACCGACCACTCCGAGGACGCCACGTGTCCCCCGCCCTGGCCCATGCACCCGCCGCGCCACCCCGTTGACCGCGCCGCATGAGCCGGCCAATCCCAGGCCGCCATGTGGCACCCAGCCGGTCCACGGCCTCCCCCATGCACCCGAAACCACAAAAAAACTTCCGGGGGTCCCTTTTTGGGCATCCGGACTCAGAAAAATATAAGTAAATAGCCGTTTTCAAGCGTTTTTCCATGCTGAATCTGAATCCGGCCTCCGATCAGCCTGAAACCACTTATAAAATTCGGCAACAATAGCCGAAGGATAGGCTTGATCTAAAACCTCACTGAGCCCATCCAACACGTCCATTTGACGTGTTGCGAGCCCGACACACCAATAATAGGTGTCTCACACCACAGATTACAGGGGGAAAGCCACACAAGAGTCTCGGTCACTACAGCCACAGTAGGAACAACGTTAGGACCTCTCCCTTTTTCACTCCTCACGCCGAACCTTCGCGAACGGGCCGAAAACTTCGAGAGTCTACTCCAGAAATGGAGACTATGCCGAAGCCTGTTTGTCACGCCCCGAAGGTTTAAACGCGCGGAAGGGTAGCCACCGATGCTCCCAAATTTACATACATTTTTTTTTTTTTAAACCGATCTCCCCCGGCTCGTGCCCAGATCCACCGCATATACAAATTCACTCTGCAAACGGGCAGAGTCTCCTTTGTATATGCACGGCGTCCTGACTACAAGTCCATAATATCATACCTTTACCAACACTAGTTCAATCATCAAATACATACAACCATTTTCCATACGTAATAAAGAGGACGACTATTTTTGAAAGGGTAAAACTGCAGGGTTTTGAAAGCGGTGCCCACACGACACCCTAGTTTTACAAAGCCATTTCGAAATCCATAAATCCACAGGGTTTTGAAAACGGTGGCCACACGACACCCAGGTTTTACAAAACTATTTCGAAATCCATAAATCCACAGGATTTTGAAAATGGTGCCGACACGACACCCAGGTTTTACAAAACTATTTTAACAATATTTTCACTTTTCTGTTTTTTTTTTTTTGTAGTTCGAAAGCGGCCACTTAAGAGAATTAAAAACAAGCACCCATCCAGACAGGCATGAAAAACAGCCCAACATCCACATCGACCCCACGGGGGTATCGCAATCCACAACAAACTACTATGAGTAATAAAATGAACAAGGGAAGAAATAGTTGACGTCTGCAGCCTCGAAGGGCCAGAAGATCGCTCGCGCGGCCTCACCAACGCCCTAGCAGTCACCCCTGGAGGAACCTGTCACACAGTGGGAAGTCAGTGACTAGGAAGATAAAGCACGAAAGCAATAAGGGCTATAAAAATGGCAAACCGCAGAAAAAACAGAGCAACCGCTCTGCTCATCGTGCAATCCACAGTGAAAAGCCTCCCCATGTACAATCCAAACTGGGCACCTGCCCCGGCAACCACACCGAGCACCCATCTCGGCACCACACCGAGCACCCATCGCGGCAGCACACCGAGCACCCATCTCGGCGGCACAGCTCACACCCCCCACCCATGAGGGCCCCCATTACGTCACCTATACGTGGGGTACACAGGTCAACGTACCACTTTTCCGAAAAAGCACACCCTCGCGGTGGCCAAACCGCTGGTGTGCGTGTAGCTATCTCGAGCCTCGTAACAAAGTATATAGATAATAACTTAAACAGGGTTAGCATCATAAATAGGTAATTAATTTATTTTTCACTTTTGCCCAAAATATGCAATTATTTTAACTTTCCCTTTTTCCAAACGTGCAATTTCTATACTTATACCATTTCCCAAACAACCATGGAAAAGTACCCACCTTTCGACGTCCGACTGGTCACACCGATCACCGTCCTCATCGCTAGCATGCTCCAAACAACCCTACTGTTGTTCGGAGAGGGCGAACTGCCCGTCCAGTCTCCCACCGCGACGTTCATTAATCCGGAGGTCCACGTCACCCCCACTACCCCTTACAAGATAAATATAACAATAACGGAAACATGCACAAAGAGGTTCTAAGGGGTACCCACCTCAAACACGAAGAAGAAGATGTGCGAAAACTCCAGCTAAACCACTCCCACCTTGTGCCCCAAAAGCTACAGTAAGAGTTGTTGTTAAAAACATCGACGTGGTCAAAAACACTCAAAAACGGGGCGAAACGGGCCAAAAACGGAGTTTCTGAACTCTTAGGCTGAAGGCTGGTGCACGGGTCCAGTCGTGGACCGGGTTCACAGCACAGAAAAGGCGGCGGCGCAGACCGGGCTCACCCCGGGAGCGTGCACCAGATGGATTGGGCCGGGCCGGTGCACGGGCAGAGCGCGCACCAGGCTCACGCGTTCCCGGTCGCGGCGGCAGCGCCAGGTGCACGCCCAAGAGTGGAACGCGCCTGCGGGCCGGGCTGGCGCACGCGCCCGTGCGCCGGGTCCGCACCTTCGGGCTGCGGACACGTGCGCCGGGTGCACGCCGGCCCGGCGGACCGCGCTGTGCGGGGGCGGGCTGGCGCACGCGCCCGTGCACCGGGTGCGCGCCTTTGGGTCGCGGACACGTGCGCCGGGTGCACGCCGGTCCGGTGGACCGCGTGAGGGCAGCCGTACGGGATGAACAGTATGTCTTCGTTTCCGCCCTTCGCGGCTCCGATTGCGACCCCGCGACCACGGCGACTGCGGCGACGACCCCGAGAACACGATAACAGTGGCGGCAGCCTCCCGTTTAACAACGGCGGCGGCGGCGGCTTCACGTTACCACAACACCCACAACGCGCGCGACACCCGAACAACCAACACCCAAACCCTCGACCCCACAGAAATTGCAAAAAGGAAAACAACAAGAGGTGTTTCCCCCGATCGCTTACCGTGATCCTACGAGGAAGGAGAAGGTGGATCGTCCCTCTCGTCTCCAGCGTAAAGCCCCCCGAGAGATGGATTCCCCTTTTTTTTTTCTTTTTTTTTCTTCTCCTTTTTCGCTCGCTCCCCGAATTCGGATTTTCAAATTTCGAACTCTCCTTCTCCGTTTAAGTTCTCCAAAAGAAAAGAAAAAAGGGTTACTACTAAAAGGGTGCTATTTATATGAATACCTCTATTCAACCCTAGGTCAAGATCCGACTCAGACTTCCTCGAAAATCGTGCAATTTACCATGCACGAATCTCGGTGCACTTTACGGTCACCGGGAGCTTCAAACCCCCATTTCGGGAGATCCGTAAGTCCGCTTTCAGAACCGATCGCACCGCCGTTCACCGTTTTGCGAGCTCTAGCACCTAAAAATACCCGCGAACCCCGGCGGTCAGTCCAGAAATTCTCGAACTTTCAATACCCCCCTATCAACTAAAAAGATTCAATTAAGATCAAAACGAAAAACCGGAAGGTCGAGATATTACAAAATAAATAAGATAAACCAATAACATAAATAAGGTGAAAAAGTCTGATCATAGAAGAGTCCCGTCCGATCGCCTCGTAAAGCTTGTCGGCCACTTAGCACGGATTCTGATGCACCACTCACAGGCAAACGCTTTGACCCCCATTCCGGGAGATCCGCAAATCGGAAACCTAATCCGATGCGTCAAGGTACCCCAGTCATACCGCCCAACCCGTACCGATGAGCCCTTAAAAGTCCAAAATAACCCGACAACAAAGGGGGAAACCACACTAATACCCTCACAAAGCTCCAGGATGTGCCAACAAAGCAAGCCGGGTCACCGCCTAAAAATAGTCCTCCTTTGAGAACAACAAACCACCCGCCACCAACACGGGCCACCTCCACCCGTCACCAACACGGGCCACTTCCACCCGTCACCAACACGGGCCACAAGCTCGGAGCATAACCACCATCCCGGATTGTCCGCTCCGACTGTCCGTCCTACCGAGGCGACGGTCAAACTAAAGTTAGGTTTCAGCTCTAAGACCTAACACAAGGTCTACCCCACAGAACAAGCTGCATGCGCGGCATCCTAGCCGAAGGTGACCAATGCCAGAGCGCCATGTAGCCAACAACCCCCGCTGACCTACACTGCTTCACAATCACTAGGCTCGCAACCCAAAATCCTCAAGACTATGCCTTGGTCATGGGAAGTTGGCGACAAAAACCAAGAAATACGGTCCTACTTCCGTCCTGGCACCGAAGGGGTGCGACACTCTGATTAGCCCCCTAACGCTCGGTCCCAATCCGTTGCCCCTCCCAGCACCGGGCATTGAACCGAGCTACATACCCCCGAACCAAACGATCACACTCCCAACCGAGAGGACTCTGAGCTCTAGGTCTGCTAAGACAATGGCCTCCGGATACAGTAGACTACCCATCCAAAACCCATCGGGTCGGGAAAGGATAAGCAACGATAAAAGAGAGAATCACCTTGTCATCAAACTGCCTAGGTTTACTATGCGCACTCGAGGGATCACGCGTCACCCCATTAGTGAGACGACCTACCGACCCTCTTGCGCCGAACGTGAGAACTCAACTCAGAGCTACACCACCACAACCCCCTTAAAAGGAGCTAACCGGCACCACCCAGCATCAAAAAGCTAAACACCTAATAAAAAGTCACCACTAACGCACACTTGTGCGAAACGAGACATGGCCTCTCTAAACAAAATTGATCCCAAACGAACAAGGTATACTAGTCCCGGTGGTCTCCTTTTTAACCTAAAGGGCCACCCCAAACCCTACCAGGAAGATTTCTATAACCGTCGCAGTATTCACCGCAACAGTTGAACTATGGGTAACAGCCGTAGGGAAAGAATCCTCATTCCCGCGTATACCTTGCCCAAGATGCAAAAGGTTCGGCCGACGATCCGCTGTAACCTAAAACCGGAAGACCTAAAAGGTACAACCTTAGGCAAGAGTCACCCGGTTACCCACGTCCGATAAAACAGCTGACACACTAACAACCACCGGCGGATTACACTACCACCAGTCACCGTTACTAACGACGACCAGAACGTCGGCAGAGGAAGGGGTTCGAAAAACAAATGCCGGCGCAACGATCTGCTATATTAACAGCCGCACCAAGTGCAGGAACACCGTCAGCAGGCCCACCGTGTCCTGTGCTGGTTGCTTAATCCATTAATTCCCAGCAACCATCGAGACCCCGGTAGCAGCCGGCCTCGACCCCAGCCTCCAAAACAACACGACTACACTAGCACGACTACCGTGCTAAGCCGAGAAACGAAACTTAACAAACTCGCACTCTCGCATCTCTACGCACCTATACCCTGATCATTTCATTAGTTAGTAGCCAGTGGTAATGTACTTCTGTGGATGTTGGACAACGACTACTGTGGTTAAAGTTGTTTTTCTCTGATACCATCTTAATCTGTCACGCTCCGGGGGTTTAAACGCGGGGAAGGGTAGCCACCGATGCTCCCAAATTTACATACATTTTTTTTTTTTGAAACCGATCTCCCCCGGCTCGGGCCCAGACCCGCCGCATATACAAATTCACTCTGCAAACGGGCAGAGTCTCCTTTTTATATGCACGGCGTCCTCACTACAAAGTCCATAATATCATACCTTTAACCACACTAGTTCAATCATCAAATACATACAACCATTTTCCATAAGTAATAAAGAGGCCGACTATTTTTGAAAGGATAAAACCGCAGGGTTTTGAAAGCGGTGCCCACACGACACCCTAGTTTTACAAAGCCATTTCGAAATCCATAAATCCACAGGGTTTTGAAAACGGTGGCCACACGACACCCAGGTTTTACAAAACTATTTCGAAATCCATAAATCCACAGGGTTTTGAAAACGGTGCCCACACGACACCCAGGTTTTACAAAACTATTTTCGCAATATTTTCACTTTTCTTGTTTTTTTTTTTTTGTAGTTCGAAAGCGGCCACTTAAGAGAATTAAAAACAAGCACCCATCCAGACAGGCATGAAAAATAGCCCAATATCCACATCGACCCCACGGGGGTATCGCAATCCACAACAAACTACTATGAGTAATGAAATGAACAAGGGAAGAAATAGTCGACGTCTGCAGCCTCGAAGGGCCAGAAGATCGCTCGCGCAGCCTCACCAACGCCCTAACACTCACCCCTGGAGGAACCTGTCACACAGTGGGAAGTCCGTGACCAGGAAGATAAAGCACGAAAGCAATAAGGGCTATAAAAATGGCAAACCGCAGTAAAAACAGAGTAACCGCTCTCCTTATCGTGCAATCCACAGTGAAAAACCTCCCCCTGTACAATCCAAACCGGGCACCTGCCCCGGCAACCACACCGAGCACCTATCTCGGCACCACACCGAGCACCCATCTCGGCACCACACCAAGAACCCATCTCGGCGGCACAGCTCACATCCCCCACCCATGAGGGCCCCCATTACGTCACCTATACGTGGGGTACACGGGTCAACGTACCACTTTTCCGGAAAAGCACACCCTCGCGGTGGCCAAACAGCTGGTGTGCGTGTAGCTATCTCGAGCCTCATAACAAAGTATATAGATAATAACTTAAACAGGGTTAGCAACATAAATAGGTAATTAATTTATTTTTCACTTTTGCCCAAAACATGTAATTATTTTAACTTCCCCTTTTTCCAAACGTGCAATTTCTATACTTATACCTTTTCCCAAACAACTATGGAAAAATACCAACCTTTCGACGTCCGACTGGTCACACCGATCACCGTCCTCATTGCTAGCATGCTCCAAACAACCCTACTGTTGTTCGAAGAGGGCGAACTGCCCGTCCAGTCTCCCACCGCGACGTTCATTAATCCGGAGGTCCACGTCACCCCCACTACCCCTTACAAGATAAATATAACAATAACGGAAACATGCACAAAGAGGTTCTAAGGGGTACCCATCTCAAACACGAAGAAGAAGATGTGCGGAAACTCCAGCTAAAACACTCCCACCTTGTGCCCGAAAAAGTTACAGTAAGATTTGTTGTTAAAAACATCGTCGTGGTCAAAAACACTCAAAAACGGGGCGAAACGGGCCAAAAACGGAGTTTCTGAACTCTTAGGCTGAAGGCTGGTGCACGGGTCCAGGCGTGGACCGGGTTCACAGCGCAGAAAAGGCGACGGCGCAGACCGGGCTCACCCCGGGAGCGTGCACCAGACGGATTGGGCCAGGCCGGTGCACGGGCAGAGTGCGCACCGGGCTCACGCGTTCCCGGTCGCGGCGGCAGCGCCAGGTCCACGCCCAGGCGTGGACCGCGCCTGCGGGCCGGGCTGGCGCACGCGCACGTGCGCCGGGTCCGCTCCTTCGGGCTGCGGACACGTGCGCCGGGTGCACGCCGGCCCGGTGGACCACGCGGTGCGGGGGCGGGCTGGCACACGCGCCCGTGCGCCGTGTCCGCGCCTTCGAGCCGCGGACACGTGCGCCGGGTGCACGCCGGTCCGGTGGACCGCGTGAGGGTAGCCGTACGGGATGAACAGTACGTCTCCGTTTCCGCCCTTCGCGGCTCCGGTTGCGACCCCGCGACCACGGCGACTGCGGCGACGACCCCTAGAACACGATAACGGCGGCGGCGGCTTCCCGTTACCACAACACCCACAACGCGCGCGACACCCGAACAAGCGACTCCCAAACCCTCGACCCCACAGAAATTGCAAAAAGGAAAACAACCAGAGGGTTTTCCCCCGATCGCTTACCGTGATCCTGCGAGGAAGGTGAAGGTGGATCGTCCCTCTCGTCTCCAGCGTAAAGCCCCCCTAGAGATGGATTCCCCTTTTTTTTTTTTTTTTCTTCCTTCTCCTTTTTCGCTCGCTCCCCGAATTCGGATTTTCAAATTTCGAACTCTCCTTCTCCGTTTAAGTTCTCCAAAAGAAAAGAAAAAGGGGTTACTACTAAAAGGGTGCTATTTATATGAATACCTCCATTCAACCCTAGGTCAAGATCCGACTCAGACTTCCTCGAAAATCGTGTAATTTACCATGCACGAATCTCGGTGCACTTTACGGTCACCGGGAGCTTCAAACCCCCATTTCGGGAGATCCGTAAGTCCGCTTTCAGAACCGATTGCACCGCCGTTCACCATTTTGCGAGCTCTAGCACCTAAAAATACCCGCGAACCCTGGCGGTCAGCCCAAAAATTCTCGAACTTTCAATCCCCCCCTATCAACTAAAAAGATTCAATTAAGACCAAAACGAAAAACCGGAAGGTCGAGGTATTACAAAATAAATAAGATAATCCAATAACATAAATAAGGTGAAAAAGTCTGATCGTAGAAGGGTCCCGTCCGATCACCTCGAAAAGTGTGCCGGGCACTTAGCACGGATTCTGATGCACCACTCACAGGCAAACGCTTTGACCCCCATTCCGGGAGATCCGCAAATCGGAAACCGAATCCGATCGCTTTGTCGTTCTCCGTTTTCCGAGCTCAAACACAGAAAAATACTCGCGGTCCAGGCCGGTCCATTGCAGAAAACACGGTGAAAGGTTTCCCTAACAATCCCGTCATAAAACGAAGGTATACAAAGGCATTGGAACGCCAGGATACTACACTGTTCTTGTTTGATTGGGGTGAATATGTCACGCCCCGACACCGCCAATTTGGACAGTTCGGGCACGCCAACAGACCCGCCAATCGGGCATGACCTCTCTATACCCGAAAGGAACGGTAACATCCAAAACAATACATCAAGTGTATTCGGAAGCTCAATATCAGAGCACTAAAATCACTACTGATTTAAAAACTTTCATCCAATAGACAGCAAGTTTAAACTAAGAATGAAAGCATACATGAGTGAACCATAATATATCAATTATTACATTTTTCATCTCTCAACTTGAACTTTAAACAATATTACAATTTACATTCTTTTTCCTCACAATACATAGTTCACTCAAATGTAAAAAGGGATACATCTACTAGACCCTCTAGGTCTCTATGCTGCTGGGCCCTTGCCCCTGTCGCATGCCTCGCTGGCTGTACCTGTACCTGAAAAAATGGTCACCCAAGGGTGTGAGAACTACTTAAAGTTCCCAGTTGGTTCAACCACCGAGAAGGAATGTTCTACACCACTTGGTCCAATGGAAGCAGGATAGCAAGATAATCTATGCTATAAATAACTGCGGATGCTAACTAACATGATCATAAGCATGTATAAATAACTCTACACTATTTGTGTATGCTTCTTGTCTCATTGCTATCAATCTTGCCCCTCTGGGAACTATCCATAAGCTCGGCCACTATGCCGCTACAAAAGGGTTATGCTAACCCGGCCACCTAGGCCACTCAACTTTTTCTTTACTCTTTCACGTTCTTATACTTTAGTTCAAGTTGCTCACCCCTTGGAAAACCTCGCCCAACTGGCCCGAGCCCGGCAGTCATGCTACCATAAGACGAGATAGTCCAAGGTTGCCAATAGCACCCGCAAGTGCTACCCCGCCCAACGGGGAACTCAGTCTACGAGTCCTTGCCCTGGATGTGGTCCATTCCACTATCCTCCAATGCGAGTTCTACCCCCGTGGTGCGCTTATCTTTTTTTCTTTTTCTTTTCCTTTCTTTTCTTTCACTTTGGCTTATAGCTCTTTACTTTGCCTTTCCTTTGGGAAGCTGAGTCTTGCTCACACACTTCCCCCGGGAGTGAAATATGCTAAACCCTCCCGTTGGCAACTTGCCTTTAATTCTTTAATTCACTTGGGAGTGACATATGCTCAACCCTCCCATTAGCCATTTATACTTTTCCTTTACAGCTTACATTTACCGGGTCCGAGGGATCCAAAAGACGGATGCCTACAACCCCAATCAAACAAGAACAGGTTGTAGCACCGCCTCCCGTAGTGCTCGGCCCAATGTATTTTATTTCCTCTTTTTACTTTTCTTTAAGCATTACTTTCTTTCATTCAATTAAGCCTTTAGCTTCTTTATGCTCTTTAAGCATTTTCTTTCCTCTTTGGTTCTAGATGAGTTTAAAACACCTTGGCACTCATCCACCCGGGAGTGACATATGCTCAACCCTCTCGTTAGCATTCATGCCTCAATACTCTATTTTCACTTTTCTCTTTTATCCTAAGTTCTTCACTCTCGGATAGTTTGGGTGTGTTACGGAATTTGAGTTGGCGTAGTTTCGTGAAAGTCTCAAGTCTTGAAGATTGAAGGTGAAGAAAGTTGGATCGTTTTAACTCAATCTCAAGAAAGAAGAATTCAAAAGGATCAGGTATGTTTAACCTAAGATTTTGTGTGATCCGAATACTTCTTGTAGTGTAGAAACACTTGGAAGAATCTTTCATTGCATAAAAATCAAAAACTGGACTTGGGACATGTTCAGGATCCGGATCAGGTTGTTCGATCCGGATCCCGAAGGTGGTTCGTTCATACACCAGTTCAATCCGGATCGTAGCCTCTTGATCCAGATCCCGAACACTTAGTTTACCATCTTCCTTGAACGATCCGGATCAGGCTTCGCAATCCGGATCCCGAACGTTGATGTTTGGTGAACTGTATGAACGATCCGGATCAAGCACTTCGATCCGGATCCCGAACCTTCGTTTTTCTGGAACTGGCTGACTCGTTACGACGATCCGGATCACAGCTAGTCCGATCCGGATCGCCGTCCGTAAAATTTCCAGAAATGTTAGGTTTTTGATTCTTATCTCCTTCCTAGGGTTTCTAACCTATAAATAGACCCTATGATTCTTTTTCTAGGGTTAATCCACATAGTCAATAGCCGTCATTTTCATATATCATTTTATACGGCTATAGATCCACATATAGAGAAGAAAGGAAATCATTAGAGAACACTCTATGTTTCTTCATCTATATTGATTAGTTTGATTCTAGGTTTTCATACTCACATCTTGAGTTGAATCAAACTAATGAATACTTAGATGGTATTTCCGATCTATCTTTGATCTAAGTATTCGGCGGATCATCACCACCCTAAAACAACGATTTACCCCAAAAATCGGCGCGTGGATTCGCGTGTCCTTGTGGATTCAAGGTTCAACCGCTCTCGTGGATTCGGAGCGAGGCACGTTCGTGGATTCGAAGGGTGCTATTGGGTGAAGACCGTGGATTCGGTCGGACGTCGTGGATTCGACGTTGGACGCCGTGGATTCGGCGTTGGGCGCAGATCGTGGATTCGAGAAGCGTCGCGGAGCGAGCGGAGAAGATCCTATAGGAGCGTATGGAAAAGGTTGAGTCGTAAGTGTGTACGGTAAATCACCTTGTACGTGTTTTAATTCTAGTGGATTTCTGCCGTGTTATCGGTCCCGTGGTTTTTTACTCCGGTGATGGAGTTTTCCACGTAAAAATCTTGCGTATTATTTTTATTTCCGCATTGGGTTTTTATCGCAACGATTTTTTAAGTGTTTATGCATTTACACCTATTCACCCCCCTCTAGGTGTTTTTTCCCCTATTTAGATCCGTATTACATATAACCCAACAAGTGGTATCAGAGCGGGAATAGGGTTGTAAACAATGGTTGAAGGTGGAAACATCAACCGACCCCCGTTCTTCGATGGAACAAATTATGCGTACTGGAAAGTACGGATGAAAGCCTTTTTAATTTCCATCGACGAACGGGTGTGGCAATCAATTGAATTAGGATGGTCTAATCCAACTGAACTTATTGGTGATGTTCGCACCTTAAAACCTAGGTCGAAATGGACCAAGGAAGAGTTAGATTCATCTTCTTACAATGACAAGGGAATTAATGCTATCTTTAATGCCTTATCTCAAACTGAATTCTCTCGCGTCTCGGCATGTGAGACTGCGAAAGAAATCTGGGATGTTCTTCAGGTTACACATGAGGGAACTAACCTCGTGAAGATTCAGAAACTGCAAATGCTTACGAGCAAGTTTGACTCTATCTTAATGGCAGAAAATGAATCTTTCACGGACTACTATACATGATTGCAAGACATCGTAAACTCATGTGCTAATCTGGGAGAGAAGATTCCAGAATTTAAGATTGTAAGAAAGATCTTAAGAACTCTTCCTGAACGATTTCGCCCAAAGGTTACTTCCATTGAGACTATTAAACACCCGGACGAAATACGTGTAGAAGAATTAGTTGGTTCATTACAAACTTATGAAATGACATTTACTACTAACAATTCTTCTGGAAAGGCATCCACTTCTAAGTCTTCAGGTTATGCGTTGAAAACAACTAAGGAAGAAGACGCGGATACGTCCTCCTCAGACGATGACGAGAACCTTTCTATGGAGGAATTTGAGAAACAGCTCGCTCTCTTGACAAGGAAGTTTCGCCGCAACTTTCGAAGGGGTAATTCAAGCAAATCTCCATCCTTCGGAAAGTCGAACAAAGGCAAGGGTACTTCAGGTTACAAGTCAAGAAAGCAAGAGAACTTCTCAAAGGATAAGAAAAGTTCAGAAGGACAACTACAATGCTTCAAATGTCGAGGCTACGGCCACATTGCAACGGAGTGTCCTAACAAGTATCCGGCAAAGAAGAAGGCGATGTAAGTCGTCACTTGGGATGACAACTCAACGTCAAATGAGTCGTCTTCGAGTGATGAAGAAAAGAGCTCCACCGCATTCCACGCGTCCGTATCTTCACCCTTCATGTGCTTTATGGCAAGTACATCTGAGTCGTTGTCCAACTCCACTGTTGAAAAGAACGCAACGGACAACGAATTGGATGATTCGGAAGGTGAAGAATTTGCTCTAGCCTATCACAGATCTTTACGGGATTTAAAGAAACCGGCTAAGCAAAATAAGGGGTTGAGAGGGAGATTGCAGGATCTCGAAGAAGAAGTAAAAAGGGTAACTTCTCTCTCGACCGATCTTGAAGTGGAAAGGGATAAACTGATAAAAGAAAATGTTTCCCTTCAAGAGTCCAATGAGCAACTCGAGAAGAACTATATAGATATGGTGAACAAAGCGAACTATTTCTTGAAGCTCTACGGCGAGGCCCGACGGGAAAAATTGGAAATGACAGAGACCATTTGCCAACTCAAGGATGACTTACAGCAATTTTCCTTAGGAAGAAGTAAGTTGGATAAACTTCTTGGTCTAGGTCAAACAAACAAGTTCGGCCTCGGATACAATCGAACTGAAGACAATTTTAGTTCGGTTGGGACAGTCTTTGTGCCTCAGTCGGTATCTCCTTCTCCGACACCGGAAATCATGACAACCAACGACAACAAGCCTACTTCATCCTCTTCAGAATCATCAAGCACAAAGGTATGCTTTCGTTGTAATTTTGCAGGGCACATTGGAAGAAATTGCAAGATTGGAGCTCAAAGATCAAATCAACCACATCTTGCAACTGCTACCAATAAGTTCACTCCATGGAATTCAAAGAAGGATTTTCCTAAAGAAAAGGACATTGGTAGTACTTCAAACAAGACGATGACAAAAGAAAAAGACCAATCTTGCAAGACGTCTTCATCAAGGAAAACTTTTCAACCATTGCCAACATACTCCAAAACTCAAAAGGTTTGGGTATGCAAAGGTGAAACCCCTCCTTGTCTTTAATCGTTCTTCGATTAAATCTTGTGTAGTTTATGTATACTACTTTCTTTTCTTCTTTTTCTTTTGGCCGACCCGTCAACCATCTTTGGGAGGTAAATGGTATTTTTTTTATTGGTTGATGATTTCTCTCGGTTTTCTTGGGTAGCATTTTTAAAAGAGAAAGCTGATACGTTTGACTCTTTTCATGAGATTTGCCATCGTATTATGATTGAAAAGAATGAAAAGATCATTCGTGTTAGAAGTGATAGAGGTGGAGAATTCATAAATTCAAAATTCATTGATTTTTGCACTTCAAATGGAATTAAACATGAATTCTCGGCACCCTATACACCTCAGCAGAATGGTGTTGTTGAGCGCAAGAACAGGGTTGTTCAAGAGATGGCGCGTGTGATGCTTCATAGCCGGAATTTACCGCTACATTTTTGGGCTGAAGCTGTGAACACCGCTGTCTATGTCATTAATAGAGTTTACTTGCGCCCAGGAACTTTAAATACACCATATGAGCTGTGGTTTAGTAGAAAACCCAATATCAAATATTTTCGTGTCTTCGGGAGTCGATGTTACATTTTACGTGACCGTGAAAATCTTGGAAAGTTCGACTCTCGAAGTGATGAAGGGATCTTTTGGGTTATTCTACGAATAGCAGAGCATATCGAGTATTTAACATTGAATCTAAGACGATCGTAGAATCTATAAATGTTAAAGTAGATGAAGCTTTTCACTTTGAAACTGGAAAATCTACCCTCGATATCTCTCTAGATGATGATTCTCCTGCTAGTGCATCTTCTCATAATAATACTTCCAATATTAATGATGCATCTAATGGTTCTTCTAGTTTATCTGATGTGCAGGAATCATCTCATATATCTCCGAGTACTCCGTTTCAACAAACGTTACGAATCTCCAAGGATCATCCGGAATCGAATATTATTGGAGATCCACAAGAAGGAGTCAGAACTCGGAGGCAGTTGGTTTGTGGATTCGCTTGCTACGTATCTTTAATCGAACCAAAGAACATAGATGAAGCTCTTCAGGATGACTACTGGATTAAAGCAATGCAGGAAGAGCTCCATCAATTTGAGCGAAACAAAGTCTGGGAATTAACGAAGCCTCCAAAGCAACACAATGTGATAGGTACCAAATGGATCTTCAAGAACAAGAAAAATGAGGATGGTACTATCATCAGGAACAAGGCACGATTAGTTGCTCAAGGCTACTCTCAAGTAGAAGGTATAGACTTTGATGAAACCTTCGCCCCTGTAGCTAGACTCGAGTCCATTCGTATACTATTCGCTATTGCTTGTCATTTTAAAATTAAATTATTTCAAATGGACGTTAAGAGCGCATTTCTAAATGGGTTTTTAAATGAGGAAGTTTATGTGGCTCAACCGAAAGGTTTTGTAGATCATAAACAACCTAACCATGTTTTTCGTTTGAAAAAGGCTCTTTACGGTCTGAAACAAGCACCGCGAGCATGGTACGAAAGGTTAACAAAGCACCTTTTGGAGAAGGGCTATACTCGAGGGGGAGCTGATAGGACTCTCTTTGTGAAGCATTATCAAAGCAATTTCATTGTAGCACAAATCTATGTCGATGACATTGTATTTGGCGCAACAAGAGATAACGATGCTTCTAAATTCGCGGAGACCATGGAAAGCGAATTTGAGATGTCCATGATGGGCGAATTGACTTATTTCCTTGGATTGCAAATTAAACAAAATGATGAAGGTATTCACTTGAGTCAATCCAAGTATGCAATGGAGTTGGTCAAAAAGTTTGATCTAGAAAATTGTAAAGATTTTCCGACTCCAATGGGAACTAGCCACAAGGGACTTGGAAGTGAATCACATAGTGAGAATGTAGACGATAAACTGTATCGAAGTATGATTGGAAGTCTACTTTACCTCACGGCTAGTCGCCCGGATATATCTTTTGGTGTTGGGATTTGCGCGAGATATCAATCCGCACCAAAGGAGGTTCACCTGAAAGCGGTGAAAAGGATCATCCGGTATATCAAAGGATCATCCGGTATATCAAAGGATCAATTAATTTCGGAATTTGGTATCCTATGGGAACAAGTTTGGATATTGTTGGATACTCAGATGCCGATTGGGCAGGATCAGTGGATGATCGGAAAAGCACGAGTGGTGCATGCTTCTATCTTGGCCATTGCCTTGTTGCATGGCACAGTAAAAAGCAGAACTGCATAGCACTCTCGACTGCCGAAGCGGAATACATTTCAGCTGGAAGTTGCTCAACTCAACTCATTTGGATGAAAAGCGTATTGAGCGACTTCCGCATTTCAGCATCTTCGGTAACAATACTTTGTGACACACTAGTGCTATTAACATTTCTAAAAACCCTGTGTTGCACTCTAGAACAAAACATATTGAACTTAGATATCATTTTCTAGAGAGCTAGTTGAATCAAATACTCTTCAACTTCATATATTTCAACTGAGGATCAATTAGCTGACATTCTAACAAAACCTTTGGATCTAAAACGTTTTATTCATTTACGAAAAGCAATTGGGATGCTTTCCTTGAAATAATCCTCTTTTTGAAATCTTTGCTTAGGATAGGTTTTGTATTTGTTTTTTGTTTTGTTCATTATCTATGTTTGTTCATAGGACATTAATTGAGCATAGATCATAATTGACTTAATTGCATCTTTTCGCACATTTAGAAATTTATTATGCTTTTGCCATCATAATATTTCACTGTTGCAATGATCATTTATGTTAATTAAATTATCTTCTAAAGTGATCAAAGTCAATTTCTCTCTCTCTATGATCTCTTGGTATAGTCATTATCTTATTTGACTGCTTAGTCGAGTATGAAATCGAGATCAATATTTGGTTGAATACTTTATATCTTAAATAATTGATAGCCAATTGAGGGGGAGTCTTAGAAAAGGTAAAATGCTTAAAAGATGTGGAAAGAGTTACATCCCAATGGGGAGTGTGAAAATACCACCACATGGAAGGAAAGAGCTACCAACTCGGTCTGGCCGAGTATTTGTGCAGCTACCACTGTATACCAAGCATGGTTGTTCAAATTTTGATTAAGGTAAAATGCATGTTGAAATACTTGACTCTGTCAAATTTCAAGGTTGGTATAAGGTGGGTTTTTAAAGAAAGATGCTCAAAGAGCCACTCTCTTCAGACAGATGGTCTTAGATAACATTATCTATTATATTTGGGATTTCAAACATCGATTAATCTTTGTATTTCATTTTCTTTACTGAATTGATGATTTGATAAAGGAATTACTCATAAGATCAAGTTAGATGTAATTGAAGGTGTTCAACTTTAAGGGATTTAATTTTTGTAAATTTTCGTTTCATTTTTGATATTATTGATAGAATTTGGGCAATAATCTAATTCGTGTTGTATGAAACGATGATTTTTGTTTAAAGTTGATACACATTTGCGCTTACAATCTTTTCTGGTTTTTCTTGAATTTCTCTGAAATTTTCTAAAGAAAAAGTTGGCCGATCCGGATCGGGCTAGATGATCCGGATCCCGAACGCAGGAATCGTCTGCGGGCTGACGATCCGGATTGTATCTGCCGATCCGGATCCCGAACGCAGTTTCTCACTGCGGGTAGCCGATCCGGATCACAGTTATGAACTGATCCGGATCGCGGCTAGGTTTTATAAAGAACGAAAGGGGTTTTTGATTTCTTTACTCCTAATCTTTTGTTCCAAAGTTTTCCAGAGCCTCTCTCTCTAGATTTCCATCCTTCCTGGAAGCTTTCAAACTCAAGTTCTTCAACTCCAAGTAAGTTTTATTGATCAAAATCTCAGTTTTTCACCGTTTTTCTCTTTTCCTCCTCAAACGTGATGAATTTTCTGGATCAACTTTGTTGTGGATGTTTTTGATCAAATTTCTTTTGAAATAAGAACTCTGGGTAGATTAGTTTTGATTGTATGCTAGGTATTCTCCTGATTAACGGATTTTTAGGCTTCGATTTCTAAAATTTCGGTTTTAGGGCATATATAAGGATTTTCGGAAAATCATGCAATTGATCTATTTTTAAAAGTCCTTTTGCAAACTAATTTGATTCTTAGTTTCTCTACATGATAATGATTCTTTGGATACAATTTTTTCAATTTTTGAAAACTAAGAATTTTTGTGTCTTGAGTTGGTTTCACAGGACAATTTCTTTAAACTTAAAGCACTAGAATCAAGGCACTCTCTGGTTAATCCTGTTACTGGTCAAAATGGTGCACAAGAGTACATCTGTAAAAGAGAAACCTGATGTTTCAACAGGAGATAAGACAACCGAATGGCAGGGAGGACAGTTCAGAGTACGATACGGAAGAATGGGATGAATTCTTCCAAAGATGTTCAACAGAAGATTGATTGAGGAAAACGGGAAATCTGTCAAAGGCAAATAGGCTTATGAAATCTGCATCAACAACTAAGCAATATACAAGACGAAAAGAATGTCCTAAGAAGTGAAATTTATCATAGTGGCCTTCTTACTAAGCTCGCTCGCTCTCTGGGGTTCTACAAACTGAATCTCCATGGGTTAAAGGATGGATGCACCATCTGCTTCTAGACAGCTCCACACACTCGAAGAGACAGGGTACAGACGCTGCTGTATTGAAGTCGCTTCGCCAGGAACAACAAAGACTCTCTGCTGCACAAGAGAGGATCGAAAGAACTTCAGCAAATTTCCTCTGAACACAAGAAGATCAAGAAGAAGTGTTCAACTATTCGACAATGCTTAAAGGATTTTGAGCAAGCTGAGTTGTACCAGCTCAGACTCCTCCGACTGAACTGCACCTTCCTTTTTTTTTTGTGCAGGATTTTGATTTTAGGATTAGTTTTATACTTATTTTCGCGTTCTCAGGTTTTTCGTTTTATTGGAACTTTTTACTCTCCTAACATTTCGTATCTTAACTACATTTTGGCTTTGTTTTGTGACAAAAAGGGGGAGAGAGTTAGAGAGAACTGAACAATGATATGAAATATCATGGTAAGTATGAGCTCAACAAATATCAAGGTAAGTATGATCTCAACTTCAATATTTCGTTTTTGTTTTTCATTCTTGTGATGTTGCATGTCCCTATTGTGCATGTCCCTACTACTTTCGACTAACTATTTGGGCATGTAATATGACTAACAAGTTGATGTTGGACTAACATTTTGACATTTGGTTTTTATTTGCATAGAAGATATGTTGGTTTTTGACTATGATTCTCTTACATTCTGAATTCTCAATGTCATGTGATTAGATAAACTCTATCTCTGTACTAGGTTTTGTATGCTAAATATTCTTGAGGTATCTAACGATCTCTTTTTGTCAAGAATGATTTCTTTGTGCAGAGAGTACAGATGTCTAAGTCTAGAGTCTGTTTTAGGAGTTTATCTCATGTTTTTAAATTTTTGGATCTCCATTGTAAATTTTTGTTGTATGGTGATAGCAACAAAATATCTTTTTGAATTTTCTTTAGTGGATCTGTGTTTTGTCACGAAACCGCCAAAGGGGGAGATTGTTACGGAATTTGAGTTGGCGTAGTTTCGTGAAAGTCTCAAGTCTTGAAGATTGAAGGTGAAGAAAGTTGGATCATTTAACTCAATCTCAAGAAAGAAGAATTCAAAAGGATCAGGTATGTTTAACTAAGATTTTGTGTGATCCGAATACTTCTTGTAGTGTAGAAACACTTGGAAGAATCTTTCATTGCATAAAAATCAAAAACTGGACTTGGGACATGTTCAGGATCCGGATCAGGTTGTTCGATCCGGATCCCGAAGGTGGTTCGTTCATACACCAGTTCAATCGGATCGTAGCCTCTTGATCCGGATCCCGAACACTGAGTTTACCATCTTCCTTGAACGATCCGGATCAGGCTTCGCAATCCGGATCCCGAACGTTGATGTTTGGTGAACTGTATGAACGATCCGGATCAAGCACTTCGATCCGGATCCCGAACCTTCGTTTTTCTGGAATTGGCTGACTCGTTACGACGATCCGGATCACAGCTATCCGATCCGGATCGCCGTCCGTAAAATTCCAGAAATGTTAGGTTTTTGATTCTTATCTCCTTCCTAGGGTTTCTAACCTATAAATAGACCCTATGATTCTTTTCTAGGGTTAATCCACATAGGAAATAGCCGTCATTTTCAATATCATTTTATACGGCTCTAGATCCACATATAGAGAAGAAAGGAAATCATTAGAGAATACTCTATGTTTCTTCATCTATATTGATTAGTTTGATTCTAGGTTTTTCATACTCACATCTTGAGTTGAATCAACTAATGAATACTTAGATGGTATTTCCGATCTATCTTTGATCTAAGTATTCGGCGGATCATCACCACCCAAAACAACGATTTACCCCAAAATCGGCGCGTGGATTCGCGTGTCCTTGTGGATTCAAGGTTCAAACCGCTCTCGTGGATTCGGAGCGAGGCACGTTCGTGGATTCGAAGGGTGCTATTGGGTGAAGACCGTGGATTCGGTCGGACGTCGTGGATTCGACGTTGGACGCCGTGGATTCGGCGTTGGGCGCAGATCGTGGATTCGAGAAGCGTCGCGGAGCGAGCGGAGAAGATCCTCTAGGAGCGTATGGAAAAGGTTGAGTCGTAAGTGTGTACGGTAAATCACCTTGTACGTGTTTTAATTCTAGTGGATTTCTGCCGTGTTATCGGTCCCCTTGGTTTTTACTCCGGTGATGGAGTTTTCCACGTAAAAATCTTGCGTATTATTTTTATTTCCGCATTGGTTTTTTATCGCAACGATTTTTTGAGTGTTTATGCGTTTACACCTATAGCCCCCCTCTAGGTGTTTTTTTTCCCCTATTTAGATCCGTATTACATATCCCCCAACAGTATCTTTAGCGATTTAGATTTGAACATCTTCGTTCCTTTACAGTGTAACGATTTATCTTGCCACTTGGCATT
>CM055061.1:33144487-33317206 GCA_029204045.2 Tillandsia leiboldiana
AAAAAGGGGTTACTAACTAAAAGGGTGCTATTTATATGAAACCTCCATTCAACCCTAGGTCAAGATCCTCTCAGACTTCCTCGAAAATCGTGTATTTACCATGCACGAATCTCGGTGCACTTTACGGTCACCGGGCTTCAAACCCCCCATTTCGGGAGATCCGTAGTCCGCTTTCAGAACGATTGCACCGCCGTTTCACCATTTTTGCGAGCTCTAGCACTAAAATAAAAATAACCCGCGAAACCCTGGCGGTCAGCCCAAAATTCTCGAACTTTCAATCCCCCCCTCCAACTAAAAAGAAGTCAATTAGACCAAAACGAAAAAACCGGAAGTCGAGGTAATTACATAAATAAGAATAATCCAATAACATAAATAAGGTGAAAAGTCTGATCGGAGAAGGGTCCCGTCCGATCACCTCGAAAAGGTGCCGGGCACTTAGGCCGGATTCTGATGCACCACCACTCACAGGCAAACGCTGACCCCCCATTCCGGGAGATCCGCAATCGAACCCGAATCTAGTCGCTTTGTCCGTTCTCCGTTTTCCGAGCTCAACACAGAAAAATACTCGCGGTCCAGCCGGTCCATTGCAGAAAACACGGTGAAAGGTTTCCCTAACACAATCCCGTCATAAAACGAAGGTATACAAGGCATTGGAACGCCAGGATACTACACTTTTCTTGTTTGATTGGGGTGAATATTCACGCCCCGACACCGCCAATTTGGACAGTTCGGGCACGCCAACAGACCCCGCCAATCGGGCATGACCTCTCTATACCCGAAAGGAACGGTAACATCCAAAACAATACATCAAGTGTATTCGGAAGCTCAATATCGAGCACTAAAATCACTACTGATTAAAAACTTTCATCCAATAGACAGCAAGTTTAAACTAAGAATGAAAGCATACATGATGAACCAGAATATATCAATTATTACATTTTCATCTCTCAACTTGAACTTTAAACAATATTACAATTTACATTCTTTTTCCTCACAATACATAGTTCACTCAAATGTAAAAAGGATACATCTACTAGACCCTCTAGTCTCTAGCTCTGGGCCCTTGCCCCCTGTCCGCATGCCTCGCTGGCTGTACCTGTACCTGAAAAAATGGCACCCAAGGGTGTGAGAACTACTTAAGTTCCCAGTTGGTTCAACCACCGAGAAGGATGTTTTCTACACCACTTGGTCCAATGGAAGCAGGATAGCAAGATATCTATGCTATAATAACTGCGGATGCTAACTAACATGATATAAGCATGTATAATAACTCTACACTATTTTGTGTATGCTTCTTGTCTCATTGCTATCAATCTTGCCCCTCTGGAACTATCCAAAGCTCGGCCACTATGCCGCTACAAAGGGTTATGCTAACCCGGCCACCTAGGCCACTCAACTTTTCTTTACTCTTTCACGTTCTATCTTTAGTTCAAGTTGCTCACCCCTTTGGAAAACCTCGCCCAACTGGCCCGAGCCCAAGCAGTCATGCTACCATAGACGAGATAGTCCCAAGGTTGCCAATAGCACCCGCAAGTGCTACCCCGCCCAACGGTGAACTCAGTCTACGAGTCCTTGCCCTGATGTGGTCCATTCCACTATCCTCCAATGCCGTTCTACATTATGCTACTAGCCACCCCCGTGTGCGCTTTATCTTTTCCTTTTTCTTTCCTTTCTTTTCTTTCACTTTGCTTATAGCTCTTTACTTTGCCTTTCCTTTGGAAGCTGAGTCTTGCTCAACCACTTCCCCGGGAGTGAAATATGCTAAACCCTCCCGTTGGCAACTTGCCTTTAATTCTTTAATTCACTTGGGAGTGACATATGCTCAACCCTCCCATTAAGCCATTTATACTTTTCCTTTACAGCTTACTTTAACCGGGTCCGAGGGATCCAAAGACGATGCCTACAACCCCAATCAAACAAGAACAGGTTGAGCACCGCCTCCCGTAGTGCCGGAGCCCAAGTATTTTATTTCCTCTTTTTTACTTTTCTTAAGCATTACTTTCTTTCATTCAATTAAGCCTTTAGCTTCTTTATGCTCTTTAAGCATTTTCTTTCCTCTTTGGTTCTAGATGAGTTTAAAACACCTTGGCACTCATCCACCCGGGGAGTGAATATGCCAAACCCTCTCGTTAGCATTCATGCCTCAATACCTCTTTTCACTTTTCTCTTTTTTATCCTAAGTTTCTTCCTCTCCGGATATTTTTTGGGGTGTGTTACGGAATTTGAGTTGGCGTAGTTTCGTGAAAGTCTCAAGTCTTGAAGATTGAAGGTGAAGAAAGTTGGATCATTTAACTCAATCTCAAGAAAGAAGAATTCAAAAGGATCAGGTATGTTTAACTAAAGATTTTGTGTGATCCGAATACTTCTTGTAGTGTAGAAACACTTGGAAGAATCTTTCATTGCATAAAAATCAAAAACTGGACTTGGGACATGTTCAGGATCCGGATCAGGTTGTTCGATCCGGATCCCGAAGGTGGTTCGTTCATACACCAGTTCAATCCGGATCGTAGCCTCTTGATCCGGATCCCGAACACTGAGTTTACCATCTTCCTTGAACGATCCGGATCAGGCTTCGCAATCCGGATCCCGAACGTTGATGTTTGGTGAACTGTATGAACGATCCGGATCAAGCACTTCGATCCGGATCCCGAACCTTCGTTTTTCTGGAATTGGCTGACTCGTTACGACGATCCGGATCACAGCTATCCGATCCGGATCGCCGTCCGTAAAATTTCCAGAAATGTTAGGTTTTTGATTCTTATCTCCTTCCTAGGGTTTCTAACCTATAAATAGACCCTATGACTCTTTTTCTAGGGTTAATCCACATAGTCAATAGCCGTCATTTTCATATATCATTTTATACGGCTATAGATCCACATATAGAGAAGAAAGGAAATCATTAGAGAATACTCTATGTTTCTTCATCTATATTGATTAGTTTGATTCTAGGTTTTCATACTCACATCTTGAGTTGAATCAAACTAATGAATACTTAGATGGTATTTCCGATCTATCTTTGATCTAAGTATTCGGCGGATCATCACCACCCAAAAACAACGATTTACCCCAAAATCGGCGCGTGGATTCGCGTGTCCTTGTGGATTCAAGGTTCAACCGCTCTCGTGGATTCGGAGCGAGGCACGTTCGTGGATTCGAAGGGTGCTATTGGGTGAAGACCGTGGATTCGGTCGGACGTCGTGGATTCGACGTTGGACGCCGTGGATTCGGCGTTGGGCGCAGATCGTGGATTCGAGAAGCGTCGCGGAGCGAGCGGAGAAGATCCTCTAGGAGCGTATGGAAAAGGTTGAGTCGTAAGTGTGTACGGTAAATCACCTTGTACGTGTTTTAATTCTAGTGGATTTCTGCCGTGTTATCGGTCCCGTGGTTTTTTACTCCGGTGATGGAGTTTTCCACGTAAAAATCTTGCGTATTATTTTTATTTCCGCATTGGGTTTTTATCGCAACGATTTTTTGAGTGTTTATACGTTTACACCTATTCACCCCCCTCTAGGTGTTTTTTTCCCCTATTTAGATCCGTATTACATATAACCCAACAAGTGGTATCAGAGCGGGAATAGGGTTGTAAACAATGGTTGAAGGTGGAAACATCAACCGACCCCCGTTCTTCGATGGAACAAATTATGCGTACTGGAAAGTACGGATGAAAGCCTTTTTAATTTCCATCGACGAACGGGTGTGGCAATCAATTGAATTAGGATGGTCTAATCCAACTGAATTTTGGTGATGTTCGCACCTTAAAACCTAGGTCGAAATGGACCAAGGAAGAGTTAGATTCATCTTCTTACAATGGCAAGGGAATTAATGCTATTTTTAATGCCTTATCTCAAACTGAATTCTCTCGCGTCTCGGCATGTGAGACTGCGAAAGAAATCTGGGATGTTCTTCAGGTTACACATGAGGGAACTAACCTCGTGAAGATTCAGAAACTGCAAATGCTTACGAGCAAGTTTGACTCTATCTTAATGGCAGAAAATGAATCTTTCACGGACTACTATACACGATTGCAAGACATCGTAAACTCATGTGCTAATCTGGGAGAGAAGATTCCAGAATTTAAGATTGTAAGAAAGATCTTAAGAACTCTTCCTGAACGATTTCGCCCAAAGGTTACTGCCATTGAAACTATTAAACACCCGGACGAAATACGTGTAGAAGAATTAGTTGGTTCATTACAAACTTATGAAATGACATTTACTACTAACAATTCTTCTGGAAAGGCATCCACTTCTAAGTCTTCAGGTTATGCGTTGAAAACAACTAAGGAAGAAGACGCGGATACATCCTCCTCAGACGATGACGAGAACCTTTCTATGGAGGAATTTGAGAAGCAGCTCGCTCTCTTGACAAGGAAGTTTCGCCGCAACTTTCGAAGGGGTAATTCAAGCAAATCTCCATCCTTCGGAAAGTCGAACAAAGGCAAGGGTACTTCAAGTTACAAGTCAAGAAAGCAAGAGAACTTCTCAAAGGATAAGAAAAGTTCAGAAGGACAACTACAATGCTTCAAATGTCGAGGCTACGGCCACATTGCAACGGAGTGTCCTAACAAGTATCCGGCAAAGAAGAAGGCGATGCAAGTCGTCACTTGGGATGACAACTCAACGTCAAATGAGTCGTCTTCGAGTGATGAAGAAAAGAGCTCCACCGCATTCCACGCGTCCGTATCTTCACCCTTCATGTGCTTTATGGCAAGTACATCTGAGTCGTTGTCCAACTCCACTGTTGAAAAGAATGCAACGGACAACGAATCGGATGATTCGGAAGGTGAAGATTTGCTCTAGCCTATCACAGATCTTTACGGGATTTAAAGAAACCGGCTAAGCAAAACAAGGGGTTGAGAGGGAGATTGCAGGATCTCGAAGAAGAAGTAAAAAGGGTAACTTCTCTCTCGACCGATCTTGAAGTGGAAAGGGATAAACTGATAAAAGAAAATGTTTCCCTTCAAGAGTCCAATGAGCAACTCGAGAAGAACTATATAGATATGGTGAACAAAGCGAACTACTTCTTGAAGCTCTACGGCGAGGCCGACGGGAAAAAATTGGAAATGACAGAGACCATTTGCCAACTCAAGGATGCCTTACAGCAATTTTCCTTAGGAAGAAGTAAGTTGGAAACTTCTTGGTCTAGGTCAAACAAACAAGTTCGGCCTCGGATACAATCGAACTGAAGACAATTTTAGTTCGGTTGGGACAGTCTTTGTGCCTCAGTCGGTATCTCCTTCTCCGACACCGGAAATCATGACAACCAACGACAACAAGCCTACTTCATCCTCTTCAGAATCATCAAGCACAAAGGTATGCTTTCGTTGTAATTTTGCAGGGCACATTGGAAGAAATTGCAAGATTGGAGCTCAAAGATCAAATCAACCACATCTTGCAACTGCTACCAATAAGTTCACTCCATGGAATTCAAAGAAGGATTTTCCTAAAGAAAAGGACATTGGTAGTACTTCAAACAAGACGATGACAAAAGAAAAGACCAATCTTGCAAGACGTCTTCATCAAGGAAAACTTTTCAACCATTGCCAACATACTCCAAAACTCAAAAGGTTTGGGTATGCAAAGGTGAAACCCCTCCTTGTCTTTAATCGTTCTTCGATTAAATCTTGTGTAGTTTATGTATACTACTTTCTTTTCTTCTTTTTCTTTTGGCCGACCCGTCAACCATCTTTGGGAGGTAAATGGTATTTTTTTTATTGGTTGATGATTTCTCTCGGTTTTCTTGGGTAGCATTTTTAAAAGAGAAAGCTGATACGTTTGACTCTTTTCATGAGATTTGCCATCGTATTATGATTGAAAAGAATGAAAAGATCATTCGTGTTAGAAGTGATAGAGGTGGAGAATTCATAAATTCAAAATTCATTGATTTTTGCACTTCAAATGGAATTAAACATGAATTCTCGGCACCCTATACACCTCAGCAGAATGGTGTTGTTGAGCGCAAGAACAGGGTTGTTCAAGAGATGGCGCGTGTGATGCTTCATAGCCGGAATTTACCGCTACATTTTTGGGCTGAAGCTGTGAACACCGCTGTCTATGTCATTAATAGAGTTTACTTGCGCCCAGGAACTTTAAATACACCATATGAGCTGTGGTTTAGTAGAAAACCCAATATCAAATATTTTCGTGTCTTCGGGAGTCGATGTTACATTTTACGTGACCGTGAAAATCTTGGAAAGTTCGACTCTCGAAGTGATGAAGGGATCTTTTTGGGTTATTCTACGAATAGCAGAGCATATCGAGTATTTAACATTGAATCTAAGACGATCGTAGAATCTATAAATGTTAAAGTAGATGAAGCTTTTCACTTTGAAACTGGAAAATCTACCCTCGATATCTCTCTAGATGATGATTCTCCTGCTAGTGCATCTTCTCATAATAATACTTCCAATATTAATGATGCATCTAATGGTTCTTCTAGTTTATCTGATGTGCAGGAATCATCTCATATATCTCCGAGTACTCCGTTTCAACAAACGTTACGAATCTCCAAGGATCATCCGGAATCGAATATTATTGGAGATCCACAAGAAGGAGTCAGAACTCGGAGGCAGTTGGTTTGTGGATTCGCTTGCTACGTATCTTTAATCGAACCAAAGAACATAGATGAAGCTCTTCAGGATGACTACTGGATTAAAGCAATGCAGGAAGAGCTCCATCAATTTGAGCGAAACAAAGTCTGGGAATTAACGAAGCCTCCAAAGCAACACAATGTGATAGGTACCAAATGGATCTTCAAGAACAAGAAAAATGAGGATGGTACTATCATCAGGAACAAGGCACGATTAGTTGCTCAAGGCTACTCTCAAGTAGAAGGTATAGACTTTGATGAAACCTTCGCCCCTGTAGCTAGACTCGAGTCCATTCGTATACTATTCGCTATTGCTTGTCATTTTAAAATTAAATTATTTCAAATGGACGTTAAGAGCGCATTTCTAAATGGGTTTTTAAATGAGGAAGTTTATGTGGCTCAACCGAAAGGTTTTGTAGATCATAAACAACCTAACCATGTTTTTCGTTTGAAAAAGGCTCTTTACGGTCTGAAACAAGCACCGCGAGCATGGTACGAAAGGTTAACAAAGCACCTTTTGGAGAAGGGCTATACTCGAGGGGGAGCTGATAGGACTCTCTTTGTGAAGCATTATCAAAGCAATTTCATTGTAGCACAAATCTATGTCGATGACATTGTATTTGGCGCAACAAGAGATAACGATGCTTCTAAATTCGCGGAGACCATGGAAAGCGAATTTGAGATGTCCATGATGGGCGAATTGACTTATTTCCTTGGATTGCAAATTAAACAAAATGATGAAGGTATTCACTTGAGTCAATCCAAGTATGCAATGGAGTTGGTCAAAAAGTTTGATCTAGAAAATTGTAAAGATTTTCCGACTCCAATGGGAACTAGCCACAAGGGACTTGGAAGTGAATCACATAGTGAGAATGTAGACGATAAACTGTATCGAAGTATGATTGGAAGTCTACTTTACCTCACGGCTAGTCGCCCGGATATATCTTTTGGTGTTGGGATTTGCGCGAGATATCAATCCGCACCAAAGGAGGTTCACCTGAAAGCGGTGAAAAGGATCATCCGGTATATCAAAGGATCATCCGGTATATCAAAGGATCAATTAATTTCGGAATTTGGTATCCTATGGGAACAAGTTTGGATATTGTTGGATACTCAGATGCCGATTGGGCAGGATCAGTGGATGATCGGAAAAGCACGAGTGGTGCATGCTTCTATCTTGGCCATTGCCTTGTTGCATGGCACAGTAAAAAGCAGAACTGCATAGCACTCTCGACTGCCGAAGCGGAATACATTTCAGCTGGAAGTTGCTCAACTCAACTCATTTGGATGAAAAGCGTATTGAGCGACTTCCGCATTTCAGCATCTTCGGTAACAATACTTTGTGACAACACTAGTGCTATTAACATTTCTAAAAACCCTGTGTTGCACTCTAGAACAAAACATATTGAACTTAGATATCATTTTCTTAGAGAGCTAGTTGAATCAAATACTCTTCAACTTTCATATATTTCAACTGAGGATCAATTAGCTGACATTCTAACAAAACCTTTGGATCTAAAACGTTTTATTCATTTACGAAAAGCAATTGGGATGCTTTCCTTGAAATAATCCTCTTTTTGAAATCTTTGCTTAGGATAGGTTTTGTATTTGTTTTTGTTTTGTTCATTATCTATGTTTGTTCATAGGACATTAATTGAGCATAGATCATAATTGACTTTAATTGCATCTTTTCGCACATTTAGAAATTTATTATGCTTTTGCCATCATAATATTTCACTGTTGCAATGATCATTTATGTTAATTAAATCATCTTCTAAAGTGATCAAAGTCAATTTCTCTCTCTCTATGATCTCTTGGTATAGTCATTATCTTATTTGACTGCTTAGTCGAGTATGAAATCGAGATCAATATTTGGTTGAATACTTTATATCTTAAATAATTGATAGCCAATTGAGGGGGAGTCTTAGAAAAGGTAAAATGCTTAAAAGATGTGGAAAGAGTTACATCCCAATGAGGAGTGTGAAAACTACCACCACATGGAGGAAAGAGCTACCAACTCGGTCGTCCGAGTATTGTGTGCAGCTACCACGTGTATACCAAGCATGGTTGTTCAAATTTTTGATTAAGTAAAATGCATGTTGAAATACTTGACTCTGTCAAATTTCAAGGTTGGTATAAGGTGGGTTTTTAAAGAAAGATGCTCAAAGAGCCACTCTCTTCAACAGATTGTCTAGATACATTATCTATTATATTTGGGATTTCAAACATCTATTAATCTTTGTATTTCATTTTCTTTACTGAATTGATGATTTGATAAAGGCATTACTCATAAGATCAAGTTAGATGTAATTGAAGGTGTTCAACTTTAAGGGATTTAATTTTTGTAAATTTTCGTTTCATTTTTGGATATTATTGATAGATTTGGCATAATCTAATTCTTGTTGTATGAAACGATGATTTTTGTTTAAAGTTGATACACATTTGCGCTTACAATCTTTTTCTGGTTTTTCTTGAATTTCTCTGAAATTTTCTAAAGAAAAAGTTGGGGCCGATCCGGATCGGGCTAGATGATCCGGATCCCGAACGCAGGAATTCTTCTGCGGGCTGACGATCCGGATTGTATCTGCCGATCCGGATCCCGAACGCAGTTTCTCACTGCGGGTAGCCGATCCGGATCACAGTTATGAACTGATCCGGATCGCGGCTAGGTTTTATAAAGAACGAAAGGGGTTTTTGATTTCTTTACTCTAATCTTTTGTTCCAAAGTTTCCAGAGCCTCTCTCTCTAGATTTCATCCTTCCTGGAAGCTTTCAAACTCAAGTTCTTCAACTCCAAGTAAGTTTTATTGATCAAAATCTCAGTTTTTCACCGTTTTTCTCTTTTCCTCCTCAAACGTGATGAATTTCTTGGATCAACTTTGTTTGTGGATGGTTTTTGATCAAATTTCTTTTGAAATAAGAACTCTGGGTAGATTAGTTTTGATTGTATGCTAGGTATTCTCCTGATTAACGGATTTTTAGGCTTCGATTTCTAAAATTTCGGTTTTAGGGCATATAATAAGGATTTTCGAAAATCATGCAATTGATCTATTTTTAAAAGTCCTTTTGCAAAACTAATTTGATTCTTAGTTTCTCTACATGATAATGATTCTTTGGATACAATTTTTCAATTTTTGAAAACTAAGAATTTTTGTGTTCTTGAGTTGGTTTTCACAGGACAATTTCTTTAAACTTAAAGCACTAGAATCAATGGCACTCTCTTGGTTAATCCTGTTACTGGTCACAATGGTGCACAAGAGTACATCTGTAAAAGAGAAACCGGATGTTTCAACAGGAGATAAGACAACCGAAGGCAGGGAGGACAGTTCAGAGTACGATACGGAAGAATGGGATGAATTCTTCAAAGATGTTCAACAGAAGATTGATGAGGAAAACGGGAAATCTGTCAAAGGCAAAAGGCTTATGAAATCTGCATCAACAACTAAGCAATATACAAGACGAAAGAATGTCCTAAGAAGTGAAAGTTATCATAGTGGCCTTCTTACTAGAGCTCGCTCGCTCTCTGGGGTTCTACAAACTGAATCTCCATGGGTTAAAGGATTGGATGCACCATCTGCTTCTAGACAGCATCCATCACACTCGAAGAGACAGGGTACAGACGCTGCTGTATTGGAGTCGCTTCGCCAGGAACAACAAAGACTCTCTGCTGCACAAGAGAGGATATCGAAAGAACTTCAGCAAATTTCCTCTGAACACAAGAAGATCAAGAAGAAGTGTTCAACTATTTCGACAATGCTTAAAGGGATTTTGAGCAAGCTGAGTTGTACCAGCTCAGACTCCTCCGACTGAACTGCACCTTCCTTTTTTTTTTGTGCAGGATTTTGATTTTAGGATTTAGTTTTATACTTACTTTAGCGTAGTTCTCAGGTTTTACGTTTTATTGGAACTTTTCACTCTCCTAACATTTCGTAGTCTTAACTACATTTTGGCTTTGTTTTGTGACAAAAAGGGGGAGAGAGTTAGAGAGAACTTTGAACAATGAATGATGAAATATCAAGGTAAGTATGATCTCAACAAATATCAAGGTAAGTATGATCTCAACTTCAATTTTTGGTCTTTTGGTTTTTATCTTGTGATTTGTTGCATGTCCCTACTGTTGCATGTCCCTACTAACTATTCGACTAACTATTTGGACATGTATTATTACTAACAAGTTGATGTTGGGCTAACATTTTGACATTTGGTTTTTGAATGCATAGAAGATATGTTGGTTTTTGACTATGATTCTCTTACATATCTGAATTCTCAAATGTCATGGTGATTAGATAAACTCTATCTCTGTACTAGGTTTTGTATGCTAAATATTCTTGAGGTATCTAACGATCTCTTTTTGTCAAGAATGATTTCTTTGTGCAGAGAGTACAGATGTCTAAGTCTAGAGTCTGTTTTAGGAGTTTATCTCATGTTTTTAAATTTTTTGGATCTCCATTGTAAATTTTTGTTGTATGGTGATAGCAACAAAAATATCTTTTTGAATTTTCTTTAGTGGATCTGTGTTTTGTCACGAAACCGCCAAAGGGGGAGATTGTTACGGAATTTGAGTTGGCATAGTTTCGTGAAAGTCTCAAGTCTTGAAGATTGAAGGTGAAGAAAGTTGGATCGTTTTAACTCAATCTCAAGAAAGAAGAATTCAAAAGGATCAGGTATGTTTAACCTAAGATTTTGTGTGATCCGAATACTTCTTGTAGTGTAGAAATACTTGGAAGAATCTTTCATTGCATAAAAATCAAAAACTGGACTTGGGACATGTTCAGGATCCGGATCAGGTTGTTCGATCCGGATCCCGAAGGTGGTTCGTTCATACACCAGTTCAATCCGGATCGTAGCCTCTTGATCCGGATCCCGAACACTTAGTTTACCATCTTCCTTGAACGATCCGGATCAGGCTTCGCAATCCGGATCCCGAACGTTGATGTTTGGTGAACTGTATGAACGATCCGGATCAAGCACTTCGATCCGGATCCCGAACCTTCGTTTTTCTGGAACTGGCTGACTCGTTACGACGATCCGGATCACAGCTAGTCCGATCCGGATCGCCGTCCGTAAAATTTCCAGAAATGTTAGGTTTTTGATTCTTATCTCCTTCCTAGGGTTTCTAACCTATAAATAGACCCTATGATTCTTTTTCTAGGGTTAATCCACATAGTCAATAGCCGTCATTTTCATATATCATTTTATACGGCTATAGATCCACATATAGAGAAGAAAGGAAATCATTAGAGAACACTCTATGTTTCTTCATCTATATTGATTAGTTTGATTCTAGGTTTTCATACTCACATCTTGAGTTGAATCAAACTAATGAATACTTAGATGGTATTTCCGATCTATCTTTGATCTAAGTATTCGGCGGATCATCACCACCCTAAAACAACGATTTACCCCAAAAATCGGCGCGTGGATTCGCGTGTTCTTGTGGATTCAAGGTTCAACCACTCTCGTGGATTCGGAGCGAGGCACGTTCGTGGATTCGAAGGGTGCTATTGGGTGAAGACCGTGGATTCGGTCGGACGTCGTGGATTCGACGTTGGACGCCGTGGATTCGGCGTTGGGCGTAGATCGTGGATTCGAGAAGCGTCGCGGAGCGAGCGGAGAAGATCCTCTAGGAGCGTATGGAAAAGGTTGAGTCGTAAGTGTGTACGGTAAATCACCTTGTACGTGTTTTAATTCTAGTGGATTTCTGCCGTGTTATCGGTCCCGTGGTTTTTTACTCCGGTGATGGAGTTTTCCACGTAAAAATCTTGCGTATTATTTTTATTTTCGCATTGGGTTTTTATCGCAACGATTTTTTGAGTGTTTATGCGTTTACACCTATTCACCCCCCTCTAGGTGTTTTTTCCCCTATTTAGATCCGTATTACATATACCCCAACAGGGTGTCTTTAACACCAATTTAGATTTGAACATCTTGTTCCTTTACATTTACATTTATCTTGCCACTTGGCAATTACTTTAGCTCTTTAGCCCTTTTTTACCTTTCCTTATTTGTTCTCATTTCACAACCCCATGTCTTAATTAGCCTTAAGGTTTCCACCATGTCACAAGAACATTATACATTTCATTTGTGCTTTGCCTAGAGTTTATTGTTACGGCTTTTGTGTTGGCATATTTCGTGATTTGAGTCGGAGTCTTGAAGTGATCAAATTGTCTAATCAGCATTCGAAGACTCAGAGAAGATTCAACATGAGCTCAAGTTGACACTCAGGTATGATTAAATTAATCATGGTGATTTAAGTATATTTACAATCTTTGGAATCATGATTTTATTGAAACCTGGTTTAGTAGAGGTTTTGGGAACTTGGTTTTTAACTCATAACTTATTTTAAGTTTGAATTTCGGTATATGGTTTGTTTTGTTAAAACTTATCTTTGAAAAATTCAGTTTTTACATTGAGTACCGGAACCACACTTTGAGTTCCTCAAAACCCGACACAAGATTTTCTGGAATTTACATTGAGTACCGGAACCTGACTTTGAGTACCGGTACGCAATAAAAAATATGTCTATTGCGCCATTAAGTACCGAAACCTGCTATTTAGTACCGGTACGCAATGTTAAGTCGTGGTAAGAATGCTAAACCGACTTTGATTGATCTCCAAAGGTTATAAATGGATACTTAGGGTTTCTCAAGAGTTACTGACCAATTCAGAAACACTTGAGAGCAACCCTAGAGGCTAGGTTTTTATCATTCATCTTTTAGCCTCTTTTAGGTCAATTCGACGGTTCTTTGAAGAGATGCTTTTTGTCGAATTGATCTAATCTTTGCTTAGAGATTTCTTCCATGGTTCTCTAATGATATTCTAAGCAAAGGATCACCATAAAAGCCTATACTTAACGGCTGAGTTTGCGTCAAGGAGTTGACGTGGCATCGTGGATTCGATGTGTTGAAGGCGTTTCGTGGATTCGAAACATGTTGCTCGTGGATTCGAGTGGCGTTCGTGGATTCGGACGTGTGCATTGGACCTGCAGTCGGTGAGCACAAGATCCGGAGAAGTTGAAGGTGGGGTTGGAGTCCGTGGAGTCAGTAATCACCTTGTTATCTTTCAAATTTTTAGTAGATTATTATTGCGTGTTGGTCCCGTGGTTTTTACTCCTGTGATGGAGTTTTCCACGTAAATCTTGGTGTGCTATTTTTATTTTTCGCATTTATTTTAAATTGCACTGAGATTGGTATTTTGGATATTGCACCTATTCACCCCCCCTCTAGGTGTTTGATAGAACCTATTTAGATCCTTGGGGATCCATAAACCTACAATTGGTATCAGAGCGGGTTTTAAGTTTTTCTATCATGTCGGGTGAAGGAGGTAATATTAATAGACCTCCTCTTTTCGATGGCACCAATTATGCCTATTGGAAAGTTCGGATGAGAGCTTTTCTCATCGCAATTGATGAGCGGGTATGGCAAACCATGGAATACAGTTGGGAACATCCAATTGATGTAGTAGACAATTCTACTACCCCAAAACCTCGCTCTAGATGGTCCAGAGAGGAGATTTGGGATATTCTTCAAATTACACATGAGGGTACTAGTCTAGTAAAAATTCAAAAGCTCCAGATGCTTACAAGTCAATTTGACTCTATTTATATGGATGAGCATGAATTGTTTACTGATTATTATACCAGACTTCAAGATATAATCAATACATGTGCTAATTTAGGAGAAAAGATTCAGGAATCAAAAGTTGTAAGAAAGATTCTTCGGACTCTTCCGGAATGTTTTAGGGCAAAGGTTGCCGCCATTGAAACCGTCAATCATCCGGATGACATGAGAGTTGAGGAATTAGTAGGTGCTTTACAAACATATGAAATGACTTTTCCTACTAATCAATTTTCTTCCAAGTTTTCTTCTAAGCGTGCAGAAATTGGATTCAAATCAACGAAGGAAGAAGATAGCGAATCAAACTCCGACGATGAAATATCTTTTGCCGATTTTGAAGAACAACTCGCGCGGATCACGAAGAAATTTCGTCGGAATTTTCGGAAGAATCGAACCGATAGATCTTCATCCTCAAAACCATCTAAAGGATCATTGGGTTCTAAATCCTCTAAACTCAAAAGATTTGCAAAACCTTCTAAAGAAAAAGAAAAAGATGAATTCGAAGGGGAAATCTAATGCTATAGATGCAAAGACTTTGGCCATATTTCAACGGATTGTCCTTCTAAGAAACCATATAAAAAGAAGGCTTTGCAAGCAAAAACTTGGGACGATTCTACTTCCGATGAATCGACCTCAAGCAAAGAGGAAAAGGATAATGTTGTTGCTTTTCATACTTCTCTAGTTCCCTCCTCTAATGTTTGCTTGTCATCGTTAATTACTGACTCTACTTCTTTGATTTTGTATGAATCATCTACATCCGACGGAGAGTCGTCAATTGAGGGGGAGTCAGACGAAGAAGAACTCGTTGAGGCTTATCAACAACTTCTTACGGAATCAAAAAAGATGGCCAAGCACATCAAGAAGTTGAGGAAACAACGACTTGAGGTTGAAGACGAGAACCGTACTTTAAAGATCAAAATTCATGATCTCGAGGAGGAACGAGGACTTTTATTGAACAATAATAAAACCCTCCAAGAAAAGCTAAACCAATCGGAAACGATCGTTAATTCTCATATGGACAAGATTGGTTTTCTGGAAAAACAGTTTGAGGAAATTCATGAAGCCAGCCAAGTTTTGACCAAGCAAGTTCATCAACTCAAATCCGACATGCAAACTCTTTCAACCGGTTCCAAGAAATTTGACGGTATGTCCGGATTAGGTCAAACGAGCAAAGTTGGTTTGGGATATAAACGGAAACAAACTGTGAAGGCTTCAAGTTCCACAACTATATTGAAAGGAATAACATGTCATCAATGTGGAATTGAAGGACACATGATGAAGACGTGCCCGAAAAATAGGAAGAAAATTTCTTCGGCATCTTCATCTACGGAGCGGACTCTACGGATTCAAAAGCAACATCAATTCAATGGAGTTCCCTCAATCCACCAAAGGTTCGAGCCACAACATCGGTTATTCAAGTGGACATTTGCAATGCGGGAACCTAAGGTGGATCAACAGTCAAAACAAACAACCCCCGGCCACAACGAAGCAAGACAACCCAAAATCCGACGGTTTTGGATTATGAAATGTGATATCTTTCCTTGTCTTAAGTTTTAAATTGTTTTTGACTGTATGTAATGCTTTGATCGGTTTTCTCTTCATATTTATCTTCATCTTTGCATTACATGATTTCATTGCTTGTCATTTTCATGTTTTGTTTTTAAACAAAATGGATTTAATGAACGATTGCGACTTGTTTTAGTGCATTGAATATAAAAAGGGTTTACTTTCATTCACTCTTAATTAATTTCATATTAATTATCAACTTTACTCCATAATCATAATCTTTGAAGATATTCCATAATAGGAGTTTTTGATAGTTATATTCATCAAATTTTAGTAATCATGTGTGATCTTAAGGTGCTTAACCTATCTCGGCTGTGTGAATTCATTGTGATAAACATGAGACAACGAATAGACTAAAATTTGTGATTTAATTCTTTCACGTAAGAGATTGCATTCTTACAAGGGTAATTAAAAGAGTTGAAAAAATGTGGAAAGAGTTACATCCGCAAAGGAGTGTGAAAACTACCACCACATGTTGAAAAAAAATACCACATGTTTTTGGATGCGTGATAATATTTTTGGTAAAATCTTTAGATGAAGCATTCGGAGATTCATATTCAAATTTTCTATATTTTGAACAATCTCCTGGTTGGTATAAGGTGAGATAGTTGAAAGATGCTCAAAGAGCCACCCTTAAGTATTTTAGTACTTATCTCAAATTTGAAAGGGTATTGATCAAATTGATGTCATTTGAAAATCTCTGTAAGTCATTTTTGATAATCCATTACATCTTGATAGAGTTCGAATCTCTAGATTATTTTTGATGACTTGTGTTTGCCGTATATAAAATGAAAAACGGCTATAATGTTTTATCTTTGTTTTTCATGATTTAGGAGTAAATCTTTTTAATTTTTGTAAAATTAATTGGATTGAATGACATCTGAGTGATCTCGCAATTTTCAAGCACTTAAATTGATTTTCTTGATGGCACGCAAATCGGTATTTGAAATATTTCAAAATTTGAATTTGTTTCAAGAATTTTTTTGATTTTTACTCTGGAGTACCGGTACTCACATTTCGGTACCGGAACGAATTTCCCAAAATTTGGTTTTCAGTCCGAACTCCGAACTCTGTGTTTGTTCTATCGCATGAACAGTCTGGATCAGGCCAAATCTAGTCCGGACCCCGAACATTTTTTTTTTCAGGAAATTCTCTGGAAAAAGACGACAGTCCGGATCAGCCAAATCCAGTCCGGACTGTCGTGCGAAAAAAAAATTTTGTTAAATCAGTTTTTGATTCTTATCTCTTTCCAAAAGGTGTCTAACCTATAAATAGGTTACTTTCCTATTGTCTTGTATTTTCACTGTTTGACAATTTGTGACAAAAAGGGGGAGAAGAGAAATGACGGAGATGAGATGATCAAGATAGGGGGAGATGATTCGAGATAGGAGAAGATGATGAAAAAGGAGCCGAAAATCAAAAAGAACCAACAGGACGAATCAAATGTAGGATTTACATTTAATTTCTGACAACTGATTTTTTATTTTGTTTGCAGTTTCGTTTTGTAGGATTTACATCACTTTAAGACTCCAAGTCCTAAGTCATAGAGTTTGTTCTATGACTGGTTCAAATGTATTTTTGTTTATTGGATCTTTCACGCAAAGAAAGTCAATGTTTTGGTGATGACATTGAATTTCGATTTTTTGGTTTAAGATGAGTATCTTGAGCGTTTTATGTACTTTTGGATTTTGTCACGAAATTGCCAAAGGGGGAGATTGTTACGGCTTTTGTGTTGGCATATTTCTAGTACACTAAACTTTAGCAAATTGCGAAGTTCTAGTGTGTGAAGGGTTGAATGATACACTTCGGATATTTTGGTAAGCTTCCAAAATGTTCTAAAAGGATTCCGAAGAGTTTTGACGCGAATCGGGAATTTTCGAAAAAATCTGAAAATTTGAAGTTTTAGCTTCGGGGTCCGGACCTTGGGAAAAAAGTTCAGACCTTCCGCGCGAAATTGAGATTCCAGCTTCGGGGTTCAGACTTTTTCTGGGAGAAGGTTCAGACTTTTTTGATCTGAACAGTCCGGTAAGAAAAGTAATTTCTTTTCTTGTAGGGGCCTTTGGAGATATTATTACAAAAGGGTTTTGGACCCTCTTCTTCTTTGGAGAGTGCAAGAGAAAAAGAGGAGAGCTCCAAGGTGGGCTTCTTGGATTTTTCTTCTCCAACACATCTCACTACTTGGCTTCTTCTTCATCCTTCTCCTCTCCACCATCGGAACTTATACCAAGAGCTTGAAGGAAGGTAAGAGCTTGAAGAAGAAGAAAGTTTGGAGCCCTAGTTCTCATCCTTTGCACTTCCAAGGCAGGATTTGAGCTTAAAAAAGGTTATGAACTCATCTTTTCCTTCTCTTCGAGGTTTTGTTGTTGGAAACCTAGTTTTTGAAAACTAGGATTTTTTTTAGGGCTTTTTGATTTAGAGCTTTTATGGTGGAATTGATGGGTGTAGAACACTCTTATAGGTTGGTTTTGAAGTGTTCTTGCTTTGATTTCAAGATCTTGCAAGGTTTCTTGAGCTAAACAATTTTCCACCCATTTTTCTTATAATTTATAAGGAATTTCGTAATTAGATTTTTGTGATGTTTTGACCCTTTGGAAACTTCTCTTAGGGCATAAAAGAAAGTGTGGGCTACTTTGTTGGGATCCTTCACAAGGATTTGGCCACTATCTGGTGGGTTTGACCTCACCGAAATAGGTGAACTCCCTCTACATCTCCAATAGATTTTTAGGGTATCATTGTTATATTAAACATATATCGTTTGATTTATCATGATTTATGATCATGCATTTAAAACCATTCATGCGTAGAAAATTTCATACTCTATGTAGTAGAGGTAAATATTGTATGTGCATGGACACTTTAAGGGGGGATTGAATAGGAATTATCATGAACTTAAGAGTTTGGATATGGATAGAGAACATCTATACATGTTATAGAATTATTGGAACATGTTATGCATATGATCATGTACAAATGGATATTATGACATTAGTGCCATCTAGTGTAGTAAGATACAAGTAGAAAACTTCTAAACATGTACAATCAAGATGAAATTGTGAGATTCCATGTTTGAGGCATGATGACAACTTGAAAATCCTTTACTCTTTCATTATGCAAGATAATGCTAATATTATATATGAAACATTGACACTATGATACTATACTCCGACCTAAAGATCGATGATACCATTCCGTGTTTTAGACACGATGATCACTATTCCGTGTTTTAGATAAGATGATCGAGACTTGATTGCTTGCCGTTTGTGCTAATTCGCACATATTTGGTAGGGTCGCTCCTTCCAAGCCGGCACTCCGGAGTTGGCCATTCGCGACATATGTTCGTCATGCGGGATTGGGTGCCGATTAGGACGTCGTTGAATAGGCATAGCTCCGTTGGGGGGTGGCACCACAGGACCATGAGGCGTGGCTCAAGCTTAAACTCAAAGAAAATCTTCAAGAGAAAATAATTAAAGTTAACTAAACTTGACATTGAACATGTGAAGACCTGAATTGTTGTGAGTTGAGTTACTAGTGGATTGGTAGCTTGTTGGCACATTTTGGGTGTGTTAGAGTTGTCTATGTGCGAAAGGGACGCGAAAATCAGATCTGGTGCGAAAATTTGCACAAAGGAGATGCACGGAAGTGCGGTGGTTGTACAGTTATGGTTTGGAGATCTTTGAGTATACTTTTCGGTGTGTTGGGACCCTCGGTTCGTCAAATGGACGAGAAAAATGGACTCTGTGCGAAAAACTGTGCGAAATACACTATTTCTGGGTTTTTTGGGAGCTAAGTGGTGTGTTTGGGTGTACGGGGAGCTATGAACCGGGCTCACGGCGGCCGGCTCATGAGCCATGCACCGGAGGGTGCAGCGCGGTGCATGCGGAGGCGTGCACCGGGTCCAGGTGGGCGACCGCGGGGCCGGTGCACGAGCGATGCACCGGGCAAACGCGCACCGCGCATGCACGCGCGCGCGTGGCGCGCCCCCGTGCGCGTGGGCCGGGCTGCACTGTCGCCACGCCCGCGCACCTGGTGTCGGTCGGACCGTTTGGTCCGACCCCCCTTGCACCGGATCTGGTGCAAGGGGGATGGGTGTGAGAGGGGAGTTGGTGAAGTGTGTTGTAGTGCACCTCAAGCCCAATTTTGGAACTGGTTAAGGCTATTTAAGAGGGCTATTTGGCATGGGGCTTCTCTTTAGGACATCTTATACTTCTTAGCTACTTGGGAGTCCAAGATAAAGCCATCATCTTCTTCTTCTCCACCATGGAAACCCTCATTTGTGAAGCTTGGTCATTGCTGTTTGAGCATCCCACTACGTCACGTTTTCTTCCAGGAGGGCTCCCGAGCTGTAGGAGAGGAGTTTTTGGGTCATTTTTGCAGAGTTCTCTTCACAACTTCCAGATCTACAACTTTCTTATTGAAGAGAGAACCTAATTGAAGCTCTAAACCAGGTAAATATAGCAATCTTTGAGACACTTGTTTTCTGTGGAGGATTCTGAGCAGAGTTTAGTGTTTTTATTCCCCTGGGGTGCACAAATGGAATTTTTAGTTGATTTTTGTTGGGATATTTTCAGGACTTCTAGACCTACAATTTTCGTATTTCCTAGATCCTCAAATTTGGGCTCTAAGATAGGTAAATTAAATCATTTCTGGGACTCTTGTGCACAGTTAAGATTTTAAAACTAGTTTTGAGTTATGCATGGTGTTTTTGCTCCCTAGGACTGAAGAAGTGGAATTTTAAGCTCATTTTTGGGGGCTTTTCACCAGTACTCAGAGACCCACACTTTTTGTGTTGAAAAGGAGGACTAAATCTTGATCTAAAATAGGTAAATGTCATCATCTTTCAAGCCCTTTATTCAGATTCCAATTTTGGACAGCATGTGGTAAATTTAGGATTTTGCTTTGCTCTCTTGGTGGAATGTGGAAATTTAAATTGGGTTATCTTCTAGACCCCAAGAGGAACAAATTGATACCTTAATCACGAAATTTGGATAAGAATTGATACACCATATCTAAGTTCCTTTCAGCCTTTTTGCTGTTGAAAATCTGCATGTATGTTTGAATGGCATTTATAGTAAATTGAGGGTTTTATATAATTTCGTGGTTAAGTGTACTTGAGGTGGTCAATTTTAAAGGATGAGTATAATCTTAGGTGCAAGATGAACAAGTTTACTTTTGGGTTCAGCATGTAAAGGTGTTTCCATTGGAAGTTATTGCAAGTTGAACCTCAGCTTATATTTCCACATCGAAAATTTGGGGTAGTAAGGTGTTCTTTTCTTGGACTTATGAAAAGAGTGATTTTAGTTGTTGTAAACTCTTTGGTAATTTGACATTAATTGGAAACCTAAGGAAACAAATGTGGGGCTGAGGTAATAGAGTTACTAGATATATATATTAGATCATAAGTTTTCTCTATTGATGCAAGTCTATGGAACCCGGGCAAGTTGTAATGTCTTTATAGTAATTCTTTCCAACAGGAAGCTCAAGGCATATTACGAGTTGTTGGAGAAGCATCGAACAACATACCTTGGTCACTGAAAGTCTTTGCAACTAAATTCCAGTTTACTGAGCTAGCAGGTGGGTTGTTGAGCACATCGAAATTGCGGCCTACAAGTCGACTCAACCAAAAGTGCAACCTTGTGTGATGCTTACAATCTATATGGGTTAACCATGCTTATATTTAAGTTTCTTGTTGAAAACTATATTGATCATGTGTGAGAACTATTCCTTGATATCTAGACATATAGATAGGCCATATCTCTTTTATTCATGCTATACTATTCATGTTGGAATCAAACTTAGGAGAAAACTCTTTTCTTTCCTCTTATGCTATTATTGCTCTGGTTAGAGAGCGGGGATGGGAATAGTATAGCTATATTATTGAGTCAGGTGGGATAGCACCAGATTATCGACTCGGGTTATTGTTTCGGCAACCGCGAACTATGGGCGATTGGACCGATTAGTGTTATGCATCAGTTGGGGCTGGGTTTTTCATTGTGGATAGAGTGAGTCTCCACTTTGAGCATAGTGTCAACTTTTGCCTGATTTACTGAGATACTTGACAGAGCTATTGGACATGGGTTACTTATTGACTCGAGTGGGTCGCGCCCATCGAGTGCCACTCCGGAGTAGGCGAGATCGGGATAGTATACCGGTGAGAGAGATTGATACTTGAGTATGATTCCACGCCGTTGATACACGGTGGTGATGCCACGCCGTTGATACACGGTGGTGATGCCACGTCGTTGATACACGACGGTGAGGGGTTCTATTGAGATTGATTTATACAGGCAAGTCTGGGCCTATACAGGGCCATGTGATTGGGTTATACTTTGGCAATTATCTTTCCATGATGCATACATATATACATATTTGAGATTCATACAGTTGAGGATATCATATAGCTCAGTAGTTGTCTTTTTATGAGGTATGCATGTGTCTATTTGAGATCATACAGTTGGAGATATTATTGGTACACGAGGGTCGTGATACATTCATTCATGCATACTCTTGACATTATTCAGTTGGTTTTGGGCATAGTAGAGTAGTTTCCTTTTTAGCTATTACTGTTATTCTTCTTACTATCACCTACTTTGCCCTTATGGTAGACTCGGTGGGTAGGTCGGAGGTTCGATGATTTACCCACTGAGGACTGCTGTTAGTAATTCTCACACCCGTTGTTGCTCCCCAGTGATCTCTTCTGGAGCAGTGATACAGGCAGAGCGCAGCAAGGGAGTCGCGGACTAGATAGAGCTCCACCCCGATGGTTCTGATAGAGGTCGCCCTATAGTTTATTTATTTCTTTCAGTTTTTTTATGTACCCCGACTACTGTATATTTGGTCTGGCTGGAGCCAGCTTTATGTATTTATGTCAGTCCCAGAGTTGTATTCTTTTGGTGTTGTTGTTAGATATGTTTTGGAGTTGCTCTTATTATATTTGTTGGAGAGTTGTTGGGTTTGGTGTTATGTTGTTTATGTTTGGGAAAGCCTTGTGGTTGTATGTCTATAGTTCATTTCAGTGGAGTTGTTGTATCTTTCATCATGGATTGGATTTTGTAGTCTTGATTGGAGTTTATTCTTAGTGGTGGAGGCTTGTTTGGTGGTGGTTATTTAGTAGTATTTGTCTGTTTAGTGGTGTTTGTTTATACAGTAGTTTATGTTCATTCCTCGCTCTGAGCCACTTTTTGTGGCTATATATTCTCTTGTACACTACACCTAGTTGCTTGAGTTATTGTATCACTTCGTATATGTGGAAAATACTACATATACGGCGGATCTGTTGTCAAATTCGGCTTCTGGTTTACACCCGGGTCGTGACAGAACATCACATAGATAATATGTGGTGGCCCAAATCCCCGTGTAACTTGCCCACGTGGTCCGCGGTGAGAAAACAACTATTATATTGGTGTAACGAGTGCGTAACGAGTCAAACAGACGTGAAAAATGGACTCAGCGCGCGAAAATACTAGAAAACAACTATTTTGGGCTCACTGGGCCATATTTGGAGTGGGTCAATCCACGGCCCACTGCACGTGCACTAGGCGCAGCAGGCCGCGGCGCGCGGCACATGTGTGATGACCTGGATCTCCACAGAGCTGTTGTAGTGCGTTGGGTGGCTTCTGGAGGCCTACGTGGTGTGTCGGCGGTGATTGTGCACAATTTGGACATAAGTGTTGGACTTTGGGCTTAAATGGACCACGTGGGGGATCGGTTGACTCCGTCGGATCTTTAGAAGTGGTTTCGCGCGAAACGGATATTAAAATTGGGCTCAGCGTGAAGTTCGGACAAAAGAACACCTTTCCGAATGCATTCGGCAAATTTTAGGAATGGAATTTGGCAAATCGGACACCGGATTTGGATTCAGCGCGCGAAAACGGTCAAAATGGACTATTTACATGTATTTTTCGGAGCTTGCTACAGTAATTTTACTGTTCACTGCCGGAACAGTGTTCCCGGCGTATGGCCGGCACCGGCAGCGGCAGCGGGCAGCGGCGGCGCAGGCTCGGGCAGGCGGTGCGCGGCCGCAGGCAGGCGCTCAGGGCCGCGGGCAGGCGCTCAGGGGCGCGGGCAGGCGCGCGGTCCACGCGGCCGGCGTGCACCAGAGGGAGGCCACGTGGCGGTTGGTGATTGGACGGTTCTGGCGGCGCGGTCCACGGGGGTTTTGCGGGTGCACGGTGGACCTGTGTGGGACACGTGGAACCTTGTGATTCGCGGGTGTTGTGGACCCGGTCCACGGAACAGGAGCTGGTTGCCTCGGGATGCGTGCACGGCATGGGCGCGGCAGCGGCGACGTGCGCGGCATGGGCGCGGCAGCGGCGAGGTGCGCGCACGTGGGCACGAATCCCGAGGCGGTGGCGCGCGAGGCAGCGGCGCGGGTGAGGCCACGTGTCGCGCAGGGAGTGGGCTTTTCGGCTGTGCGCTGTGCGGGTGCCACGTGGCGCTCAGGGGTTGGCCGTAATTGGTGTTTCCTGTTCGGAGGACACAACGGGAATTATCTGAATTGTTTGTTTTGGATTTGCTCTATAAGCAATCCGAGGGAGCTTCACTGGGGGATTTCGACCCCTTAGAGCCCTCAGCTCAAAGGGAGCTGTGAAGGAGATTTGATCTCCATGAAGAGAGGAATACACCTGCTAAGTTTCGGATTTTTCGGTGCCACGGATTTCGAGATTTCTATTTTACCGGCGCGGCGCGACGTTTCTTCTTCGGTGTTCTTCTCAGTCGTATTTCGGTGTACGAGCTCCCCCGGCCTACCCCGAGCACCTTTTTCTGTGATTTTTACGCCGTTGGCTTCACGACAGGTAGAGCTTCAACTTTTGTGTTTTGAGCTCCCCCTATTTCAGAGATCTTCTTGGAGTTTTTCAAGCTTATATTTGACCCATTTTCCACTACGGAGTTTTGGACAGCACATCGGTATTTCGGCGATATCATTGCGCACATGCGTCGGATTGAGGCCTGCCAGGAGGCGTTTTACATCTACACATCGCAAGGAGCATCCTCTAATTTCGTTGGATTTTTCTGGGTTTTTCCCAAAGGTGAAAAATCCCTGTTCCCAGAGATAAGTGCTACAGATTTTTGGTACAGGATTCTTTCGAGAGGGTCACCTTGCCGATTTTATATCTCAGCCTACAGGTATCGGATTTGGGCGTACGAGTACTCGTTTCGATCGACTCGACGCGAGGATCGCAGCGGAAATTTTTCAGGAATTTTTGGTCTCCATGTCGCAGGTAAAAATAGGGCATCTTTGGGACTAAATTCTGGACAGCATGTATTTGGATACATGTGTGCTTATCTGTGTGTATGTTGGGGATATTTTTGTACAGTGATCGCGGCGGTTGATCTTTTGGGCTAGAGCACTTTTCGGACTTGGATTTAGCGATCGAGGTGGGTGGTTGCTATACTCCTCATTTTCTGACATACCCCTAGGAATATTAGAGAGATCCTCTCATTGGTTACATTGAATGATCAACTATGGACATGCATGCTTAAATTAAAATAATTGTAAGCCTATCATATGGAAATTACAATTGTGGAAATCTGATAGTGGTTGGGATTTATACATGTTTGTATGGATATAGTATTGGCACTTAACCTTGCATGTGGAATTTACTTTCATGTTGGGATAAAATGAAATGTCTTGTGGGAGGATACCACTTGAGGATCTTTTGGGACATGCATAGGTGGATGATTTAGGTGTGGGAAAATTGTGGATTTTAGACATGTGTGGATGGATAATGATTTTAGCATGATGGTTATATCTATGCGGAGCTATTAATTGATACACATGTGGAACCACTATTTGGCACACTTTCTTTATCTTTTATGAGGACACTTGCATGCTTGTATGGACATCTAGATAGGCCATCTTTTATCGCTACACTTTCATGCTGGAACTTGACTTAGGAGAAACCTTGTTTGCTTCTATTCTCCTTATTCTTTAGTCAGGTGGTTATTATTGCTCGGGTTTGAGCAGGGGTTTGGGATAGTGTAGCCGGGGCCTAGATTGTGGATTTTGGGTTTTGGCGGCGACCGCGGATATTGGGCGGTTGACCGGATGTCGGTTATAGGACATCGGTGATAGGGCATGATTATGGACTAGAGGGCTTTGTGGCAACCGCGGATTTTGGGCAGTTGACCAGAGGTCAGAGGTTGGACTTGATGTAGTCGGTAGAGTTGCGGCTACCGCGGATAGTATGCGGTTGACCGGATGCATGTTATTTTACCCGATTTTGGATTGGGGGATTATAGCAGCTACCGCGGATAGTAGGCTGTTGACCGGATGTCGGATGTGGGACATGTTTGTGATTATGGGTTATTCCGGCGACCGCGGATATTGGGCGGTTGACCGGAGGTCGGTTGTGAGACCTGGTTGTGGATTGTGAGGTATTGCGGCGATCGCGGATTTTGGGCGATTGACCGGATGTTCATTTGTGCATCAGATTGGGGGATCAGTATTCTTTTAGTGGAGGGGTGTGTTCCACTGGGGCTTTATAGTTGTGATCCAGTCCTGCTTTTGATACTTATCACACCGGCGCGGTTATTGCTTGGTGATGCTTTCCTCGTGTGGGTCGCTCCCCTCGAGTTCCCCTCCGGAGGCCGGGGCCAGACAGTTATTGACAGTTTTGCTATCACATCGGCGCGGCTGATGTGCCCGATGATGAGGGCGGCAGCAGGAGTATTGCTATCACATCGGCGCGGCTTACTTGCCCGATGATGAGGGCGGTACAGATTGGGTTCATCTGGGACGGTTGGCTACTGTTACATATGGTTATTCCAGTCTAGGACTGCATTTAGAGGCATAGCAGTGGTAGTTTTCTTTCTTCAGCAGTCATTATTGCTTACCACACTTCTTTCCCTTTTTGCCTCTGGTAGACCTAGTGGGGGTGTCAGAGTTTGAGGTTTTACCCACTAGGGGAGGCTACTGGTTTACTAGTAGTTCTCACCCCCATTCTTCTTTCCTCTTTTTCTTCTCCCTAGTTTTGCAGTGTCTTCTACGGGTGCTACTAGGCTTTCAGTGGCGGGTCGAGGATGTTGGTTTTTGGATCCCCAAAGATCTAAATAGGTACTATCAAACAACTATAGGGGGGGTGAATAGGTGTAATACTTATAAAACCAATCTCAGTGCAAAATAAAAACCAATGCGGAAAATAAAAATAGCACACCGAGATTTACGTGGAAACTCCAATCCAGGAGAAAAACTACGGGACCAACACGCAATAACAATCCACTAAGAAAAGAAGAATAACAAGTTGATTACCGACTCCACGGACTCAACCCCTCCTTCAACTTCTTCGGACCTTGCGCTCCACCAATTGCACGTCCACTGCACACGTTCGAATCCACGAACGCCACTCGAATCCACGAGCACACGTTTCGAATCCACGAAACGCCTTCAACACATCGAATCCACGATGCTACGTCGAATCCACGACGCAAACTTGATAAAAGCTTCGATGGTGATCCTTTGCTTAGATTATCATTGAGGAACCGTAGAAGGAATCTCTAAGCAAAGACTAGATCAATTCGACAAAAGATAGATCTTGGAAGAACCGTCGAATTTACCTAAAAGAGGCTATAAAGAAGAACGATAAAAACCTAGCCTCTAGGGTTGCTTTCAAGTGTTTTATAAATTAATCGGTAGTTCTTGAGAAACCCTAAGTGTCTATTTATAGGTTAGAAACCTTTGGAAAGAGATAAGCATCAAAAACTGACTTAACAGATTTTTTCCCGCACGACGGTCCGGACTGGATTGGTGTGACGCCCCACTTCCCAGGGGGTCACCCATCCTAGAACTACTCTAGCTCTAGCACGCTTAACTCCCATGTTCCTCTTGGATCTTGCTACCATCCAAAATGCTATAGCCGGGTTAGAGATTTTGGTCCTATTATATCATTTATATATAGGACTAATCCAAATTCCGGGGGTGTCACATTCTTCCCCACTTTAAGCCCTAACGTCCACGTCAGGCTCAAGCACACTCACTAGCACCAGGCGATGTGAGACTCGTCTCGCTAGCCTTAGCTGACCTTGTAGGGAGCTGCACTCCACCTACAACGGTCATTAGCCGGGGAGCCTCGCTCTACCCGCTATATAACCCTGGCTCAGCCGAGACTCATGTCACATTTCCGGCTGGTGAATGGCTCTGATACCAACTGTGATGCCCCACTACCCAGGGGGTCACCCATCCTAGAACTACTCTAGCTCTAGCACGCTTAACTCTTATGTTCCTCTTGGATCTTGCTACCATCCAAAATGCTATAGCCGGGTTAGAGATTTTAGTCCTATTATATCATTTATATATAGGACTAATCCAAATTTCGGGGGTGTCACAATTGGCTCGGTCCGGACTGTCGTCTTTTTTTCAGCAATTCCTGAAAAAACAAGGTTCGGGGTCCGGACCGTGGATTTCAGTCCGGACTGGAATTCTGATCCGGACTGGTTCAGGACTGTCGTCTTTTTTTCAGCAATTTTTCTGAAAAAAATAGTTTGGGGTCCAGACTGGAATTCTGATCCGGACTCGTTCAGGACTGGAATTCTGATCCGGACTCTGAACATCCAATTTGTCCAGTTTTTGATTTTTAAGCAATGAAAACTTATCCAAGTGTTTCTAAACTACACAAATGTATTCGGATCACCAAAATTATTTAGTTAAACGCACCTGATCAATCCGAATCCATTTTCCTTGAAATTGATGTATATGATCCACAATTCTTCAACTTCAATCTTCAAGACTCAAAACACTGAGTGTCAACTTGAGCTCTTGTTGAATCTTCTCTGAGTCTTTGATTGCTGATTGACAATTTGATCACTTCAAGACTCCGACTCAACTCACGAAATATGCCAACACAAAAAGCCGTAACAATCTTCCCCTTTGGCAATTTCGTGACAAAACCCAAAAATACATAAAACGCTCAAGACACTCATCTTAAACCAAAAAATCGAAACTCAATGTCATCACCAAAACATTGACTTTCTTTGCGTGAAAGATCCAATAAACAAAAATTACATTTGAACCAGTCTTAGAACAAACTCTATGACTTAGGACTTGGAGTCTTAAAGTGATGTAGATCTTGCAAAATAAAACTCCAAACAAATCAAAAGTCAGTTGTCAGAAATTAAAATTATATCCTACATTTGATTCGTCCTTTTGGTTCTTTTTGTTTTTCGGCTCCTTTTTCATCATCTCTTTTCTTTATCTCCCCCTATCTTGAGCATCTCTGTTCTCCCCCTATTTCTGTTCTCCCCCTATTTCTGTTCTCTCCCTTTTTGTCACAAATTGTCAAACAGTGAATGTAGGCAAAAAGAAATCACTAACAGTATTAGTTTATAGAGAAAGAGAGATAAAAGCACAATTCCGGTATATAACAAAAATGCAGATTTCTTACCGATACTCGAAGGCAAAAATCACAAAAATTCTTGAAACAAATCCAAATTTTGAAATCTTTCAAATTACCGATTTGCGTGCAATCAAGAAAATCAATTTAAGTGCTTGAAAATTGTGAGATCGCATAGATGTCATTCAATCTAATTAATTTTACAAAAATTAAAAAGATTTACTCCGAAATCATGAAAAACAAAGATAAGACATTATAAACCGTTTTTCATATTATATACGTCAAACACAAGTCATCAAAAATAATCTTGAGATCCAAAGTCTATCAAGATGTAACGGATTTACAAAGATGACTTACAGAGATTTCCAAATGACATCAATTTTGAATTTTACCCTTCTAGATTGAGATATGCATTAAAATACCTAAGGGTGGCTCTTTGAGCATCTTTTAACTATCCCACCTTATACCAACCAGGAGATTGTTCAAAATAAGAACTTTGAATTTAAATCTCCGAATGCTTCAACTAAAAATTTCAAAAAAAATATTTTTCAAGCATCAAAACATGTGGTAGCTTCACACACAGACCGGACGACCGGGGTGGCAGCTCTTTCCAACATATGGTTGTAGTTTTCACACTCCTTTCGGATGTAACTCTTTCCACATCTTTTGCAATTCATTTCATTACCCTTGTAAGAAAATGCAATCTCTTATGTGAAAGAATTAAATCCCAAATTTTAGTCTATTGGTTGTCTCATGTTTATCACAATGAATTCACACAACCGAGATAGGTTAAGCATCTTAAGATCACACAAGATTACTAAAATTTGATGAATATAACTATCAAAAACTCCTATAATGAAATATCTTCAAGAATTATGATTATGGAGTAAAGTTGATAATTCATATAAAATTAAATTAGAGTGATTGAAAGTGAAACCCTTTTTATTCAATGCACTTGTTCGTTAAAACCCTTTTGTTCAAAAACAAAACATAAAAACGAAGAACATTGAAAACATGTAATGCAGAGATTCAGAAAAATATGAAAGGAAAACCAATCAAAGCATTACATACAGTCATAAGCTTTTTAGAACTTAAGACAAGGAAAGATATCACCTTTTCGAATCCAAAATCATCGAATTTTGAGTTGTCTTGATTCATTGTGGCTGGGAGATGATAGCTTTGACTGTTGATCCACCTTAGGTCTTTGCCTCGCGATGATCCACTTGTATGATTGATGTTGTGGCTCGGACCTTTGGTGGTTTGAGTGAACTCCTTTGACTTGATGAGTCTTTTGTTTCCGTTGAGTTCGCTCCGTAGATGAAGTTGCCGAAGAATTCCTCTTTCTCTTTTTCGGGCACATCTTCATCAAGTGTCCTTCAAGTCCACATTGGTGACAAGTTCTTTCTTTCAATTTAGTTGTGGAACTTGAAGCCTTCACAGTTTGGTTCTTTTTAAATCCCAAACCAACCTTGCTTGTTTGACCTAATCCGGACATACAATCAAGTTTCTTCGAACCGGTTGAAAGCCTTTGTATGTCGGATTTAAGTCGATGATCTTGCTTGGTCAAAGTTTGGTTGGTGACATGAATTTCCTCAAACTGTTTTTCTAGAAAATCAATCTTGTTAATGTGGGAATTAATGATCGTTTCCGATTGATTTATCTTTTCTTGGAGGATTTTATTATTATCCAATAAAAGCTCTCGTTCCTCCTCGAGATCATGAAGTTTGATCTTTAAAGCCTGATTCTCGTCTTGAATCTCAAGTCGTTGCTTCCTCAACTTCTTAATATGCTTGGCCATCTTCTTTGATTCCGTAAGAAGTTGTTGATATGCCTCAACGAGTTCTTCTTCGTCCGACTCCCCCTCACTTGATGACTCTTCGCCGGATGTTGATATTTCATACAAAATCAAAGGAGCAGAGTCAGTGATTTGAGATGATAAGCAAAAATTAGAAGAGGAAATTTGAGAAGCATGAAAGGCAACGACTTTTTCCTCTTTACTTGAGGTCGATTCATTAGAAGTAGAATCGTCCCAAGTTTTCGCTTGCAAAGCCTTCTTTTTATATGATTTCGGAGAAGGACAATCCGTTGAAATATGGTCGTAGCCTTTGCATCTGTAACATTGGATTTCCCCTTCGAATTCATCTTTTTCCTTAGAAGGTTTTGCAAAGCTTTTGAGGTTAGAGGATTTAGAACCCGATGATCCTTTAGATGGTTTCGAGGATGAAGATCCATCGGTTCGATTCTTCCAAAACTTCCGACGAAATTTCTTTACGATCCGCGCCAATTGTTCTTCAAAATCGGCAAAAGAGATTTCAGCATCGGAACTTGATTTGCTATCTTCTTCCTTTGTTGATTTGAATGCAATACCTGTAAGCTTAGAAGAAGACTTGGAAGAAACTTGATTAGTAGGAAAAGTCATTTCATAAGTTTGTAGAGCACCTACTAATTCCTCTACTCTCATCTCATCCGGATGACTAACGGTTTCAATGGCGGTAACCTTTGCCCTAAACCGTTCCGGAAGAGTCCGAAGTATCTTTCTTACAACTTTCGACTCCGGGATCTTTTCTCCTAAATTAGCACAAGTATTGATTACATCTTGAAGTCTAGTGTAATAATCTGTAAACAATTCATGCTCTTCCATATGAATAGAGTCAAATTGACTTGTAAGCATCTAGAGCTTTTGAATTTTTACAAGATTAGTACCCTCATGTGTAATTTTGAGAATATCCCAAATTTCCTTCGCGGTTTCACACGCGGAAATTCGTGTAAATTCAGTCAAGGAAAGAGAATTATATAAAGCGTTCATACCTTTCCCATTGTAAGAAGATCTTTCGATTTCCTCTTTGGACCATCTAGAGCGAGGTTTTGGGGTAGTAGAATTTCCTACTTCCTCATCAGGATGCACCCAACCGTATTCCACGGTTTGCCATACCCGCTCATCAATTGAGATGAGAAAAGCTCTCATCCGCACTTTCCAAAAAGCATAATTAGTCCCATCAAAAAGAGGAGGTCTAAAAATATTACCACTTTCACCCGTCATGATAGATAAACCTAAAACCCGCTCTGATACCAATTGTTGGTTTTTGGATCCCCAAAGATCTAAATAGGTACTATCAAACAACTAGAGGGGGGTGAATAGGTGTAATACTTATAAAACCAATCTCAGTGCAAAATAAAAACCAATGCGGAAAATAAAAATAGCACACCGAGATTTACGTGGAAACTCCAATCCAGGAGAAAAACCACGGGACCAACACGCAATAACAATCCACTAAGAAAAGAAGAATAACAAGGTGATTACCGACTCCATGGACTCAACCCCTCCTTCAACTTCTTCGGACCTTGCGCTCCACCGATTGCACATCCACTGCACACGTTCGAATCCACGAACGCCACTCGAATCCACGAGCACACGTTTCGAATCCACGAAACGCCTTCAACACATCGAATCCACGATGGTACGTCGAATCCACGACGCAAACTTGATAAAAGCTTCGATGGTGATCCTTTGCTTAGATTATCATTGAGGAACCGTAGAAGGAATCTCTAAGAAAAGACTAGATCAATTCGATAAAAGATAGATCTTGGAAGAACCGTCGAATTGACCTAAAAGAGGCTATAAAGAAGAACGATAAAAACCTAGCCTCTAGGGTTGCTCTCAAGTGTTTTATAAATTAATCGGTAGTTCCTGAGAAACCCTAAGTGTCTATTTATAGGTTAGAAACCTTTGGAAAGAGATAAGCATCAAAAACTGACTTAACAGATTTTTTCCCGCACGACGGTCCGGACTGGATTGGCTTGGTCCGGACTGTCGTCTTTTTTTCAGCAATTCCTGAAAAAACAAGGTTCGGGGTCCGGACCGTGGATTTCAGTCCGGACTAGAATTCTGATCCGGACTGGTTCAGGACTGTCGTCTTTTTTTCAGCAATTTTCCTGAAAAAATAGTTCGGGGTCCGGACTGGAATTCTGATCCGGACTGGTTCAGGACTGGAATTCTGATCCGGACTCTGAACATCCAATTTGTCCAGTTTTTGATTTTTAAGCAATGAAAACTTATCCAAGTGTTTCTAAACTACACAAATGTATTCGGATCACCAAAATTATTTAGTTAAACGCACCTGATCAATCCGAATCCATTTTCCTTGAAATTGATGTATATGATCCACAATTCTTCAACTTCAATCTTCAAGACTCAAAACACTGAGTGTCAACTTGAGCTCTTGTTGAATCTTCTCTGAGTCTTTGATTGCTGATTGACAATTTGATCACTTCAAGACTCTGACTCAACTCACGAAATATGCCAACACAAAAAGCCGTAACAGAGGAGAGAGGACTGCTGAGTAGATAGCTGGACTGTTGGTGTACCCAGATTTCCTCAGACGGTTGTACTTTTACCTTTGGGACTGGCTTTTGCCAGCAGGTTGTATTTATTTTGGTGAGCTGGGAGAGACAGATTTATCATTTATACAGATGTATTGTATTTTATTTCCAGCTTCAGTCTGAGATGTATTAGTTTTTAGTTCAGCTCTGTTTTTATTGCTCTTTTATTATATCTCTTATATCTGAGCAGGTAGTTGGCGCTTCGTGTACGCAGGAAATTCTGCGTGCACGGCAGATCTGTAGACGGGCTCGGGTTCTGGTTTTCACCTGGGGCGTGACAGATTAGGTGGTATCAGAGCTTAGGGATAGGTCGGTTGGGACTTAGGAAACCCTAGGCTTTTGTGCGGACCCTAGGATGTTAGTGCGTGAGAGACGCGACATTTTGCGAAAGTCGGTGATTTATTTATTTGACTCTTCCTGTGAGTGAAGAGGGATCGACATATCCTATTTTTGTGGGTCAGTTATGTTGGCTGCAGACAACATAAAGTTACAAAAATAGAGGGATATCTTTGACTTTCGCTAGATTGGGTCGAGTGTTTGGGGTGTGCTGATTTGCGGTTTTGTCGTGGTGAGCGTTGTCTCCCCGACGTTGGGCCCTGACCCGGGTGCACCTTGGTGCGGCAGTTGGGTCTGAGCTGGTTGTTTCGGGCCGGATACCCAGACTGGAGTCTGAGAGCTCCGGACCCGAAGGGTAGTAGTGTTGGGAGGGCAGATCAGCGGAACAGTGACACAGTGGTCGGAGCAGTGCAGTGGCATAGTTGTCGGAGCAGTGACAGTTGTCGGATCAGCGCAGTGACACAGTGGTCGGATCAGCGCAGTGGCACAGCTTTCGGAGTAGCGAGTAGCTCCCTCCATCTCGATGTTTAGTGCTGGGGCATCGAGGCAGGGTGGATAGTTGACAGCGGGAAAGCTGTGGGATTGAGTTTGGAGCCTTTGGAGACAGGATCTTGTTCGGTGGGGGGATGGAGAGTACTTGGAAGCCTTTTGCGTCAAGAGTTAACGCAGTTGCTGAACTACACGCTCCATGTGTAGAGGGACGGGGCGCATAGGATATGAGTGTCTGAGAGTGGATTGCGCCAGGTTACCTTTTTTTACACGTTGGGTCCCTCCATTACGGATTTGGGACGCCTCATTGGAGTAGGCGCCGGGTATGGAGCGTGGCATTGAAGTTCCTTTGGATTGGGATCTGCCGCCTGAGGCGAGTTCTGATTGAGGCGCTTGGCGCCGGGTGATGGAGGGCAGATCAGTCGGATGAGGCATTTTCGATTTCTTTTCCAGGATAGTGGATTTTTTTAGACTGTCAGATCGTATAGGTTACAGCGGTCGGTGTGGTGGTAGGTTTGAGTTGTCCCGGGCTTTTGGGTTCGTATCTTTTGATACGGGAGTATTCCCTTCTTGGTGGGTAGTGCTTTTGCTTCATTGCTTGGGTTAGGGGTAGGATGGTCACCACGTGCACGGGAGGCTTATTTTCCCGATCTCACTTGGCCCGTAGAGGAGAGTTGTTAGTCCTGCCCGGTGCAGCTTGAGTCCTAGATTTTGTCGGTAAACCTGATGGTCTTGACTCAGCTGCGGGGTGTTGTTGTGGTACTCGTTGGGCTGGCTGGTTCGGTTTTTCTTTCGCGGCGGTTGATTATGCCGCGAGGACGGTTTCCTTGGGAAGTCAGGCCCGGAGGTGTTGGTGTACCTGGATTGCTTGAGGGTTATCTTCGCCTCTATGGCTTTGACTTCGTCAGCAAGGCGGATGTTTCGCAGTGGATGAGTAGCCTTTTTGGCTGGTGTGGTTGAGGGACCTACGGCAGCGCCGGGACTCGGGGATACCCCCCTTTGGATTACGAGTTCCTGGCTGTTCTCCTATCACAGTTGCCTTGCATGTCACTAGTTTGGGAGTTGAGGACGCAACTCCGGGATTCGATGGATAGGAAATTTTGTCTGACCAAGTGTGGCGCCTTTGGGGGCGCCGGTGCTATTCGAGTTGTGGATGGTTGGTTCACTTCGGCTTTGTGTGGATCCCCGGGAATTAGATGAAGTGACCATCTGGAGCTAGCACCCTTGTCGAGCATGGAGGATTTGATTTACCAGCTGTAAGGGTCCCGGGTCTTCCTGAGGGTGGACTTGTAATCTGGTTTTCTCGATTGCTTATGGCTGTGTGTTGATGCCGGAGAGTTGGGGAGTTGCTTCTACATCCCGATGGTTAACAAATTTGAGATCAGAGTCTACGTAATCAGTTGGGGGACTTATATCGGATACCTTGGGAGTATAGAGGTACTTGGATCGAGCTTTCGTGCCGATGGACTTGTGGTTGGATTATCGGGGCCCGGGGAGGAGCGGATGCTTGTACCGATGCAGAATACTTGGTAGCTCGAGCGGTTAGCCCAGCTGTACTTGGTTGAGGTGGTGCGGTTTTCTGGAGTGCCCGCCTCTATTTTGTTCTGGTTAGAGACCCGAGGATTGCATCGCGTCTCTGGAGGAGGTATTAGTCAGCCTTGGGAGCTTGAGTGGTTGATGATTGGATATTTACCCCTCTACTTGGTTGAGGTTCCGGGTTGAGGAATGACTTTAGTTTCGAGGACGAAACTTTCTTTTAGTGGGGGAGGATGTGATGACCTAGATCTCCACAGAACTGTTGCAGTGCGTTGGGTGGCTTCTGGAGGCCTACGTGGTGTGTCGGCGGTGATTGTGCACAATTTGGACATAAGTGTTGGACTTTGGGCTTAAATGGACCACGTAGGGGATCGGTTGACTCCGTCGGATCTTTAGAAGTGGTTTCGCGCGAAACGGATATTAAAATTGGGCTCAGCGCGAAGTTTGGACAAAGGAACACCTTTCCGGATGCATTCGGCAAATTTTAGGAATGGAATTTGGCAAATCGGACACCGGATTTGGATTCAGCGCGCGTAAACGGTCAAAATGGGCTATTTACATGAATTTTTCGGAGCTTGCTACAGTAATTTTACTGTTCACTGCCGGAACAGTGTTCCCGGCGTACGGCCGGCACCGGCAGCGGCGGCGGGCAGCGGCGGTGCGGTCTCGGGCAAGCGGCGCGCGGCCGCGGGCAGGCGTTCAGGGCCGCGGGCAGGCGCTCAGGGGCGCGGGCAGGCGCGCGGTCCACGCGACCAGCGTGCACCAGAGGGAGGCCACGTGGCGGTTGGTGATTGGACGGTCCTGGCGGCGCGGTCCACAGAGGTTTTGCGGGTGCACGGTGGACCTGTGTGGGACACGTGGCAGCTTGTGATTCGCGGGTGTTGTGGACCCGGTCCACGGAACAGGAGCTGGTTGCCTCGGGATGCGAGCGCGGCATGGGCGCGGCAGCGGTGACGTGCGCGCACGTGGGCACGAATCCCGAGGCGGTGGCGCGCGAGGCAGCGGCGCGGGTGAGGCCACGTATCGCGCAGGGAGTGGGCTTTTCGGCTGTGCGCTGTGCGGGTGCCACGTGGCGCTCAGGGGTTGGCCGTAATTGGTGTTTCCTGTTCGGAGGACACAACGGGAATTATCTAAATTGTTTGTTTTGGATTTGCTCTATAAGCAATCCGAGGGAGCTTCACTGGGGGATTTCGACCCCTTAGAGCCCTCAGCTCGAAGGGGGCTGTGAAGGAGATTTGATCTCCATGAAGAGAGGAATACACCTGCTAAGTTTCGGATTTTTCGGTGCCACAAATTTCGAGATTTCTATTTTACCGGCGCGGCGCGACGTTTCTTCTTCGGTGTTCTTCTCCGTCGTATTTCGGTGTACGAGCTCCCCCGGCCTACCCTGAGCACCTTTTTCTGTGATTTTTGCGCCTTTGGCTTCACGACAGGTAGAGCTTCAACTTTTGTGTTTTGAGCTCCCCCTATTTCAGAGATCTTCTTGGAGTTTTTTGAGCTTATCTTTGACCCATTTTCCACTGCGGAGTTTTGGACAGGACATCGGTATTTCGGCGATATCTTTGCGCACAGGCGTCGGATTGAGGCGTGCCAGTAGGCGTTTTTCATCTAGACCTCGCAAGGAGCATCCTCGAATTTCGTTGGATTTTTCTGGGTTTTTCCCGAAGGTGAAAAATCCCTGTTCCCAGAGATAAGTGCTACAGATTTTTGGTACAGGATTCTTTCGAGAGGGTCACCTTGCCGATTTTATATCTCAGCCTACAGGTATCGGATTTGGGCGTGCGAGTACTCGTTTTGATCGTCTCGACGCGAGGATCGCAGCGGCAATTTTTTGGGAATTTTTGGTCTCCATCTCGTAGGTAAAAACAGGGCATCTTTGGGACTAAATTCTGGACAGCATGTATTTGGATACATGTGTGCTTATCTGTGTGTATGTTGGGGATATTTTTGTACAGTGATCGCGGCGGTTGATCTTTTGGGCCAGAGAACTTTTCGGACTTGGATTTAGCGATCGAGGTGGGTGGTTGCTATACTCCTCATTTTCTGACATACCCCTAGGAATATTAGAGAGATCCTCTCATTGGTTACATTGAATGATCAACTATGGACATGCATGCTTAAATTAAAATCATTGTGAGCCTATCATATGGAAATTACAATTGTGGAAATTTGATAGTGGTTGGGATTTATACATGTTTGTATGGATATAGTATTGGCACTTAACCTTGCATGTGGAATTTACTTTCATGTTGGGATAAAATGAAATGTCTTGTGGGAGGATACCACTTGAGGATCTTTTGGGACATGCATAGGTGGATGATTTAGGTGAGGGAAAATTGTGAATTTTAGACATGTGTGGATGGATAATGATTTTAGCATGATGGTTATATCTATGCGGAGCTATTAATTGATACACATGTGGAACCACTATTTGGCACACTTTCTTTATCTTTTATGAGGACACTTGCATGCTTGTATGGACATCTAGATAGGCCATCTTTTATCGCTACACTTTCATGCTGGAACTTGACTTAGGAGAAACCTTGTTTGCTTCTATTCTCCTTATTCTTTAGTCAGGTGGTTATTGTTGCTCGGGTTTGAGCAGGGGTTTGGGATAGTGTAGCCGGGGCCTGGATTGTGGATTTTGGGTTTTGGCGGCGACCGCGGATATTGGGCGGTTGACCGGATGTCGGTTATAGGACATCGGTGATAGGGCATGATTATGGACTAGAGGGCTTTGTGGCAACCGCGGATTTTGGGCGGTTGACCAGAGGTCAGAGGTTGGACTTGATGTAGTCGGTAGAGTTGCGGCTACCGCGGATAGTATGCGGTTGACCGGATGCATGTTATTTTACCCGATTTTGGATTGGGGGATTATAGCGGCTACCGCGGATAGTAGGCGGTTGACCGGATGTCGGATGTGGGACATGTTTGTGATTATGGGTTATTCCGGCGACCGCGGATATTGGGCGGTTGACCGGAGGTCGGTTGTGAGACCTGGTTGTGGATTGTGAGGTATTGCGGCGATCGCGAATTTTGGGCGATTGACCGGATGTTCATTTGTGCATCAGATTGGGGGATCAGTATTCTTTTAGTGGAGGGGTGTGTTCCACTGGGGCTTTATAGTTGTGATCCAGTCCTGCTTTTGATACTTATCACACCGGCGCGGTTATTGCCCGGTGATGCTTTCCTCGTGTGGGTCGCTCCCCTCGAGTTCCCCTCCGGAGGCTGGGGCCAGACAGTTATTGACAGTTTCGCTATCACATCGGCGCGGCTGATGTGCCCGATGATGAGGGCGGCAGCAGGAGTTTTGCTATCACATCGGCGCAGCTTACTTGCCCGATGATGAGGGCGGTACAGATTGGGTCCACGGGCCGTCGTGCACCTGGGAATGGGACACGTGGCAGAATCTTATTGGGTCGGTGTTGTGGTCTGGGAGCACGGAGTAGGATAGTGGTTTACAGTGGACCGGGGTGGACACGTGGCCGCTTCCCATTGGACGGTCCATTGCTCGCGGTCTACGGAGCGGCGCAGGTGTATGGTGCACCGGGCTTGGACACGTGGCAGGTTTCTATTGGTTCGGTCCACAGGATTTCGTGCACCGGGTGCACTAGGCAGAGGCATGACACGTGGCGCCTCCCCATTGGTCGGATTACTGTGCGGGCAGGGGGGGCAGCTGGCGCGACTGGCGCGGGGCAGGCGCGGTCGGGGCCACGTGTCGCATCCGCATTGGCTGGAGTTGCTGTGCGCTGTTCGGCAGCCACGTGGCAGTCTGTGGATGGTGGAATTCGGTGTTTCCTGGTCGGCGGGACACAGAGGTAATTTCCTAAAAAGATTTTCTGGTTTTGGCTCCTTGTTTGCATCCGAGAGGGCTTCAATGGAGGATTTGGACCCCTTGGAGCCCTCATCTCGAAGGGCGCTGAGAAGATGAAATCTTCTCCTAGAAGAGAGGAACACTCCTGTCAAGTTTGAGAATTTTTGGTGGCACGCACTTCGAGATTTAGAATTTTTCGGCGCGGCGCGACGCTCGTTCCTTTGTGATCCCCTTCGCCGCATTTCGGTGCGTGGACTCTCCCGAGCTACCCCTGCAGCGTTTTCCGGGGATTCTTGCGCTATTGTCTTCACGACAGGTAGGGCTATGTTTCCCGTGTTTACTGGTTTTTCCCATTCCAAGCTTTTCATGGGTTTTTCAGATCATCTTGTGACCTCATTTTCTGGGGTGGAGTTTTGGACAGTGCTGCGGTATTTTGATGATATCTCCGCAACCGGGCATCAGATTGGGGTGATTCAAGAGGAATTTTGCATCTACATATCACGAGGAATGTCCCCAAATTTTCTTGGAATTTTATGACTTTTCCCCGAAGGTGAAAAGTCTCTGTTTACAGAACCTTGCGATTCAGATTTTGTGATTAGTTTATTTCGGGGTAGTTCCCTTGTCGAATTTGTATCTCAGCGTAGGAAACTCGGGTGTGAACGTGCAGGTACTCATTTCGACCGGTTCGTCGCGAGGATCGTGACAGTATTTTTCCTGGAATTCTTCAAGTAGATCTCATAGGTGAAAAAGGCAAAACTGTGGACTGTTGTGTTTGGGACAGATTTTGTGTAAGCATAGTTTGTTAATTGTGCATATTCTTTTGGGGTGCTTTGTGCAGTGTTGTGGTGATTGCTTAGACCGGGCGTGGACTTCACTGTTGGGACTAGAATTTAGCGCTCGAGGTGGGTGGTTGCTTTATTCCTCTTTTCTGATATACCCACTAGGAATATTAGAGAGATCCCCTCTATTGGACATATTGAATGGTCACCTAATGGACATGCATGCTTAACTAAATAATTGTGAGCCTATCATATGGAAAACATTATATTGGGAACTTGATAATGGTTGGAACTTATACATGCTTACATGGACATCATTTTAGCATTTAACCTTGCATAAGGGGGGGATGTACTTTCACGTTGAGATATTGTGAAACGTCTTGTGGGAGGGTACCACTTGAGGATGTTTTGGACAGACATAGGTGGATGATTCATGTGAGGGTGATTAGCAGGTTATAGACATGTGTGTGGTTGGATTATGATTTAGCATGATGGTTATACCCAGGTGGAGCTATTATTTGATACACATGTGGAACCACTATTCGTCACTCCCCTTCTTTCTTTCATGAGGAGATAGGCTTGCTTATATGGATATTTAGTTAGACCATTTCTGATCGCTACACTATTTGTTGGGACTTGACTAAGTAGAAACCCTATTGTTCCTTCTCCCCCTATTCCTTAGGCAGGCGGCTATTTGTTGCTCGGGTTTGAGCAGGGATTGGCATAGTGTAGCCAGGGCCTGGATTTTAGCTTCTGGGGTATTGCGGCTACCGCGGATAGTAGGAGGTTGGCCGGATGTCGGATGTGGGATATATTTGTGATTATGCGTGTTGTTGTGAACCCCTTGTTTTTGATTACCCGCTAGGCATTTGAGTAGCTTCTGTGGTTAAAAGGCTAAATGCACTTTATGTGTGGCAATGGCAGGCTTAATTGAGACTAAAACGGATATTGTTAGTACTTGCTTGATTGGGGATTATGATTGTAGAGCAGTAACATCATGTTAAAAGATAAGGCTAATCAATAATTGTGGGCTTTGGGTATGTGGCATAGGCAGGCACAGGCTATCTCATATTTACTTTTCTCATACTGTTCTCTACATGCTCTAACATTATAAAGGTTATCGACATCTGTTTTATTTTGTATCATCTTGGGACATTTGCATGCTTGTATGGTCACCTAGACAGGCCACCTTTTTCTGCTACACTATCATGCTGGAATTGACATAGGAGAAATCTTTTATTATTCTTTTCTCCTTTCACTTGAGGCTCAGGGTATTTGTAGCTCGTGCGCGAGCAGGGGGTTTGGGGATAGTGTAGTCAGGATCTTGGGTTTTGGGACAGGCAGGCTTGATGGCAGGGTATTGCGGCAACCGCGGACCTTGGGCGGTTGACCGGAGGTTGCTTATGCATCAGATTGGGTATCAGGTCTCTAGTGGATAGAGTTTCCCACTATTTGTCTATCTTGCATCAGGTTGAGATCGGGTCTTTCTTTAGTGGATGGGTTTTCCCACTTTGATCAGAGTCATGATCCAGTCCTGCTGATCTATGATACTTTTACTGAGGCATTATACTCGTGTGGGTCGCTCCCCTCGAGTGCCACTCCGGAGTGCGCGTTATACAGGCTTTGAGTCCTTGGGGCTCCTTTTCCCTATCAGTGTTATGCGTAGGCTGTCATACCCGATTTGGCAGGCACAGCAGGCAGTACCAGTGCTCACTGGTGGTCAGATTGGGTTTATTCAGGCAGGCACTTGTATTCTGATGCATACATTCAGCTATTCTCTTAGCTCAGTATTTAGAGGCATACTAGTGGTAGCTTTTCGTCAGTAGTCATATTCATAGCATACCACCTTCATTTCCTTTGCCTCTGGTAGACCTAGTGGGCGTGTCAGAGTTGAGGTTTTACCCACTAGGGGAGGCTACTGGTTTACTAGTAGTTCTCACCCCCATTCTTCTTTCCTCTTTTTCTTCTCCCTTGTTTTACAGTGTCTTCTGCGGGTGCTACTGGGCTTTCAGTGGCGGGTCGAGGAGAGAGGACGGCTGAGTAGATAGATCTCGAGGCAGGATGAGCATATTAGCTGGACTGTTGGTGCACCCATGTTTCCTCAGACGGTTATACTTTTACTTTTGGGACTGGCTTTTGCCAGCAGGTTGTATTTATTTTTTGGTGAGCTGGGAGAGACAGATGTATCATTTTTACAGATGTATTGTATTTTATTTCCAGCTTCAATCTGAGATGTATTAGTTTTAGTTCAGCTCTGTTTTTATTGCTCTTTTATTATATCTCTTATATCTGAGCAGGATACCGGCGCTTCGTGTACACGGGAAATACCGTGTGCACGGCGAATCTGTGGACGGGCCCGGGTTCTGGTTTATACCTGGGGCGTGACAGTGGCCTGGTTGGCTGATGCCCGCTGCAGCTTGGGCCGGGACACGCGGCGCGCTCGGATCAATTCGGGCGCAGCGTGTGGTGTCCCCTGTTTGGCGCCCGCAAGATTCGGGCGCCCGAAAGTGTACCCCAAAACCCAAATTTGGGTTTTCTTTGGATTTTGCCTATAAATAGGCCATTCTCTCCCCTTTTTTGGTTTTTTTGGCTTGTTCTTGGACCCCTATTCGATGAGAGCCTTCCTCATCAAGTCTTCTACTTCTCCAAGGATCTTGGGCATTTTAGGAGGCCGTGACATCGATGTTTTCCCTGACTCGGCGCACTTCGACGCTTCTCCGATTGTGGCCTTCTCCATCGATGCTTCGTCCGCGGGCTCCCCTGTGCTGATCTGTGGGAGTTTTTAACCGATTTTTAAGGCGACGTTTCCACGACAGGTAGGCCTTCATTTTTTGTGTTTACCGTTTCCCTCCGTTTTGGGTTTTTATTGGGTTTTTTGGAGCTTCTTTAGACTCCATTTTCAGCAGCAATTTTCTGGACAGAGGTGAAGTAATCTTGCATTTTCTCGGCCTACGGTTGTCGGAACTGGAAGTTTAAGGACTCGATTGACATCTACACTTCGAGAGGAATGCAACTATATTTTTCTTGGATTTTTCTAAGGGCTCTTTGCATGTGAGAATTTTCATTTTTGGGGAGTGTTGCACTAAATAGTAAAATGCAGATTTTGTGATGATAATTTTTGCGGCGTTCGGCTTGTGATACAATTTTCGTTGAGATTTTGGAGTTTTGCGGGGAAAGGGTAAGTTGGAACTTATCATCACGATCGAGGTGAGCATTTTTTTCTTTTGGTCCCGGACAAAAATTATGCTCGAATTGGCTTCTATACTCGAGCGACGCGCTTGCTGAAATTCGTTAATTTGTTGGACAGCCCTTCAGTGTTTTGCTTGTCATCGCCGATCCGGGAGAAGTTTTTGGGAGTTCTTGGATTCATTGGAACTGTAGGAGCTGAGGGAACGCGAACGTCAGATTTTAGACCGATCGAATTTTGGATCTGCGCGTTCCAGGTGGGTTGTTGAGCACCTCTTTCTAAGCTTACTCACTAGGACTATTAGAGTGATCCACAACACACTGTTTATTATTTCGCCACCCCATTGTAGATGGTGCAAGAATATATTATTCCGGATATCCTTTAGCCTATCTTTGTGAAACTGGTACACTCTGATTATGGATTATGGACATGTATAGTTGGTTAGTGATCATGACATGTTGGTTATTCCTATGTGAAGCTACTACTTGATACTTTTTTATTTATCTTTCATGAGAACAGATACATGCTTGTATGGACATCTAGATAGGCCACCTTTTTTCGCTACACTATCATATTGGGACTTGACTTAGGAGAAAACATGTTTGCTTCCTTTTCTTCTCTTTCTCACTTACCGACATCGGTTTCTCGTTGCTCGGGTTACGAGCGGGGACTTGGGATAGTGTAATTGAGATTATCGAGTCTAAAAGAGTTTTCACCAGATTTTGGACTTGTGGGGTGTTGCGGCAACCGCAGATATTGGGCGGTTGACCGGAGATTGACTTTTGCATCGGATTGGGGATCGAGGTTTCTTTAGTGGATGGAGTTTCCCACTTTGAACATAGTCGTGATTAAGCCCTGCTGATTGAGATACTTTCGACATGGTTACTTTACTCGTGTGGGTCGCTCCCCTCGAGTGCCACTCCAGAGTAGGCATTGTGGCCGAGCCGTGTGCCGGTCAGTTGGTTACTTTGAGATCGTGCCATGTGCCGATCAGTTACTAGGTTCTTGAGTTCGACGGCAGAGCAGGCAGTACCAGGTTTCATACCGGTCCATTTGATTGGGTTTATATTGATAGATATTATTCACTGATGCATGCATACAGTCTTTTTATTTAGTACTGCATTAGAGGCATAGTAGTGGTAGTTTTTCTTATCAGCAGATTATTTTTAGCATACCACTTTACTTCCTTTCTTGCCTCTGATAGACTTAGTGGGTAAGTCAGAGTTTGAGAATTTACCCACTGAGTGCTACTGATTTTACTAGTAGTTCTCACACCCGTTGTTGCTCCCCTTTTTTTTCTCACTTTTGTTTTGCAAAGTCTTCTGCGGGATCTGGTTGCCCTTTGGCGGCTGATCAAGGTAAGGGGATCGCTGAGTAGATAGATCTCCTACCAGGTTGAGAGAGTTTTTAGCTAGACTTTTGGTGTACCCCCTTTACTTAGACTTTTGGTTGCCCTTTGGCGGCTGATCAAGGTAAGGGGATCGCTGAGTAGATAGATCTCCTACCAGGTTGAGAGAGTTTTTAGCTAGACTTTTGGTGTACCCCCTTTACTTAGACTATTGTACTGTTTTTATTTTGGGTCTGGCTTCAACCAGCTGGTTGTATTATTTTGGTGAGCTGGGAGATTTTATTGTATTTATTACAGGTTTACTACACTTTCAGTTTCAGTTTCAGTCTGAGATGGTATAGTTTTTAGTTTCAGCTCCATACTTGTGCTCTTTTATTGTTTATCTTATATCTGAGCAGGTTTTTAGCGCTTCGTGTTACGGAATTTGAGTTGGCGTATTTCGTGAATTCGGTTAAGTCTTGAAGATTGAAGATAAAGAAGGTTGGAACATATAACTCAATCTCAAGAAAGAAGAATTCAAAAGGATCAGGTATGTTTAACTAATTATCTTTGGTGATCCGAATACTTCTTATAGTGTAGAAACACTTGGATGAATTTTTAATTGCATAAAAATCAAAAACTGGACATGGGACATGTTCAGGATCCGGATCAGACACTTCGATCCGGATCCCGAAGGGTGTTAGTTCATACGCAAATTCAATCCGGATCGTAGCCTCCTTTGATCCGGATCCCGAACACTGGTTTTTACCGAAATTTATGAACGATCCGGATCAGGCATTTCAATCCGGATCCCGAACATTGGCGTTTGGTGAATTGTATGAACGATCCGGATCAGGCACTTCGATCCGGATCCCGAACCTTTGTTTTTCTGGAAACTGTCTGTCTCGTTACTGCAATCCGGATCGCCTAAATCCGATCCGGATCGCCGTCCTGAAAAATTTCAGAAAAGGTTAGTTTTTTATTCTTATCCTCTTCCAATGGTTTCTAACCTATAAATAGACCCTTTAATTCATCTTTTAGGGTACGACGAAAAGTGGGAAAAATACGACCGAAATAGAAAAATCCACAGATAGAGAAGAAAGGAAATACTAGATTTAATTCTATGTTTCTTCATCTATTTTATTAATTTGATTCTAGGTTTTCCAAACTCAGATTTTGAGTAGAATCAAATTAATGAATACTTAGATGGTATTTCCGATCTATTTGTAATCTAAGTATTCGGCGGATCATCACCACCCAAAAATAACGATTTTCCCAAAATCGGCGCGTGGACTCGCGTGGCCTTGTGGATTCAAGGTGCTACCGCTCTCGTGGATTCGGAGCGAGGTATGTTCGTGGATTCGAAGCGTGCTACTGGGTGAAGACCGTGGATTCGGTCGGACTTCGTGGAGTCGACGTTGGACGCCGTGGATTCGGCGTTGGACGCAGATCGTGGATTCGAGAAGCGTTGCGGAGCGAGCGGAGAAGATCAACTAGGAGCGTATGGAAAAAGGTTGAGTCGTCTGTGAGTACGGTATATCACCTTTGTACGTGTTATAATTCTAGTGGATTTCACCGTGTTATCGGTCCCGTGGTTTTTTACTCCGGTTTGGAGTTTTCCACGTAAAATCTCTGCGTGTTATTTATTTTTCCGCATTGGGTTTTATATCGCAAAGATTTTTGAGTGTTTATTGTTTACACCTATTCACCCCCTCTAGGTGTTTTTTTCCCTATTTAGATCCAATTATACATAACCCAACAAGTGGTATCAGAGCGGGAATAGGGTTGTAAACAATGGTTGAAGGTGGAAACATCAACAGACCCCCGTTCTTCGATGGAACAAATTATGCCTACTGGAAAGTACGGATGAAAGCCTTTTTAATTTCCATCGACGAACGGGTGTGGCAATCAATTGAATTAGGATGGTCTAATCCAACTGAAATTCTTGCTGATGTTCGTACCATCAAACCTAGGTCGAAATGGACCAAGGAAGAGATAGATTCTTCTTCTTACAATGGCAAAGGGATTAATGCTCTATTTAATGCTTTGTCTCAAACTGAGTTCTCTCGCGTCTCGGCATGTGAGACTGCGAAAGAAATCTGGGATGTTCTTCAAGTTACACATGAGGGAACTAACCTTGTGAAGATTCAGAAACTGCAAATGCTTACGAGCAAGTTTGACTCTATTTTCATGGCAGAAAATGAATCGTTCACAGACTATTACACACGATTGCAAGACATCGTAAACTCATGTGCTAACTTGGGAGAGAAGATTCCAGAATTTAAAGTTGTAAGAAAAATATTAAGAACTCTTCCTGAAAGATTTCGATCCAAGGTTACGGCCATTGAAACTATTAAACACCCGGACGAAATCCGTGTAGAAGAATTAGTTGGTTCATTACAAACATATGAAATGACATTTCCTACTAACTATTCTTCTGGAAAAGCATCCTCTTCTAAGTCTTCAGGTTTAGCATTGAAAACAACAAAAGAAGAAGACGCGGATTCATCCTCAGACGATGACGTAAACCTATCTATGGAGGACTTTGAGAAGCAGCTTGCTCTCTTGACGAGAAGATTTCGCCGAAACTTTCGAAGGGGTAACTCAAGCAAAACTCCATCCTTCGTAAAGTCGAAGAAAGGCAAAGGTTCTTCAAGTTACAAACCAAGAAAGCAAGAAGGTTTTTCTAAGGATAAGAAAAGCTCAGAAGGACAAGTCCAATGCTTCAAGTGCCGAGGGTACGGCCATATCTCAACGGAGTGTCCCAATAAGAATCCGTCAAAGAAGAAAGCGATGCAAGTCGTCACTTGGGATGACACCTCATCGTCAAATGAGTCATCGTCAAGTGATGAAGAAGATAACGCAACGGCGTTCCACGCGTCCACATCTTCACCCTTCATGTGCTTAATGGCTAGTACATCCGAGTCATTGTCCAACTCCACTGTTGAAAAAATTGCAACGGACGATGAATCGGATAATTCAGAAGGTGAAGACTTTGCTCTTCCCTACCATAAGCTTTTGAGGGATTCAAAGAAACTGGCAAAGCAAAACAAGAGTTTGAGAGGGAGTTGCAGGATCTCGAAGAAGAAGCAAAAAGGGCATCTTCTCTCTCAAACGCTCTTGAAGTGGAAAGGGATAATCTGATTAAAATAAATGTTTCCCTTCAAGAGTCCAATGAGCAACTCGAGAAGAATTATGTAGATATGGTGAACAAAGCGAATTACTTCTTGAAGCTCAACGGCGAGGCTCGACAGGAAAAATTGGAAATGACAGAGACCATTCTCCAACTCAAGGATGACTTACAGCGATTTTCATTAGGAAGGAGTAAGTTGGATAAGCTTCTTGGTCTTGGTCAATCAAACAAATTCGGCCTCGGATACAATCGAACTGAAGACAATTTTAGTTCGGTTGGGACAGTCTTTGTGCCCCAGTCGGTATCTCCTCCTCCGACACTGGAATTGACGACAAACAACGACAACAAACCTACTTCCCCCTCTTCGGAATCGTCAAGCACTAAGGTATGTTTTCGTTGTGGTATTGCAGGGCACATAAGGAGAAATTGCAAGATGGGAGCCAAACGCTCAACTCAAGCACTTCTTGCAACGACTACCAAAAGGGTGATTCCTCGGAAATCAAATGCAAATTATTCGAAGGAAAAGAGCCTCGGTAGTTCATCAAACAAGATGACGACGTCAAGGAAAAGCGATAGATCAAACAAGACGCTTTCACCAAAGGTATCAACTTCACAATCATTTCCGACGTACACCAAAACTCGAAAGGTTTGGGTACGCAAAGGTGAAATCTTCCCTTGTCTTGTTACAAATATTTCCTTGCATGCATATGATAATTCGTCTTGGTATCTGGATAGCAGTTGTTCCCGTCACATGACCGGTGACAAAAACTGCTTTCAAAATTTTGAGAAAATCTCCGAAGGACTTGTAGTTTTCGGAGACGGTCAGTCTTCCAAAATTGTTGGAAAAGGAACAGTAGCTATTCCAGATGGCCCGATTCTGAATAATGTGTTATTTGTTGATGGCCTTAAGACTAACCTCATAAGTATCAGTCAACTTTGTGACAATGGTTTTTCAGTTAATTTTTTATCTTTTGAATGCATTGTAACTGATAAGGACCATGTTTTCTTTTTAAAGAGGGTTAGATCTGAAAACAATTGTTATGTTGTTCCCAATAAAATTTCTGAAAATTGTAACTTAGCCTCTTTGAATAATGAAACACTTTGGCATGAAAGGCTAGGTCACATAAACTTTAAGGAACTTGCTAGAATTTCAAACAAAGACGTGGTCAAGGGGGTTCCAAAACTTTCACTTAAACAAAACATTGTGTGTGGTGGTTGTCAAAAGGGAAAACAATCCAGGACTGCACACAAGAACTTGAACCATGTTGGTACTAATCGGCCCTTAGAATTATTGCATATGGATCTTATGGGGCCGACACGTCAACCATCCTTGGGAGGTAAATGGTATATTTTCTTATTGGTTGATGATTTCTCTAGATACTCATGGGTAGCATTTTTAAAAGAGAAAGCTGATACTTTTGATTCTTTTCACGAGATTTGCCTTCGTATTATGATTGAAAAGAATGAAAAGCTCATTCGTGTTAGAAGTGATAGAGGTGGAGAATTCATAAATTCTAAATTCATTAATTTTTGCACTTCCAATGGCATTAAACATGAATTCTCAGCACCCTATACACCTCAACAGAATGGTGTAGTCGAGCGCAAAAACAGGGTTGTACAAGAGATGGCACGTGTCATGCTTCATAGCCGGAATTTACCGTTATATTTTTGGGCTGAAGCTGTGAATACTGCAATCTATGTTATTAATCGAGTTTATTTGCGCCCAGGAACTTTAAATACACCATATGAACTATGGTTTTGTAGAAAACCAAACATCAAATATTTTCGTATCTTTGGGAGTCGGTGTTACATTTTACGTGACCGCGAAAATCTTGGAAAATTTGACTCTCGAAGTGACGAAGGGATTTTCTTGGGTTATTCTACAAATAGTAGAGCATATCGGGTATTTAACTTGGAATCTAAAACGATTGTAGAATCCATAAATGTTAAAGTAGATGAAGCTTTCCACTTTGCATCTGATAAATCTACCCCTGATATCTCTCTTGATGATGATACTCCTGTAAATGCATCATCTCATGATAATACTTCCAATATTAATGATGCATCTAATGGTTCTTCAAGTTTATCTGATATGCAAGAATCATCTCATGTACCTCCGAGTACTCCATTACCTCAAACGTTACGCATCTCCAAGGATCATCCTGAATCAAACATTATTGGAGACCCACAAGAATGAGTCAAAACTCGGAGGCAGTTGGTTTGTGGATTCGCTTGTTACGTTTCCATGATCGAACCAAAGAACGTCGATGAAGCTCTTCAGGATGACTACTGGATTGAAGCAATGTAGGAAGAGCTCCATCAGTTTGAACGAAACAAAGTCTGGGAATTAACGACGCCTCCGAAGAAACACAATGTGATCGGTACTAAATGGATTTTCAAGAACAAGAAAAATGAGGATGGTACCATCATCAGGAACAAAGCACGTTTAGTTGCTCATGGCTACTCTCAAATAGAAGGTATAGACTTTGATGAAACATTCGCCCCTGTAGCTAGACTCGAGTCCATTCGTATCTTATTCGCTATTGCTTGTCACTTTAAAATAAAACTCTTTCAAATGGACGTTAAGAACGCGTTTTTAAATGGGTTTTTAAATGAGGAAGTTTATGTGGCTCAACCGAAAGGTTTTGTAGACTGTAAACTACCTAACCATGTTTTTCGTTTGAAAAAGGCTCTTTACGGTTTAAAACAAGCACCGCGAGCGTGGTACGAAATGTTGACAAAGCACCTTTTGGAGAAGGGCTATACTCGAGGGGGAGCAGATCGAACTCTCTTTGTGAAGCATTATCAGGATAACTTCATTGTTGCACAAATCTATGTCGATGACATTGTATTTGGAGCAACAAAGGATAATGATGCTTCTAAATTCGCAGAAACCATGGAAAGCGAATTTGAGATGTCTATGATGGGCGAACTGACATACTTTCTTGGATTGCAAGTGAAACAAAATGGTGAAGGCATCCATCTGTGTCAATCCAAGTATGCAAAGGAGTTGGTAAAGAAATTCGGATTAGAAGATTCTAAAGATTTTCCTACTCCTATGGGAACTAGCAATAAGGGATTAGGAAGTGAATCTCTTAGTGATAGTGTAGACGAGAAACTCTATCGAAGTATGATTGGAAGTCTACTCTACCTCACAGCTAGTCGCCCGGACATATCCTTTAGTGTTGGGATCTGCGCGAGATATCAGTCAGCACCAAAGGAGGATCACCTGAAAGCGGTGAAACGGATCATCCGGTACGTCAAAGGAACTGTAAACTTCGGAATTTGATATCCTATGGGAACAAGTCTTGACATTATAGGATATTCAGATGCCGATTGGGCAGGATCAGTGGATGATCGGAAAAGTACGAGTGGTGCATGTTTTTATCTTGGCCATTGCCTTGTTGCATGGCATAGTAAAAAGCAAAACTGCATTGCACTCTCGACTGCCGAAGCGGAATATATCTCAGCGGGTAGTTGTTCAACGCAACTCATTTGGATGAAAAGCGTGTTGAGCGACTTCCGGATTTCAGCAACTTCGGTAACTATTTTATGTGACAACACTAGTGCTATAAACATTTCAAAAAACCCTGTGTTGCACTCAAGAACAAAACACATTGAACTTAGATATCATTTTCTTAGAGAGCTAGTTGAATCAAATATTCTTCAAATTTCCTACATTTCAACTGAAGATCAATTAGCTGACATTTTAACAAAACCTTTGGATCAAAAACATTTTATTCATTTGCGTAAAGCAATTGGAATGCTTTCCTTGAAATAACCTCTTTTTGAAACTCTTGTTTAGGTTAGGTTTTGTTTTTGTGTTTTTGTTCACTATCTATGCTTAGACATATAACATTAATTGAGCATTAGTTTTATTGACTTTAACTGCATCCTTTTATATGTTTAGAAATTTATTATGCTTTGGATATCATAATAATTCATTTGATGCAATGATCATTTATGTGAATTAAATCATCTTTGTTTTGATCAAAGTCAATTTCTCTCTCAATGATCTCTTGGTATAGTTTTTATCTTATTTGACTATTTAGTCGAGTATGAAATCGAGATCAATATTTAGTTGAATACTTTATATCTTAAATAATTGATAGCCAATTGAGGGGGAGTCAAAGAAATGTAATATGCTCAAAAGATGTGGAAAGAGTTACATCCCAATGAGGAGTGTGAAAACTACCACCACATGGAGGAAAGAGCTACCACCTCGGTCGTCCGAGTACTGTGTGCAGCTACCACATGTATACCAAGCAAGGTTTTTCAAGTTTGATTAAATAAAATGCATGTTGAAATACTTGACTCTGTCAAAATTTCAAGGTTGGTATAAGGTGGGAATTTTAATGAAAGATGCTCAAAGAGCCACTCTTTTCAAATTGACTAGATATATTATCTAACTTATCTGGAATTTCAGACATCTATTGATCTTGGTATTTCATTTTCTTTACCAAATTGATGATTTGATAAAGGCATTACTCATAAGATCATGTTAGATGTGATTGAAGTTGTTCAACTTTAAGGGATTTAATTTTTATAAATTTTTGTTTCATTTGTTGGATGTTATTGATAGATTTGGCATAATCTATTTCTTGTTGTATGAAACTGTCACGCCCCGGGGTCGAAACTGCGACCCGGGCTCGCCAACAGATCCGCCGTCTGTACGGAAACTGCCGTACAGACGAAGCGTCTAACCTGCAGAAAGAATCAACTACAGTATACAGATATCAGAGCGGAAAGTAAACTACTAAAAACTGAAAACCAAACACTGTACAACTGAAAATAATACAATATCCATCTCCCAAATACGATCGTATACAAAGTCCTCTGATACAAAACTCAAAATGGAGGTATCTCCAATAAATAATCAGTGTACAGACTCTCGATACAAGAATATCCTCACTACATCAGTCTCTCAAACTGTAAAATAAAGTACAACTCTATACCTCACAACAAAGGTCTCTCAACAGAGGAAAAAGAAGTAAACTAATCTACTGAAGCTCTCCTCTGAAGGGGTACCGCTACACTCTAATGACGGGTAGGGAACTAGCTCGCGACTCCCTCGCCTCGGTCAGAAGGATCAGCAACTGGAGCAACAGGAACAGGAGAAGAAGTTCCTGGGGAAAAAGACACCACGACGGGTGTGAGAACTACTTCCCACAGTAGTTCTCAGTGGGTGCCGTCAACAAGCCCAACGGTCTGCCCACCAAGTCTACTAGAGGTAAAAGATAACAGTGCAATGAAATCTGAACAAGAAAAGCTGGAGCTACTCTACAGCTGCCATACCTCTATCTAAATACTCAAAAAGTAGAACAGATGAAAGTAAAAGAGACCACTCGCACTCAAGGTGCTCAATAGACCCAATCGAACTGACTGCCTCATAGGGTCCAGTCAAGCCTGCGCCTGTCGACTAGGAATGCGCCTGCCCACTACCACACATCCCCATGAGGACGGGATTTACGTGGGGCGTCCTGCCCGACTAACTCACCCCTCGCGCAAAACTGCCTCAACAGGCCCATCGTATCCTCAGTGGCATCTCAGGGACGCGACTCTAACTGGGGAAAACGGCGCGGCATAGAGTATCATAAATTGGCATAAGCAGGCTATAGTCAAAAACCACGCTCACTCCCAGAACGGTAGGACTCAAGATCCCCAAATATCTCGCACAACAGTCGGAGCACTCTCTACGACTCAGCTGATCAGCTCACACGGAACACGAGACACTAGCCTCTCCAACAGCTCGCAGCACAAGGCACACTGGCTGGAGGTACTCCACAGCCAGGAACGACCCACAACTCAAGCTAACAATACTGGTCGGACAACACTCAACGACCTGGGATCACCGTTAACCCCAACGGTTCCCAACAACACTGGCCGGAAGATACTCGACGGCCCGGGACTACCGCCTGCTCAACGGCTCCCTCCCACGACAGCGCAACAGGGATACTAGACCTCCCGGGACTACCGTTTACCCAAACGGCTCCCGGCACAGATAAGCAACCCGCTATAACTACCAGACTCCACTCTGCTCCCAAGCACGAGTGCAAACGCATCCCACACTAAAGAAAATCCCGACCTCTCGGCCCACTACCCGGGCGAGGATAACACTATGTCCGGGGATAGCAAAACAGTGTGGGTGTCTAAACATAATTAACCCTAGCCCAAGTGAGGGTTTTCTACTGGTCTGGTTACACATGCAACATATGACGGGGGTGCTAGGTCAAGTTCCAAGATAGCTGTATTAACAGATGATAAAGATGAATAACCATTCCAACAATCTAGCATGCTACACAAGGAAATAAACTACCATGCATAGTCCTACATCAATAGAATTAATGTACAGTCCATAAAACTTGGAGATAAGGCCACCCACCTCGATTTGCCACCAATTGCTCGTAGACACTTGCAATTGGCCTCCACACGATCCGCACGCAAAACGATGTCCGCTGCCGGAGTCCGCATGCAAAACGGAGCACGGTGCCGGAATTCGCACGCCAAACGGGGTCCGCACGCAAAATGGTGCACGGTGCCGGAGTCCGCACGCAAAACGGTGCACGGTGCCAGGATCCGCACGCAAAACGGAGTCCGCACGCAAAAAGGTACAAGGTGCCGGAGTCCGCACACAAAACGGTGCACGGTGCCAGGATCCTCACGCCAAACGGAGTCCGCACGCAAAATGGTGCACGGTGCCGGAGTCCGCACGCAAAATGATGCACGACGCCCAACACAGAAAAGAGCAAGAGGGTCAAAAACAGTCTAAAAGAACGCTCCAAAAACTGTACAAAAATACAGAAAAACCAACATACGGGACCTACCCGTTTCCGCCGCCGTCGCCGAAACGCTCCGCCGGGCGACCTCGCACGCAAAACGAGGTCCACGACGCGCCGCCGTACCCCACGTAACCTCCTCCCTCACTCCATCTCGCTCTCGGGTGCAGAAGAAAGAAAGAAAAGGAGAAAATGGCGGTGCGGGGAGGAGGAAGAAGAAGAAGAAAAAGGGGAGAAAGAGGGTGGTCCACGGTGCCGGTCCACGGAGCCGGTCCACCGCGCCAACCAACCAGGAAGGCCCAAACCCCAGTCCACAAGGCTGGGCGCGTGCGCCGGGTCCACGCACGCTCCCAGCGCGCCACGTGGCGCGTGGTAACGCGCCCGCCACACGGGCGCGTTACACCGCGCCCCCCCCAGGCGCGGGACACGCGCCCGCCACACCGTGCGCGCGTGCCCCCGCGCCCGCGCGGGCGCGAGTGGGAGCCCACCACGTGGCGGGCTCCCCGCGTTCCGTGCCAAAGCGCGGTTCCCAGCGCGCGCCAGCACGCCTTTTGCACGCCTCGGGGAGCGTGCCGTCGCGCCACCTCGGGATCCGCGCCGCGCCTCGCCCCGGTTTACGTGCCACGTCACCTCGAAAAATGCGCACGCCTACCGGACTCCAAAACCAACAAATAAATAGTCCATTCCTAGCGATTTTGCGCGCTGAATCCAAAAACGATGTCCATTTTCCCAAATTCTCATCCGAAAATTGCGGAGTGCCCCCAGATAGCCCACTTGATCCGATTTTCCACGCCGGGTCCAAATCTGAAGTCCGATTTGCCAAAATACAACTCTAAAAATTCCCGATGGCAGCCGGAGAGGTAATATTAATCCAGAATTTGCCCGGAGTCCAATTTTGACATCTGAATCGCGCGAAATCACTTCCAAACACCCGACGGGTCCCCCAAATTCCCACGGGGTCTCCTTATAAGCCCGAAGTCCAACACTTGTGTCCAAAATGCGCGCAAACACCACCGACACATCACGCAGGCCCCCAGTGATGCAACTAAATCACAAATTACATCACAAATCCATTTCTTGGGCCCGACACACGCACAAACACCCCCAACGGCCACTAAAAGCTGCCCAACAACCAGCAACTCCTACGCGGGGAATTCCGGGACCTCACAGAAATGATGATTTTCATTTAAAGTTGATACACAAAAGTGCTTACAATCTTTTTCTGGATTTTCTAGAATTTTTTCTGAATTTTTCTGAAGAAAAAGTTGGAGCCGATCCGGATTGGACAAGCCGATCCGGATCCCGAACGCAGGTATTCTCTGCGGGTAGCCGATCCGGATCGGATTCACGAACTGATCCGGATCGCGGCTAGGGTTTTATATAGAACAAAAGGAGTTTGATTTCTTTTTACTTCAATCTTTTGTTCCAAAGTCTCCAGAGCTTCTCTCTCTAGAATTCATCCGTCTTGGAAGCTTACAAACTCAAGTTCTTCGATTCTAAGTAAGTTTTATTGATCAAAATCTCGGTTTTTCACAGTTTTTCATATTCTTCCTCAAAACGTGATGAAATTTCTGCATCTTTTTCGTTTGTGGATGGTTTTTGATCAAATTTCTTTTGAAATAAGAACTCTGGGTAGATTAGTTTTGATTATATGCTAGGTATTCTCATGATAAACAGATTTTTGGCCTTCGATTTCAAAAATTTCGATTTTAGGGCATATAATGGGAATTTTCTAAAATCATGCGATTGATCTATTTTTAAAATTCTTTTTGCAAAACTAATTTGATTCTTAGTCTCTCTACACGATAATGATTGTTTGGATACGATTTTTCAAATTTTTGAAAATTAACAATTTTTCGTGTTCTTGAGTTGTTGCCCACAGGACCTTATTTCTCACAAGGAACTTGTAGCAATGGTGATCACCTGGATCATCTTTCTTCTGGCTGCTATGGTTCATACAAGAGGTACTATCAAGCCCAAGAAAGCTAAGAAGGCGAAGAAAACAAAGGATGATTCCGATACGGACTCTGAGACGGAATCCATTGATTGGGATGAGCTTCAAGTTGAAGCAACTACTCCCACTGCTTCGAAAGGGAAAGCCCCTACAGAGACATCAAAAGCAAATGCTCCGCCCACTGCTGCTGAAAAAGGAAAAGCTCCAATGGAAGAAACTCCTGTGAAAACAAAAAGAAAAAGTGTTGCCCGCAAGAGAGGGAGTGCTCGAAGAATTTCCATTGAGGAGCCAGTTGCTAGCCAGCCTCCTCCACAAGACTTTATCAGCTCTGCAAGGATCAAGGATTTTGAGAACAGGGAATGCATTGGCGAAAGACATGTCAATGTCAAAGCCTTGAAGGAACGATCTCCACTATTTGGGACTCTGTATGACCAGACAGGTCTTGCTCCCATTTGCAATTTCCCCGAGACCACTGGGTATTGTCTTCACTCAGTAAGGATGTTTTATCAAAATGCTTGCTATCTAGTTGATCAGGAGAGCGGACGTCGAGAATTTCAAACATTGGTTAAGAATGTTAAGATTAAAGTAACCCCTCAACTGATTGGAGAGGTGTTAGGGATGGAGGCCAGAGCTGATGGACCTTATTATCTGAAAAGTCAAAACTTCTCCACCAACTCCTGGAGAGTGGTAGTTAATGGAATCTGTCTTCCAGATACTCTGTCGGCAGGAAACTCCGTCTTTTCAAAAGAGCTTCGACCAGAGTATCGCTACTTGAACTTCATTGTTTGTTATAACGTCCTTCCAAATATGAATACAAAGATTCTTCGGTGGGATAGGATGTTATTCCTTTATCTTCTTGGAAACCCCACAGCGGCAATGGGAGCAAACTTAAACATTCCTTACGCCATCTGGTCAAGGATGGCACGCTATGTGGAACATGCTCACCCCTCAGAGAGACTTCCCTATCCAATGATCATTATGCGCATTTTTCAAAAATTTAAAGTTGACACAAGTGCGAGTTCCTACATGCACAGTCTAGGAACGATCAATGAAACAACTATTGTAAAGTCTCTCTCAACAAAACAAGATGAGCCCCCATCACCTCCTCACCGACGAAGAGCACAACAACAAGCAGCAACCTCTGCACCAGCAGCACCACCTCCAGTCCCACCAGCACATGCAGCACAACAAGCACCTCCATCAACATCCGATGATGATGCATCGGTTACCTCTATTTATAAAGAACAGCAACGGCTCTCCAACGAGCAAGAACGCATATCGAATGAACTTATTGAAGTAAAGGAAGAAATAAAAGAGGTCAAAAAGAAGCAGTCATCCATGAACAAACGATTAAAGAAAATCTTCCAAAAACTCGGCTGCATCAGTTCAGATGAATCTGAGTAATCCTTATCCTTCTAATTCCTTCCTTTATGCAGGTATTAATTTTTGTTCTCAAACTTTTGGTTCTCGAACTTTTTAACTCTCCCTATTATTCTTGTAATCTTGGCTAACTTTGTGACAAAAAGGGGGAGAGAATATTAGAACAGTTGAACAATGAAACTATGATCGATTGTCCAGTTGTGAACCAGGAAGGTAAGTATAACTTCAACTTTTGGGTTTTCTTTTGTGATTGCATGCATGCCTCGACTAACTATTTGCTAACTATTTGGGCATGTAATATAACTAACAAGTTGATGTTGACTAACAATGTTGTGACATTTGGATTTTGAATGCATAGAAGATATGTTGTTTTCTAACTATGATCCAATTACATATCTGAATGTATAAATGTCATGGTAAGTATAAATGAGTATAAACTTCATCTCTGTGTGTGGTTTTTGAATGACATAAAATTCTTGAGGTATCTAACGATTTCTTTTGTCAAGAATGATTTCTTTTGCAGAGAGTACAGATGTCTAAGTCTAGAGTCTGTTTTAGGAGTTTAACTCATGTATCTATTTTATTTTGGATCTCCATTGTAAATTTTTGTTGTATGGCGATAGCAACAAAAATATCTTTTTGAATTTTCTTGAGTGGATTTGTGTTTTGTCACAAAACCGCCAAAGGGGGAGATTGTTACGGAATTTGAGTTGGTGTATTTCGTAAATTCGGTTAAGTCTTGAAGATTGAAAATAAAGAAGGTTGGAACATATAACTCAATCTCAAGAAAGAAGAATTCAAAAGGATCAGGTATGTTTAACTAATTATCTTTGGTGATCCGAATACTTCTTATAGTGTAGAAACACTTGGATGAATTTTTAATTGCATAAAAATCAAAAACTGGACATGGGACATGTTCAGGATCCGGATCAGACACTTCGATCCGGATCCCGAAGGGTGTTAGTTCATACGCAAATTCAATCCGGATCGTAGCCTCCTTTGATCCGGATCCCGAACACTGGTTTTTACCGAAATTTATGAACGATCCGGATCAGGCATTTCAATCCGGATCCCGAACATTGGTGTTTGGTGAATTGTATGAACGATCCGGATCAGGCACTTCGATCCGGATCCCGAACCTTTGTTTTTCTGGAAACTGTCTGTCTCGTTACTGCAATCCGGATCGCCTAAATCCGATCCGGATCGCCGTCCTAAAAAATTCCAGAAAAGGTTAGTTTTTTATTCTTATCCTCTTCTAATAGTTTCTAACCTATAAATAGACCCTTTAATTCATCTTTTAGGGTACGACGAAAAGTGGGAAAAATACGACCGAAATAGAAAAATCCATAGATAGAGAAGAAAGGAAATACTAGATTTAATTCTATGTTTCTTCATCTATTTTATTAATTTGATTCTAGGTTTTCCAAACTCAGATTTTGAGTAGAATCAAATTAATGAATACTTAGATGGTATTTCCGATCTATTTCTAATCTAAGTATTCGGCGGATTATCACCACCCAAAAACAACATTTCCCCAAAATCGGCGCGTGGACTCGCGTGGCCTTGTGGATTCAAGGTGCTACCGCTCTCGTGGATTCGGAGCGAGGTACGTTCGTGGATTCGAAGCGTGCTACTGGGTGAAGACCGTGGATTCGGTCGGACGTCGTGGAGTCGACGTTGGACGCCGTGGATTCGGCGTTGGACGCAGATCGTGGATTCGAGAAGCGTTGCGGAGCGAGCGGAGAAGATCAACTAGGAGCGTATGGAAAAAGGTTGAGTCGTCTGTGAGTATGGTATATCACCTTTGTATGTGTTATAATTCTAGTGGATTTCACCGTGTTATCGGTCCCGTGGTTTTTTACTCCGGTTTAGAGTTTTCCACGTAAAAATCTCTGCGTGTTATTTATTTTTCCGCATTGGGTTTTATATCGCAAAGATTTTTGAGTGTTTATTGTTTACACATATTCACCCCCCTCTAGGTATTTTTTCTCCTATTTAGATCCAATTATACATAACCCAACACTTCGTGTACGCGAAAAATTTCATGTGTATGGCGGATCTGTAGACGGGCCCGGATTCTGGTTTACCCCCGGGGCGTGACAGATTAGGTTGGTATCAGAGTTTAGGGATAGGCCGGTTGGGACTTAGGAAACCCTAGGCTTTTTGCAAACCCTAGGATGATAGGGCGTGAGAAGCGTGATACTTTGTGAAAGTCGGTGATTTGTCTATTTAACTCATCCAGTGAGTGAAGAGGGATCAACATACCTTATTTTCTGTTGGACAATTATGTTGGCTGCTGACAACATAAAGTTACAAAAGTAGGATGTCTTTGACTTTCGCCAGATTGGGTCGAGTGTGGTTGTGTTTCTGACATATGGCTTTCTTGTGGCAGGATGCCTCCCCGACATCGTATTCCCACCCGGGGTACCCCTGCACCCCCCGAGGAGCCGGAGCAGTCCGGATCTGCAGAGGTGAGAGAGCTGAGGGCCTTGGTGGCCCAGTTGGCTGATAGCACTCGCCGACAGGAGCAGCGGATAGATCAGTTACTGGCGCAGAGAGAGGTGCCACCCCCGACTGTTGTGGAGGCCCCTGCACCTCAAGTTGTACCTCGTGTACCGACTGCACCGTCTTCGAGTAGTGGAGCCCAGGGAGCGGCCCAACCGATGACACCGGCCGAGGAGGAGATGGTTGCTGAGAAGTTGGCCAGATTCTGCCAATTTGGTCTGGTTAGATTCTCGGGGCGGAATACTGAGCCATGGGAGGTGGAGGCATGAATAGCTGCGATGGAGGAGTTGTTCAGGGATTTCTTCATTGATGAGAAGTATAGGGTTCACATGGCGGTTCACTATCTGGATGGAGATGCTGATGCTTGGTGGCGTCGGGTGGATCCAGTGGAGTTCCAGACCACCCGGCAACTGCCTTGGGCCGAGTTTCGACGCATGTTATTGGGAACTTATTTTTCAAGCAGCGTGAAGCAGAAATTGGAGGATGACTTGAAGAACTTACAGCAGGGCAGTAGGTCAGTGCAGGAGTACCTCTAGGAATCCACGCGGTTGCTTAACTGCATGCCCTTCGTCGCCCGTGACGGGCCACACCAGGTTCATCTGTTTGAGAGTGGCCTTCCCAGTGAGATTTATACCCTAGTGCATGCTCAGAGGCTTCGGACCCTCGATGAGGCCGTTGAGCACGCCCTATGGGTAGAGCGGGGCGACATTGTGGTTTCTAGGAGAGGGGGTTGGCCGCGCAGAGTTCTGAGAGGAAGCGGCCAGCACCCGATAATGAGGGACATGCCAGTTCTTAGAGACTCCCACGACCGCCGCGACCTCAGTTCCACGGCCGCGGGCGTTCTGTTCGGCGAGGGCCTGGTGGATCCCAGAGGCCACCGCAGCAGCAGCAGCAGCAGCAGCGATCGCGGTCTCAGCAGCAGTAGAGGTCACAATCACGGCCATAGAGATCACAGTAGCAACAGTAGTGGAGACAGCCACAGTATTCTCACAGGTGTATCTTCTACGGGGGTCAGCATTTTGCTAATACTTGTGATCAGCGATGGGGACGCTAATACGGCTGTGGGCAATCTGGGCACATGTGAGCTTCATGCCCTTTTCGACATCGGCAGCGCCCTCTTCTGCATCGGCTCCCATTGCATCTTAGCAGAGGTCGACAGCTCAGCGACCATATGTTCCAGTTAGCGGATCTCCTTCTTCCCACCCTTCTGACTGCCGACAGCCATCTCAGAGCGGTCGTGTTTATGCAGTTCAGGTAGAGGACTCCTCGGCAGCCGACCATGTGGTGGCAGGTATCATTTTACTTTCTTGCATTTGAGCTTGCACTTTATTTGATACCGAAGCATCTTATTCATTTATTAGTAGAGCATTCGCATCGTTGCATGAGTTAGAGGTAGGACGGTTACCACGTGCACGAGAGGTTCAGCTTCCCGATCATACTCTGCACGTGGAGGAGTGTTGTTGGTCCTGCCCGATACAGCTTGAGTCCAGGATTATGCCAGCAGACCTATTGGTCTTGAGACAGCTGCGGGATTTCGATGTGGTGCTCGGGATGGACTGGCTGGCTCGGTATTTTACGACCATTGATTGTGCCCCGAGGACAGTGACTTTTAGTGAGCCAGGCCAGGAGGTGTTCGTATACCGTGGATGCCAGAGTACTCTTTTCACCACCATGATTTCGACTTCGAGGGCGAGACAGATGATTCGCAGGGGATGCGTAGCCTTTTTGGCTAGTGTGGTTGAGGGGCCTATGGCGACATCGGGACTCGAGGATATTCCTATTGTTCTCGAGTTCCCGGATGTTTTTCCACCGGAGTTGACGAGCATGCCGCCGGATAGGGAGATTGAGTTTATGATTGACGTAGTTCTAGGAACTGCGCCAATCTCTAAGGCACCCTACCAGATGGCACCGACAGAGCTGCGAGAGTTAAAGGCGCAACTCCAGGATTTGATGGAGAAAGGTTTTGTTAGACCGAGTGTGTCGCCTTGGGGAGCGACGGTGCTATTCGTGAAGAAAAATGATGGTTCACTTCGACTCTGCGTGGATTATCGAGAATTGAACAAAGTGACCATCAAGAACAAGTATTCTTTGCCGCGCATTGATGATCTTTTCGATCAGCTGCAAGGGTCTTCTATCTTTTCGAAGATTGATCTGCAATCTGGTTACCACCAATTGAAGGTGAAGACCGAAGACATCTCGAAGACAACATTCAGGACGCGGTACGGGCATTATGAGTTCACCGTCATGCCTTTTGGATTGACTAATGCCCCTGCCGCATTTATGGATTTGATGAACAGGATCTTTCGTCCGTATTTGGATCGATTCGTGGTGGTGTTCATCGACGATATCCTTGTTTACTCCCAGAGCGATGCTGAGCATGAGGAGCACTTGAGGATCGTGCTGCAACTTCTACGAGAGAGGAAGTTGTATGCCAAGTTGGTAAAGTGCGAGTTTTGGCTCCGGGAGGGGGTTTCTTGGGCCATGTGATTTCCGCCGCAGGTGTGGTGGTGGATCTGACGAAGATCGAGGCAGTTCGGGATTGGCCCCGACCAACAACGGTTACTGAAGTGCGTAGCTTTATGGGTTTAGCTGGATATTATCGTCGGTTTGTGGAGGGCTTTTCGAAACTCTCCACACCCCTCACTGGTTTAACTCGTAAAGGAATTAAGTTTGTTTGGAGTGAAGATTGCCAGAGGAGCTTCGAGGAATTGAAAAGTAGATTGATGTCAGCTCCTATCCTGTAGTGTCCTGGCGTTCCAATGCCTTTGAATACCTTTTTTTTATGACGGGATTGTTAGGAAAACTTTTCACTGTATTTTTTGCAATGGACCAGCCTGGACCGCGAGTATTTTTATGTGTTTGAGCTCGGAAAACGGAGAACGGCAAAGCGATCGGATTCGGATTCCGATTTACGGATCTCCCGAAATGGGGGTCAAAGTGTTTGCCTTTGAGTGGTGCATCGGAATCCGTGCTAAGTGGCCAGCACGCTTTTCGAGGCGATCGGACGGGATCTTTCTACGATCAGATTTTTTCATCTTATTTATGTTATTGGTTTATTTTATTTATTTTGTAATACCTCGACCTTCCCGTTTTCCGTTTTGGTCCTAATTGAATCTTTTCAATTGTTAGGGGGGGTTGAAAGTTCGAGAATTTCTGGGCTGACCCTCGGAGTTTGCGGATATTTTTAGGTGGTAGAGCTCGCAAAACGGTGAACGGTGGCGCGATCGGATTCGAATTCCGACCCCGGGATCTCCCAAAAATGATTTTTGAAGTTTACTATCAGCTTGGGCGCATTGGAATGCGTGCCGGCGATCGGCACATTTTCCGAGGTGATCAGGACCCCTCGTTCAAATTTCGAATGGCTATGATTGTTAACTGGGGTTTAATTTTAATTTCTCTTCGTAACGTTTAAGTCCGATCGGGGGTGCGGGAAAAACCCCAAAACCCTTTTTCCCTCTTTTCAAGAAACGGCGTGGGGACCGAGGCGGAGAGACGGGAAAAGAGAAGAAGAAACTGCTCCTTTCCTGCGGGATCGATCGAGCAAGGGCGGGCGATCCTCTTTCTTCCTCCTCCTCCGGCGGAATCAAGGTGAGCGATTCGAGTTTTTCCGGTTTTCCATTGTGGGGGTTTTTTGTCGATGTCGCGTGCGATGCGAGTTGGGTAAACGGGAGGCCGCCGCTGCCGTTATCGTGTTCACGGGGTCGTCGCCGCAGCCGCCATGGTCGCGGGGTTGCAACTGGAGCCGAAAAAGGACACGAGGAGGGTTACTGTTCATCCAGCCAGCGCTCAGGCCACGCGGTCCACCGGACCGGCGTGCACCCGGCGCACGCCTCCGCAGCCCAGGGGCGCGGACCCGGCGCACGAATGCGTGTGCCAGGCCGCGCGGTCCACCAGACCGGCGTGCACCCGGCGCACGCCTCCACAGCCCGAAGGTGCGGACCCGGCGCACGGGTGCGTGCGCCAGCACAGCCCAGGCCGCGCGGTGCACGCACTAGGCGTGCACCCGGTGCTCGCCATCGCAGCCTCGGGGGAGGTGGACCCGGCGCGCGCTTCCTGCCCGTGCGCGGCCCGGCCCAAGCCGCAGCGGTCTACCGCTGCGACGTGCTCCCGGTCTGCGCCGCCGCCGCCTGTTGTCGTGGGCCCGGTCCACGCCTGGACCCGTGCACAGCCCTCAGCTTAAGAGTCTGGAAGCTCCATTTTTAGCCCGTTTCGCCCCGTTTTTTAGTGTTTTTGACCACGACGATATTTTTTAACAACAATTCTTACTGTAGCTTTTTCGGGCATAAGGTGGGAGTGTTTTAGCTGGAGCTTCCGCACATCTTCTTCTTCGTGTTTGAGGTGGGTACCCCTTAGAACCTCTTTGTGCAAGTTCTCGTCATTGTTATATTTATCATTGTAAGGGGTAGTGGGGGTGACGTTGACCCCCGGAATAATAAACGTCGCGGTGGGAGATTGGAGGGGTAATTCGCCCCCTCCGAACAATAGTAGGGTTGTTCGGGGGCATGCTAGCGATGAGGACGGTGATCGGTGTGACCAGCCGGAAGTCGAAAGGTGGGTTCCTCTTTCGACAGTTCTTGAGTCGAGAAACGAGGGTAATTGGTAAGAGCAAAGGTTTGACATGTTAAAATATTGCTAACCCCCGTATATGCTTATGTTTTTATTATCATGATATTTATGGCGACTAAGGTCGCGATGCTCGATGATACGTCATGTTTTGGGTGATTGCCGAGGTGGGTGCTCGGTCGAGGCTCGAGATTGCTACATGCACACCAGCGGTTTGGCCACCGCGAGGGTGTGTTTTTCCGGAAAAGTGGTACGTTGACCCGTGTACCCTACGTATGGGTGACGTAATGGGGGCCCTCATGGGTGGGGGGTGTGAGCTGTGGTGCCGAGATGGGTGCTCGGTGTGGTGCCGAGATGGGTGCTCGATGTGGTCGCCGAGGTGGGTGCTCGGTGTGGTTGCCGGGGCAGGTGCCGAATCTGGATTGTACAGGGTGAGGGTTTTTACTGTCGATTGCACGATGAGGAGGGTGGGTGCGCTGGTTTTACTGCGGTTTGCTTTATTTATAACCCTTATTGCTTTCGTACTTTATTTTCCTGGTCACTGACTTCCCACTCCGTTACAGGTTCGTCCAGTGGTGAGTGCTAGAGCGACGGTGAGGCCGCGATAAGAGGTCTATTGGCCCTTCGAGGCTACAGACTGTGGTTAGTTCTCTTTATGCTCATTTCATTATCTGTTAGTAGCTATGTGGGTGTGATACTTTTGTGGGGTTGACTTGGATGTTGGGATTATTATAAAACTCTGTGGATGAATGTTTAGTTTACTATCTGCTTGTTGGCCGTTTTCAAACCAAAAAGAAAAAGAAAGAAAACATTGCGAAAATGATTTGAAAAATATAGGTGTCGAGTGGGCACCGTTTTTAAAACTCTCTGGATTTATGGGTTTCGAAATGGTTTTGAAAAACATAGGTATCGAGTGGGCACCGTTTTTAAAACCCTGTGTATTTATGGATTTCGAAACGGTTTTGTAAAACCTGGGTGTCGTGTGGGCACCATTTTCTAAAACCCTATGGTTTTATCCTTTCAAAGTTAGTCGGCCTCTTTGTTATTCATGAAAATTGGTTGCATGTACTCGACCGTTGAGCTAGTGTGGTTAAAGTGATGATTGCATGGTAATTGTAGTCAGGACGCCGTGCATATACAAATGAGACTACCCGTTTGTGGAGTGAATTTGTATATGCGGCAGGTCTGGGCACACACCGGGGAAGATCGGTTTCAAAAAAAATAATAATAAACAAATATATATGCAAAACCTGAGGGCTTTCGGTGGCTTCCTTCCGCGTGTTTAAACCCCCGGGGCCTGACATATCCTTTTCCTCCCCATTATAGAAAAATGATATGTGATCTATAGTGATGCATCGCACAGTGGACTTAGATGCGTGCTGATGCAGGAGGGTTGGGTATTTGCTTATGCTTCCCGACAGCCTTAAGAATTATGAGAAGAATTATCCTACTCATGACTTAGAGCTTACTGCAGTGGTATTTGCACTGAAGTTGTGGCGTCACTATTTATATGGGGAGCACTGTAAGATCTATACTGACCACAAGAGCCTGAAATATCTGTTCACACAGAAAGAACTGAATCTGAGACAGCGCAGATGGTTGGAGCTGTTAAAGGATTATGATGTGGACATTCTTTACCATCCCGGCAAGGCTAATGTGGTTGCAGATGCATTGAGTATGAGAGATGTGCAGAGATTGACTATGTTGATCACAGACCAAACGCCATTACTAGAGGAGATAAGGCGACTCGAGTTGGAGGTTGTGTCCCCAGGGGTCTCTGCTAGACTATCCTCCATGGTCGTGCAGTCCACTCTGTTGGACAGGATCAGGGAGAGCCAGAGTGAGGACCCCCATTTGATGAGGATCAGAGGTCAGATTCCGAGTGATCAGACAGGGGACTTTACAGTGGATGCTGCGGGAGTGCTGAGGTACAGGGACCGAGCATGTGTGTCAGTGGATGCTGAGATCATAGAGCAGATTCTGATAGATGCCCATTATACACCTTATACCATTCATCCTGGTGGGACTAAGATGTATAAGGACCTCAAGGCACACTTCTGGTGGAACGGCATGAAGAGGGACATCGGGAGATTCGTGGCTTAGTGTTTAACTTGTCAGCAAGTGAAAGCTGAACATCGTGTACCAGCAGGCAAGTTATAGAGTCTCCCAATCCCTGAGTGGAAATGGGACCACATCACTATGAATTTTGTGGTTGGATTGCCGAGGGCACAGGGAGGAGCAGATGCCATTTGGGTAGTAGTGGATAGACTCACCATGTCTGCCCACTTTTTGCCGATGCAGACTACTTGGTCACTTGAGCAGCTAGCCTAGCTATATTTGGATGAGGTGGTGAGGTTACACGGAGTGCCCGCCTCTATAGTATCATATAGAAACTCAAGTTTGTTTCACATTTTTGGAGGAGCTTACAGACGACCTTAGGGACTCAGCTCAGATTTAGTACAGCCTTTCACCCACAAACTGATGGACAGTCAGAGCGGATGATACAGATTCTTGAGGACATGCTGAGAGCTTGCGTCATGGACTTTGGCGGAGGGTGGATTCGACACTTACCTTTGGCTGAGTTTACATACAACAACAGCTTTCAGGCGAGAATCCAGATGGCTCCGTTTGAGGCGTTGTATGGATGCAAGTGTCGATCACCTCTTTATTGGAGTGACGTGGGTGAGAGACGGACTTTGGGGTCGGATATCTTGCTACAGGCAGAGGAAAAGGTCAGAGTGATTTGACAGCACCTTCAGACCGCCCGAGCCGACAGAGGAGCTATGCTCATACACGACGACGGGACTTAGAGTTTCAGATTGGAGACCATGTATTTTTGAAAGTCCCGTCGTCCAAAGGAATTAGAAGGTTTGGCATTCGCGGGAAGCTCAGTCCCCGATATATTGGACCTTTCGAGGTGTTGGAGCGCATCGGGCCTAGTCGCCTATAGACTTGCACTTCCCCTGAGGCTCACAGGTGTCTATGATGTTTTTCATGTTTCAGTTCTGAGGAGATACATATTTGACCCATCGCAAGTCATCGACTTCACCCCCCTCGAGATTAGTGAGGACTTAAATACGAGGAGCGCCCATTGTGGATTCTGGATCGAGAGGTGAGAGAATTGCGCAGTCGGACCATCCCTTATGTGAAGATTTTGTGGAATAATCAAGACGAACACGAGGCTACTTGGGAGCTTGAGTCGATGATGATGGATACCCACCCCTACTTGTTCGAGGCTTAGGTTTGAGGTATGACTTCTATTTTGAGGATGAAAATTTTTTTAGTAGGGGAGGATGTGGTGGCCGAAATCCCCGTGTAACTTGCCCACGTGGTCCGCAGCAAGAAAACACCTATTATTGGTGTAATGAGTGCGTAACGCGTCGAACGGACGTGAAAAATGGACTCACCGCGCGAAAATACTAAAAAACGGCTATTTTGGGCTCACTGGGCCATATTTGGAGTGCGACGTCCACGACCCACTGCGCGTGCACTAGACGCAGCGGGCTGCGGCGCGCGCCACATGGCGATCGCGGAGTGGGCGAGGGCGCTGTGCGGCCGTATGCATGGCAGGCGGCGGTTGGGCAGGGAGCAGGTGGCGTGGCAGGGGGCCAACGGCGCGCCAGGCACGCAGGCACCACACGGCGCCCCGCGGTTGGCTGGCGGCTGGCGAAAGCCACCCGCGCACGAGGAGTGGCCACGTGGCGCGGCCTGGTTGGCTGATGCCCGCTGCAGCTTGGGCCAGGACACGCGGTGCGCCAGGATCAATCCGGGCGCAGCGTGTGGTGTCCCCTGTTTGGCGCCTGAAAGATTCGGGCGCCCGAAAGTGTACCCCAAAACCCGAATTTGGGTTTCCTTTGGATTTTGCCTATAAATAGGCCATTCTCTCCTCTTTTTTTCAATTTTTTTGCCTTGTTCTTGGACCCCACTTTGGCTGAGAGCCTTCCTCATGAAGTCTTCTACTTCTCCAAGGATCTTGGGCATTTTAGGAGGCCGCGGCATCGACGTTTTCCCCGACTCGGCGCACTTCGACGCTTCTCCGATTGTGGCCTTCTTCGTCGACGCTTCGTCCGCGGGCTCCCCTATGCTGATCCGTGGGAGTTTTTAGCCAATTTTTGCTACGTTTCCATGAGAGGTAGGCCTTCGTTTTCCGTGTTTACCGTTTCCCTCCATTTTAGGTTTTTATTGGGTTTTTCGGAGCTTCTTTAGACTCCATTTTCTACGACAATTTTCTGGACAGAGGTGAAGTAATCTTGCATTTTCTCGGCCTACGGTTGTCGGAACTGAGAGTTTAAGGACTCGATTGACATCTGCACTTCGAGAGAAACGTAACCGTATTTTTCTTGGATTTTTATGAGGGCTCTTCGTTTTGTGGGACTGTTGCACTGAACAGTAAAATGCAGATTTTGTGATGATAATTTTTACGGCGTTCGGCTTGTGATACAGTTTTCGCTGAGATTTTGGAGTTTCGCGAGGAAAGGATAAGTTGAAACTTATTGTCACAATCGAGGTGAGCATTTTTCCTTTTGGTCCCGGACAAAAATTATGCTCAGATTGGCTTCTATACTCGAGCGACGCGCTTGCTAAAATTCGTTAACTTGTTAGACAGCACTTCAGTGTTTTGCTTGCCGCCGCTGATCCGGGAGGAGTTTTTATGAGTTCCTGGATTCGTTGGAACCGTAAGAGTTGGGGGAACGCGCACATCAAATTTTAGCCTGATCGAATTCTAGATCTGCGCGTTCTAGGTGGGTTGTTGAGCATCTCTTTCTACGGCTTACTTACTAGGACTATTAGAGTGATCCGCGACACACTGTTTATTGTTTCGCTACCCCATTGTAAATCGTGCATGAATATATTATTCTGGTTATCCTTTAGCCTATCTATGTGAAATTGGTACACTCTGATTATGGATTAAGGACATGTATAGTTGGTTAATGATCATGACATGTTGGGTATTCCTATGTGAAGCTACTACTTGATACTCTTTCTTTTATCTTTCATGAGAACAGATGCATGCTTGTATGGACATCAAGATAGGCCACCTTTTTTCGCTACACTATGATATTGGGACTTGACTTAGGAGAAAATATGTTTGCTTCATTTTCTTCTCTTTCTCACTTACCGACATAGGTTTCTCATTGCTCGGGTTATGAGCGGGGACTTAGGATAGTGTAGTCGAGATTATCGAGTCTGGGAGAGTTTTCACCAGATTTTCGACTTGTAGGGTGTTGCGGCAACCGCGGATATTGGGCGGTTGACCGGAGATCGACTTTTGCATCGGATTGGGGATTGGGTTTCTATAGTGGATGGAGTTTCCCACTTTGAACACAGTCGTGATTAAGCCCTACTGATTGAGATACTTTCGACATGGTTACTTTACTCGTGTGGGTCACTCCCCTCGAGTGCCACTCCGGAGTAAGCGTTGTGGCCGAGCCGTGTGCCGGTCAGTTGGTTACTTTGAGATCGTGCCGTGTGCCGATCAGTTACTAGGTTTTTGAGTTCGACGGCAGAGCATGCAGTACCAGGTTTCATACCGGTCCATTTGATTGGGTTTATATTGATAGATATTATTCACTGATGCATGCATACAATCTTTTTATTCAGTACTACATTAGAGACATAGTAGTGGTAGTTTTTCTTATCAGCAGATTATTTTTAGCATACCACTTTACTTTCTTTCTTGCCTCTGATAGACTTAGTGGGTAAGTTGGAGTTTGAGAATTTTTCCACTGAGTGCTACTGATTTTACTAGTAGTTCTCACACCCGTTGTTGCTCCCCTCTTTTTTTTCCTTTTTTTTTGCAGAGTCTTCTGCGGGAGCTGCTGGCCCATCGGCGGCTGATCGAGGTAAGAGAATCGCTGAGTAGATAGATCTCCTGCCAGGTTGAGAGAGTTTTTAGCTAGACTTTTGGTGTACTCCCTTTACTCAGACTGTTGTATTTTTATTATTTTGGGTCTGGTTTCAGCTAGCTGGTTGTATTATTTTGGTGAACTGGAAGATTTTATTATATTTATTACAGGTTTACTGCACTTTCAGTTTCAGTTTCAGTCTGAGATGGTATAGTTTTCAGTTTCAGCTCCATACTTGTGCTCTTTTATTATTTATCTTATATCTGAGCAGGTTTTTAGCGCTTCGTGTACGCGAAAAATTCCGTGTGCACGACGGATTTGTAGACGGGGCCCGGTTCTGGTTTACCCCTGGGGAGTGACATAATACATTCATGGTAGTTGGACATATATGATAATAAACTTGACATTGGACATCACATAGATGATACACTCATAGTAGTTGTATAGTACGATAGCATGATATATTCATATCATTATCACCTTGTACTTGAGTATAGAGACATGATAGTAGTAGAGTACTTTATTTTAGTTGTTTATTATCTGCATTTCATTTCAGCAATTATACTATCGTTTGCCTCAATTTACCTAGTGGTGTATTTCGCTTCTCTCGTCGGCTTACCCATTGGAAACTATTGACTAATAGTTCTCACCCCCATTGGTTGTTGTTTTTTTTTCAGAGTCATCCACAACGGGAGAGGCTCGGGATCGTGCAAGGGATTAGCTCATAGCTAGCTTTGTCCCCGTCGTGCCACTCGAGGTGGTTACAGAATACCTTTTCTTTTGTTTTGTTGGAGAGGTGTTGTTGTATTTTGTTATGGAGACCACCCTTGTATTTTGGTAGGATGTACTTGAGAGGACTACTTTTGTATATTGGATTTATTTTCTTGTATGATAGTAGTTATTTACTCTTCTCTTTTATGCATAGTTTAGTTGTATTGTGCTCTGATTACTAGTAGAATGTGTATATCGTTTTCTTTCCGTTTGTTGTCGTAGATGCCTTGTGTGTACCGGAGGGTACCTTGTGCACACGGCGGGTCTGTGCACGTGATGGATAGGCTTCCGCTGGGGCCCGAGGCGTGACAGATTATATTGGTATCAGAGCCTAGGGTTGAGTCTTAGTGGACCTAGCAAACCTTAGGCTGGTTGGACTATAAGAATTAAGAACGTGAGAGACAGGGTCTTTTATGATTACATGGCAAAAGTAACATGATTGGGTCATGATTATAGCTTCATAGAGTTGGAGTTGGTCGAAGTGATTGCACCTTCTATTTCCTTGGAAGGTCAGGTTGGCAGCCGAGAACCTGACATCGGGAAATAATTGTGTCATACTTCATTGCTATCGCATGATTGGGATTTGTCTCGAGTGGGGATGCGTTTCGTGCTGGTTGTTCTAACCTACGCTTTTTATGCATGTTGCAGTTTGTGATGCCTACGACGCGCTCCATGACAGCCGAGGCGACCGATGCGGAGACTTCCACTACTTCCGGACCAGTGAGGTCCGAGATTTGAGAGAGCAGCTGACTATGCTAGCTGATGTTGTGGACCGGCAATCGGCTGCGGCGCGAGAGCAGGCTGAGGCTTCACGTCGGTAGGAGGCAAGGATGCAGAGGCTGGAAAACCTTTTGATCCAGCAGTTGGCGGTAAGGGGAAGTCAAGACCCTTCTCCCCCACCCATGCAACAATAGGAGCACGTGGGTGGAGTGACTGAGGCACTTGGCCTGAGTGCCCAAGTCTTCGCATCACACTCCAAGCGCATGGCGCTGGGAGAAGGTAGTGATGTCACCGCCGGTTCAAACTCCACCGGCGAGGACGGTCTTATCGAGGATAGTAGCAGGAGCAGAGTGGGACTGACTCATGGCTCGTTTGAGGGAATTTCGAGAATCCAAGCCCCGGACATATGATAAAGAGAGACCCGATCATTGGGTTTTTGAGAAATGAATTTTACACATGGAGAAGATTTTCCATGATACCTTCGTGGCAGATGGAGATCGGGTGTCGTTGGCTACACACCATCTTAAGGGCGACGCTTACCAGTGGTGGGCAGACATCCAGGATGACCCTACGACCGATTTGGCGGCAATCACCTAGCCGCGATTCAAGAGTATGCTCGCAATGAAATATTTTCCGGCGAGCGCAAAAAGGCAAATAGAAAGAGACCTCCGCAATTTGGGGCAAGGAGACAAGACCGTGGCAGAGTACGAAAAGGAATTTACTCGACTGCTTAATTGTATTCTGCACGTGGTGAGGGACGACGAGGACAAGGTCCGTATGTTTGAGAACGACCTTAGAACGTCCATCTTCAGGTTGGTTCAGACCCTAAACCTCCAAACCTACTGAGAGGTTGTGGACCGTGCCTTGATAGTGGAGAAAGGCACAGAGATTGCAAAGGAAGAGAGAGAAGCCCTTGATATGGTGCGAGGCAAAACCATTTTATGTTGTCTACAGGAAAGACCAAAATCTAAAGAAGAAGAAAAAAATAAAGGTACATTGTTAAGATAAAGTAACATTGTTTGAAACAAAAGTTATACCTTTTGAGACAAAATTTATATTTTTTTAGGCAAAAGTTGCATTATTTGGACGAAAGATGGACTTTTTGAGCGAAAGTTGCACTGCTTGAGACGAAAATTGCACTGCTTGAGACGAAAATTGCACTTCTTGGGTAAAAATTATACTCTTTGAGATAAAAATTACACTCTTTGAATGAAGGTTGCACCATTTAAAATTATTTCATATTAAGTTGTACCACATAAAGAAATTATACCATTTGAGACTAAGTTGCTCTATTTGAGACTAAATTACAGTGTTTGGGACTTACACTATTTAAAATTATTTGAAACTAAGTCTCAAACAATTTAACTTAGCCTCAAATAGTTTTAAATTGTATAATTTAATCTAAAAAAAGTGCAACTTCTATTTTATATGGTGAAGCTTAGTCTCAAATAATTTTAAATGGTATAATTTTTATTTCAAATAGTGCAACTTTAATTCACTCATAGAGTGCAACTTTCGATCAAACAGTGCAACTTCTTGGTCTAAAACTTTGTAACTTTTTACTTTTGTGGAACAACTTAATCTCAAATAATTTTAAATAGTGCAACTTTCATTCAAATAGTATAGATCTTTGTCTCAAACAGTGCAATTTTCGTTCAAAAAATATAAATTTTGTCTCAAACAATATAATTTTCGTCTCAAAAAGTTCAACTTTCGCTCAAATAATTTAACTTTCGTCTCAAATAATACAATTTCATCTTAACAGTAAAATTTTATTATTTTCTTCTTTCTTCTCTCATTTTTAACTTTTCTGTAATAGCGGCAATACATAATTGTCTTTGCAGGAGAAACATTTTTTTTATTCTTTCTTCTTTTTTTTTCCACGCTCTGCATCTTTTTTCGCTATCACGCTTTCTCCCACACCTCTGTCGCAACCACCGCCCCCGTCGAACATGCTCTCCTACCCCGTCATACTTAAATTCTTCAGTACCCTTATCGTCGTCGCCATCCGCGGCCATATGCTCCGCTGCAAGCTCATCTTCGTTATCTATATCATATATGAACCGATATCGGCAAAGGTGTGGGCGAGTTAAAAGAATGGAGCGCGACATCGATATTGGGGCGGTGGAGAAGGAGAAGGGAAGGGAAGCGGAAGGAAAATGAGAGAAAGAAACGGTGAGGAGAAGGACGACAAACTAGGAGAGAAGAAAAGCGTGTCAGATTATAATAACAAATATATATATAGAGCTACGCTGGAATATTATTAATAGTACCAAGTCATTGGTGCTACTAAGTTTTTTAACCCTTAGATTAAAAGACGTGTGATTGAGATGATAGTGGACCTCTTGGGTTTAATAAGTAGTTGGAGAAATAGTAAAATCTAACGGGTGAAATGATCAAATGGGTTGATCTAAGGGTAGAAAACTTGATAGCACCAAATATTTGGTGCTATCGATAGCATAATAGTCGGACTCTATATATATATATATAGAGTTGGAGAAATAGTAAAATCTAACGGGTGAAAATGATCAAAGGGGTTGATCTAAGGGTAGAAAATTTGATAGCACCAAATATTTGGTGCTATCGATAGCATAGTAGCCGGACTCTATATATATATAGAGTTGGAGAAATAATAAAATCTAACGGATAAAAATGATCAAAGGGGTTGATCTAAGGGTAGAAAACTTGATACTACCAAATATTTGGTGCTATCAAGTTTTATATCCTTATATAGAGTCCGGCTACTATGCTATCAATAGCACCAACTATTTGGTACTATTAAGTTTTCTACTCTTAGATCAATCCCTTTGATCATTTTTACCTGTTAGATTTTACTATTTCTCCAACCACCCATTAAACCCAAAGGGCCTATTATCATCTCAACCGCACATTTTTTAATTCAACGGTTAAAAACTTAATAGCACCAATAACTTGGTTCTATTAATAGTATTTCAGCATATATATATATATATATATATATATATATATATATATATATATATATATATATATATATATATATATATATATATATATATATATTAGTCAATTTATTAAAAATTCTGATAAAATATAAAAATTTAAAATAGTAATTCAATTTTGTAAAAATATAAAACTAGTGAATTTATCATGCAATTGGCCTGCAAACATATTCTCTCAAAAAAAATAAATAAATAAATAAATAAATAAATAAATAAAATCTTATAAACAAAAGAGTGTGGGCCAGTATCATATCTTATTCATCTAATTTTTCTGACCATTATTTTTCCCTCTTTGGAAACCACAAAAACGTAGGAGCTATGGATGAGAGAAGGGCGAAGATAAGTGGTGGAGAGAGTGAATTCCCAAAAATACTCTGACACGTGGCATTACGTGGGGCGCTCATTGTCAAAACTACAGGGATAAATACGTACAATGGTTCACATTTATTTATAATAGAAATATTTTATTTCTCTGAGAATTTAGAAGGTTCTTATGTACTACTGAAGAGGCAAAAAAAAATTGCTGTTCATAGGGAATAGCCCAAAAGAAGAGTGGGAAAATTGCAAAAAAAGGATTAAAAAAAAATCACATACTATTGAGGACATCAAAAGGTACGAATCATTTCATTTCTCTTTATTATTCATAAATTTATAGCTTTTTTTTTAAAAAAAAAAAAAAAAAAAAAAAAAAAAAAAAAAGTTGTACATGTAAAGTAGAAGAAATTTTGTAGTTTTTGTGAATTGATGGTAGGTAAAAAGGATAAGAAAGAATTAGAGAGAAGACGATAATGGCTTGGGCCGCAAAGGGTGTGTATGTGAGGTGCATCATGAATGATCATATGGTGTACGTGCAAAGTTTGAGCACAAAGAGTAAACCTCGTGGTGGGGAGGAGATGGGTTGGGTTAGAGGGAGGCGAGGATGTGTCGGCGGCCGTGGACAGACTACGCGCGGTCGGATTCGAGCCGTCTGCTTTGACGATATCCCTATCAACCCGAGACGACTCGAGACACGGGCTCCAGCTCCGAGCAGCCGTCTTAAAGCAGTCGCCGCGCCTATCCCTATCCCGATCACCAAAAAGGTTAATATTGCTTATCCTTTCCAAAACATGGAATTTTTGGATCTCTTTTTCTCAACTTTGTCAAAATTAATTTGTTTTAATTAACCATGGCCAATAACTAGTCTAGCTACAAAACACATTGGATTATATAAATTTAGGATCCCACCGCGTGCACGGTTAATCAATTAATTAATGATTCCCCTATGACGTATAGAAACACAGGGTTCAACAATTCACAAACATGGAAGAATATATACGACTGTTCTTTTCCTCATTCAATTTAATTAAGTGAACAGAAAACGATTATAGTAGAATTAATTTAAAAAGAAAAGATAACCAGCTTTAAATCTTAATTGGTGAGTCAGAATCACAATTACAAAAGGTGCAGAGGTTTGGCCCACTGTTGAGCTTGCTAAATGCTGAATACAAGTCTTGAATAGTCAGCCATAACTAGGAAGTGAGAAAGTGTAGTTTTCAAAGCCTTTCCTTCTTTTTCTTTTTTTCTTTTTTTCTTTTTTTCTTTTTTTCTTTTTTTCTTTTTTCTTTTTTTCTTTTTTCCTGAGGAGCATGTCGAAAGCATGCAATTCATTAATTTGTAGAGCCTGATTACACAATATTATTAATTTGGAAACAATAATAAAGTATAACCCCATAATTAACAAAGAGAAACATATATATATATATATATATATATATATATATATATATATATATATATATATATATATATATATATATATATAAAAGAATTCCCAAACCAAATCGAAGGGAAGATGAACGAAGTAGATTCTCCTAATGTAAATTGGAAAAGAGATACACAGAAGATTTATGATTTGAAGTCACTGAACTAAGAAACAAATTAAATATACCATGGTCCTGTTAGGTGTATGTCCTAAAAATCAACTAGGTCGACACATATATTATATTTTAAATATAAATTTATATTTAATTTTTTATATTATGAACATAATGTAATTGAATCATTATTTCCATTTATATTATATATGTGTTTATAAATTGTTCAAAAAATTAATAAAATAATGATAAGTATGATGGAATTTATATGGCATAAAATATTAAATCAATTTATACCAATATTCAGGATCATAAATAAAACTGTAAAATAACTTACAGAGCGCCATCGAAATGAATTCTTGATTAAACAGCGGAAGCAAGAAATTCGGTTGCAATACTAAACCGTACCGACCGAACTAGGTAATCTGGTTTCTCCTCCTTTCTCAGGCACTCTTCCGTATGGTGTGAATTTGATGAATAATCTTACCAGAATGCACATGAGTAGGTGGCAGGACCAGTACCCCTTTATATAGATTCCAGATCGACTTCCCATCAAAGTCTGATTAGGATTCTATTTAATTTAAATAGATGAGAAAGGGATAAGATATACCATATCAAGTAATTCTATATCTTTTAGGATTGACCTTATCTATAGTAAATCCAAATTTAAATATAATTAATTAGGCCACATATATGGAAATCCTAACAATCTCCCACTTGGCTTATATTAATTATATTTCATGAACGGATTTCTATATTCCAAACTTTATTGCGCATTATTGGAAACTTTATGGTCAAATACCTTAGAACTCACTTGATCCTTAACTCAAACTAAAAGACTACAATGATAGGAACTATGGCGGTCCACCTCTCTATATTGAAATTTTCCTTCCATAATTACCATATCATCTTCATCTCCTAGCCAAGCACTTTATATGGCACAACTTTATGAATGAACTAAAACTTTATGTCCATTCGTTAACAGACAAAGCTTTATGTCTATTAAACGGTCCAATACAGCTGCATTAAAACTGTAACTTTATTGAAAAAAGATAAAAATAATGTCAGAATCTTATACATCAAAAGAACTCATTAGACCCATGCTACAAACATGATCTTTATATGACCCAGGTGCTAGCCCCTTGGTCATTGGGTCTGCAACCATACACTTGGTACTGATGTATTCAATTCTAACAGATCCTTCATTTATCTTTTCTCTCACCACAAGATACTTGGTGTCCAAGTGTTTACACCCCGTCGTAATCTTGTTGTTATTGGCAAAGGAAACTGCAGCTGAACTATCACAGAAAATCTTTATTGGACGAGCAATGGAGTCCACAATCTTTAAGTCTGTGATAAAATTCCTAAGCCAAATAGCCTGTGATGTGGTCTCATAACATGCAATGTACTCTGTTCAATTTCTAATTGGTTCTTGGGACACTGAAAAGCATTAAGCTTATGCCCTTTCTGAACGGGAGCAACACTCGGTTTACAATTATGCATTTCAAAATTTTCCAAAACTTTCTTTATGTAGGCCTTTTGAGATAGACCGAGTAAACCTTTATGTCTATCTCTTTTAATTTCAAAATTTTGGAAAAGAAATTCTTTAGTGTCATGCAATAGTCCGAGATCATTACTGGCAAGCAAAATATCATCAACATAAAGGACTAAGAAAATTATTTTACTCCCACTAACCTTCAGATATATACATTGATCAACAATGTTTTCTTTAAAACCAAAGGTTAAAACGGTTTGTTTAAACTTCAAGTACCATTGTCGGGAGGCCTGTTTTAGTCCATATATTGATTTCTTTAATTTGCATACCAAGTGCTCCTTTTCCTTTTTGCGAGAATCCTTCAGGTTGACTCATATATACCTTCTTCATGAAGATCTCCATTTAAAAAAGCAGTTTTTACATCCATCTGGTATAGCTCCAGATCGTAATGAGCAACCAGAGCCATAATCACACGGAAAGATTCCTTTCTCGATACCGGAGAGAAAGTCTCTTTATAATCAATGCCTTCTTTCTGAGTAAACCCTTTTGCCACAAGACGGGCCTTGTATTTCTCTATGTTACCTTTGGAGTCTCATTTGATTTTATAAACCCACTTGCATCCTACAGGTTTAACTCCTAAAGGTAACTCAACAAGATCCCATACCTTATTGTGGTTCATGGATTCAATCTCATCTTTCATGGCATTGTACCATTCTGTTGCATTACTGCTATTTATGGCTTCGGAAAAACTAAGAGGATCATCAAAGTTCTGACCATTCTCATAAAGATAGACAATATAATCGCTAACCATAGCCGGTCTTCTCTGTCTTGAGGATCTTCTTAAATCTATCTGATCATCCACTTGTAAATCTTGATGTGGATTATCAATGATAGGTTCACCTTCACTTTGTGGTTCTAAAATAACTTGTTGTTCTACTGGAACTGGAACCATCAAATTATTAGGAACAATAATGGGTATATTCTGTACAGAATCTAAATGCTCTTGAATTTCATCAAATTCAACGAATCGAGGTTCAGAGCTCCCACTAACTGTTTCATCCTCAATAAACCGTGCTGTTTTAGTTTCTGCAATCTTTATAGGAAGTGATGGACAGTAAAACTTATACCCTTTGGACCTTTCTGAATAACCAATAAAATATCCTGAAATGGTTCGAGGATCCAATTTCTTTATTTGTGGGTCATACAATTTGGCCTCAGCTTGACAACCCCATGTATGAAAATGTCTTAAACTGGGTTTCCTACCTGTCCAAAGCTCAAAAGGAGTTTTAGTGACAGCCTTAGTAGGGACCCGATTAAGAATAGATATGGCAGTTTTGAGCGCCTCACCCCACAATGATATCTGAAGGGTAGAATTACTGATCATACTCCTGAGCATATCAATTAATGTGCGATTCCTTCTTTCAGCAACACCATTCTGCTCAGGTGTGCCTGGCATGGTGTACTGTGGAACAATCCCACACTGCTCTAGAAACCTAGCGAAAGGCCCAGGAATTTGGCCTTTATCTGTCTGTCTACCAAAATATTCACCACCCCTATCTGATCTGACCACTTTTATCTTTCTCTCGAGTTGATTCTCTACTTCAGCCTTATATGCCTTAAAGGCATCTAATGCTTCAGATTTCTCTTTAAGCAAGTAAAGATAGCCATATCGAGAGTAGTCATCAGTAAATGTGATAAAATATTTATGGCCAGTAAACGTAAGAGGGAGAGGTCCGCATATATCCGTATGAATCAGCTCTAATGTTCCATCACACCTTTTGGCACCTTTAGAGGAGGTTTTGGTCTGCTTTTCCTTTATGCAGTCCACACACGTTCCAAAATCAGAGAAGTCAAGATCATCCAAAATTCCTTCTCTAATTAACCTTTGGATTCTCTGTTTCGATATGTGTCCCAACCTCCTATGCCATAACATGGATGACTTTTCATTATTAATGCCACGTTTTGATCCAATATTTCCGTGCATGGTAAGAAGGATTTCATTATACGAATGATCTAAAGATACTTTATATAGATTATTTTTCAAAACACCAGAGCCAACTATCTCAGATTTGTAGGATAACGAAAAAACTTTATTATCAAAATTGAAACTATATCCCAAACCAACAAGTTTCTAAATAGAAATTAAATTCTTTGAAAAATTTGGAACATAAAAAGTATCACTTAGATCCAAAACATAACCACCAGAAAGAACTAATCTAAATGTTCCTACAAATTTAACTTTAGTTGGATTTCCTTTAGCAGTATAGATAGTGGCTTCATCTTTATTGGGTTTTCTACGGTTTAGAAATCCATGCACGGAATTCGCCACATGGCATGTGGCACCAGAGTCAATCCACCAAGTATTAGATGGAACAGAAACTAAATGCAACTCATGCATCAAAACTAGAAACTTACATTTCTTCTGGAGCCATTTCTGATACTTTAGACAGTCTTTCTTTATATGACCCTTTTTCTTGCAAAAGAAGCACTTGGGAGTCCAATTACTTGATTGGCTTTGTGAACCAGACATGACTTCCAAGTTCTTCTTTTTCGAGCCATTCTTGCCTTTACCATTCTTAGTACGCTTTATTTGTCCTTTGTGAGAAACAAAGTCAACTGTATTTTGTTTTTCTTGTATCAATCTGCCTTCCTCTTGTACACACATAGTCAACAATTCATTAATTGACCATTTATCCTTATGTGTGTTATAAGAGATCTGAAATGGTCCATATTCAGATGGTAAGGAGTTCAAAATAAAGTGCACTAAGAATGAATCAGAGATGGTTACTTCAAGTGCAGTGAGCTGCGCTGCAATATCTCGCATTTCCATAATGTGCTCGCGAATCGAGCCATTTCCGGAGTACTTTATGGAAGACAGTTTATTCATTAGGGTACTTGCCAAAGCTTTACTGGAGCTTACAAACTGTTGCTCCACAGCATTTAAGAAATCGCGGGCTGTCTTACATTCAGGAATAGAGTTCCGAATGTTTTTACCGACACGCGCCTTCATCAACATCAAACTAAGTCGATTAGAGCGCTCCCACTTTTCCAAAGATGCTGTTTGGATTGGCGTACTTTGATATGTAAGAGGAAGAGGTTTTTCCTCTCTCAGAGCCAAATCGAGATCCATACACCCTAATGTAAGCATAATCTGTTCTTTCCACTCCGAGTAATTAGAACCATTAAGCATAGGAACAGAATCACCAATAGGAACAAAGGATGAAGTCATAGCTGAAAAATGCATGTCTTCATTAATAAGAAACCACATCATAATATTCCACACCAAAATTAGAAAAATATAATTTATATGACATCACAACACCTCCTTTGGGAGCAGAATTATGAGCATAAATATTTTTCTTTCTTTCTTTATGCATATACTTTATATGACATCATAACCCCTCCTTTGGGAGCAGAGTTACGAGCATAAATATGCAATTTCTTTCTTTCTTTATGCATATACTTTATATGACATCATAACCCCTCCTTTGGGAGCAGAGTTACGAGCATAAATATGCAATTTCTTTATCAGAAATTAATTTAGACTTTCTGTAGATCGTGATAATTTCAAGTTTCCCATATGAAAAAATTGTCAGCTTTGGCCAGGCAAATTTCTCCAAATGAGTTACAAGAAAATTACCATCCTACACCACCCATATACCTTTATGTCTAGAATCATACTAAACAAAAATAATAGGGTGCAATTTTTACGTGCACTTCTTTAAAGCGATTAATTCACTATTTCTTCTGAACGAGGCCGCTTTGGCTTGCACCCGAACAGTTGAAACAATAAATTAATTTGACTTAGTGCCGTATAATTAACATGAAAATTATCCAAAAGAACGCTACTTTAAAGTAAATTAATTTATTATTCTTTAGTTAGGGCCGCTTTGGCTTGCACCTAATTAATCGAAATAATAAATTAATTTAACTTAGCGTCTAGATTTAAATAATCTTACAACAATTATGATTATTTAATTTTCATGTTATGTCTGATCAAAATAACACTTTATGATATACATAAGTATGAATGCAATAATTTAAAATATAACATTGCAATCATAAAATTTATGTATATCCTTATATCACCATAAATATCGGATAAAAGAATTTATGATAAATTAATATTGTATGCAAAATTTAAAACCTTATGTGAACGGATTCTTTATGTTCACAATACTTTATTAACTCATGAATCGAAATAAGATGAATTAATAAACATAATAATTAAAAGTAATCTTTTATTAATTCGAAATAAATAAATAAGTTTTAATAACAGATTAAAGTCCAATAAAAGAAGGATAGCCACAATCGTAAGAATTATATTGCCTCGGATCCAAAAGAGGCACAAATCAGAAATTATTTTTCTTCAATTAATTGGATTTCATCCAAAACAACCCATAGAGTCCCAAAATTACGACAAACTAAAATGATACAGTGGTGTCGTACTGTAAGGTCACACATAAACAAAACCGAGTGGCCTTATAACGTCTTTTCAAAATTGGGAAACTAAGAAATAACGATATCCAAATTAAAAAAAAAAAAAACAAAGCACATCAACAACAATAAGATGGCCTTTAACAAATCATACGACGTGGCAATATTTCAAGAAAATCTTGACTATATATAATTAGATTCAAAGTCTAAAATCCGTTTAAAAAAAAAAAAAAAAAAAACTCATCATTATTCAATTCAATTTAATAAAGCATACAATATTAAATTTATCTAACTGGCTCTGATACCAATTGATGGAATTTATATGGCATAAAATATTAAATCAATTTATACCAATATTCAGGATCATAAATAAAACTGTAAAATAACTTACAGAGCGCCATCGAAATGAATTCTTGATTAAACAGCGGAAGCAAGAAATTCGGTTGCAATACTAAACCGTACCGACCGAACTAGGTAATCTGGTTTCTCCTCCTTTCTCAGGCACTCTTCCGTATGGTGTGAATTTGATGAATAATCTTACCAGAATGCACATGAGTAGGTGGCAGGACCAGTACCCCTTTATATAGATTCCAGATCGACTTCCCATCAAAGTCTGATTAGGATTCTATTTAATTTAAATAGATGGGAAAGGGATAAGATATACCATATCAAGTAATTCTATATCTTTTAGGATTGACCTTATCTATAGTAAATCCAAATTTAAATATAATTAATTAGGCCACATATATGGAAATCCTAACAAAGTATTCTCAGAAATTAAGAATTTGAGACATATATCATTGGTGATTAATTCCTAAATGCTCCCGATCGATGGATCACCACAGGGACAGTAATTAATTTGGTGAGATTGGTGCACAGATCGCTTCTCTTTTAAGATAGATGAGACTCGAGTCAATAGTGTGGAGACACTAGAGCGAATATATAGGTAGTTGTTGGAGAACAAGGATATCGAGCGTGACCAACACGAGAAATTATTTGAATGTCTACTCATTCATCAGTGACTTACTCTATGTTGCAGCTGTGACTAGTCCTTTAACCTACGGTGTCTCGGCTATTCACAATGAAGTTATTGTAGTTTGACTGTACATACACTTGATTCTTAACCATTTGGGTCCTTACGGTGTATGTTGGCTACAGTAGGTTCGTTATAATAATAGGGTGTGCACCTATATAAAATCTTTTATCCTTAGTACATAAGAGAGTTAGCTCTATATGATTTATGAGACCGAGTTTATAAGATCTTGGTCAAGACAGAGTAAATAACGGAAAGAATTTTCGATATTAGAAACTCTAGTTGAATAAATTTGCCATATGACAAGTAGTGGGGTTTGACGAGCAATTCTATAACCTCCATCTAGTTGGGACTCCTAATAAAAGGACTGTATCACATGTTAATTGCATCTAGAGATTCAATATTCTATTATACTGAAGTATCACTACATGCTGTTAGGCGTCACGAGTGGATTGTGGGACTCACAAGAATTATCAGAATAATCGATGATTCTTATTGGTCTGAGTTGGAGTTATTCTAACCCACTGAAAAGAGTTTTAGCAATATTATTGATAATGATCATAATATATCTCACTGCTAGATAGAATAGAATCTATGAGATCACACACATAAGAGGTTATGACTGATCGGATAGATGGATTGCGCTTTTTGAATCGCCTGAAAACTTAATTATCAATATGTTGCTAATTAGACTAATTTGTAATTTTTATAAATTAGAAATATTAAAATACAAATGTTGTAAAAAAGGAGTTATAGTGAGTTGTGAGAGGACTTAAGTGCAAATTTTGTATTATTGAATTGATTTGATTAAATTAATATTGACTTCAAGTCGAATTAACTTAGAATTTAATCGATTGAACCGAATAGGAATAAGATAAATTTAAATCTAATTTTATTTTTATTCTTGATAATTATAAAAAAAAATTATATCTCTTTTTATATGTATGAGAGTTTTTAGAAAATTCTAGCCGTCTTCTCTTTCCTTCTCTTCTTTTTTTTCTAAAATATTCACGATCGAGCTAGAACCAAGAATTTCGATCATATCGGCAATCTCGTGCGAATACCCGTAGAGGCCGGACACGAATGCGGCTTAAAAAGAAAATTAAATTTTATGATCATTACATTATGGTGTAAATATTTCTAGGCATAAATAAAAATTAGATCTTTCTTTAATTTGAAACATAGTTTTATTTAATTTTTGTTTTTTTTTTTTTGCCGTATTTATCTTGCGTAAAATCTAATAAGTCCCTCAGTCTAAAATAACAAAATTAGGCCGCCAAACACAAGTAAAGAATTAAACAAAGTAGAAAGATAGAAGCGATTTCACTAAAAATAATAATAATAATAATAAACTCTATGCCTGCACCAACGTTCCAAGTTACAATTCAATCATAAAAGCACTATCGCCATCTTCAATCAATCTTCCAAAATCATGACACCAAATCGATCACAATGGTTATGGTGGCTCTCAACTTTTAAAAAATAACATAAAGGATTCTAATTATGGTATAGCAAAAATTAAAATATTATCTTTTTTTTGTAAAAAACTTGTGTCTTATATATTATGTTTTGGTTATAATTTGCATCATAAATTTTATTTTAAGATAAATATATGTTATGAATTTGAGGCCCCCTCATGATCTAAATTAAATTTTGGTTTGGTCCTGCCATTGGCTAATTAAGTCGATCGAGAAGAAACAAATAAAAATCATAGAGGAAATTAAAAGCTTGAACATTAGATATAAGATCCAATTAGTACACGGAAGCCCCTCTCCACAAGCTGAAATGGCTCAGAGCAAAGAGGGATGTGATCAAGGATCTTTTTTTTTTTTTTAATTAGAAAGCTTCTTTAGACACTAGTTTCAACCGTTCTAATCTGAAAGTAAACAAATAAAAAATAATGGCGACGAGGACAACATAGCGAATTAAGGATTATTTGTGTGACCAAGTTAAGGAGCCACTTTTTCTCAAAAAAAGTTAAGGAGCCACTGTCCACTGAATCGAACTCGGTGTAAATTAAACGACTGCATCTCTAAGTTAACAAAATTCAAGGTTGAATTCATTTGTACAAGAGGATCAAATATTTGTAGCACATTGCACGCGTACAATTTCAACATACTTAATTTTGGATACTTCATCCTAGCTCCATGATAATATATTTCATAATGATTCAACTATATATCTCACTAATATTTTTTACAACTATCTATTTTGAATTAAGTGATAATAATTTAAATATTTTGAATTGACGATATAAAGAATTAATTACAGTAATATTACAAACCTTTTAATCCCCAAATATTACACCTTTTAATCCCAAAATATTACACCTTTTTCTTTTTTCGTTTTTTTTTCTTTTTTTTTTAATCACGCGTAAAGTATTTTTTTGTTATTTTTTTAAAAATCACATGTTGTACCATACATATTTTTTATTTTTTTATTTTAATTTTTAAAAAATTTAGGTTATTTTATTTACTAACTAATTTAGATTGTTAATAAATATGAATATCTTTAAAATATCTAGATTATTATTATTATTTACTAAATAATATAAAAAGATAAAGAGATAAGATAAAATGAGAATGTGGTTATAAATCAGATCTTTAAAAGATTTAAGTTGTTATTATTCACTAACTAATAGCAATATAAATTCTTTAAAGATCTAGGTTTTATAATTAAAAATATTTTTTATCTCTTTTGCTTCTTATATTAGTTAATAAATAATAACAATCTAAATATTTTAAAAATCTAATCGGTACCCACATTCTCATTTTATCTTATCTTTCTACAATAACAACTTAAATCTCTTAAAAATCTGACTCGTACCCACATTCCCATTTTATTTACGTATCTCTCTGTAATTTTTTTTGAAATTAATTTAATCATAAAAATATAATAACAACTTAAATCTCTTAAAAATCTGACTCGTACCCACATTCCCATTTTATTTACGTATCTCTCTGTAATTTTTTTTGAAATTAATTTAATCATAAAAATTATAGCTAAAGTCGGTCCACCGTCTTTAGAAGGCGGTGAGCCTTCTGTGGCGCTAATATGGCAAGCTAATATGGCAAAAATATGATTAGTTTTACCAATAAAATTTTGATAAGATTATTTTATAAATTATAAAATTTTAAAGGGTTATTTTGAAAAAAAACTTTATTGTACTTTATATATAAAAAAAATTATCAATATGTTAATTGGTGAGTATATAGTAAGCTATATATAGTCAATATTCATAATTTTTTAATTAAATATTTCAAAACAATATTATAAGAGCTTATTGAAAACAAAAAAAAAAAAAAAAAAAAAAAAAAAAAAAAAAAATCGTGCCAGAGTGTGCCACTGGGAGGTCATGCGTATCCATCAGCACGCAAGCGTGCCACGTGTCGGTACAGAAGCGTGCCCGCACCGTACCGTGCCAGGCGGCGAGCGGCACACTCCCGTGCCACGGTAGCATAAAACAAACTATTCTATTAAATTAATATTTAATGTTTTAGCATTAATAAAAGAACAGTGAACAAAAAGAGAGATCAATCCCAAGCTTAGAGCCTTCTAATAATAGTGGATTGTGTTCTTCTTTAAAGAGAGAAAGAGAGGAGAGAGAGTGAGGAAAATGGGTGGCTGCTATTACTCCTTTTGTAGGTTGCTATAATTGCAACTTAATACCCCCCAAACATCTCTAGTTTCGGGCGCCCGCCCGCCTGATCTTTCGTGGCACTCGATAGAAGGTGTATAATGCCCAGTTTTACATAGGAGCAACGCTACATGTACACCCCCAAAGGGGGTGTACATCTTACACCCACCCATCTAAGGGTGGGAGGGTCACTTCACAAATTGTGAAGTGACCCCTCACCACACCCTACCCATTGGATGGGTGGGATGTGCGATGTACACCCCCAAATGGGATGTACAAATAGCATTTTCCTTTACATAGATGCACTCGGTCAAACAGACCCGCGGCGCCTGTTGGCTCCATCCACTTCAAAATGACTATCGGGCATTCTGAATGTTTGTTTATTTCATCGCCCGAGGGGATGCTCTCATGTTTCGAGCGTCCACGGGAGGGGAATTTTTGGCGTGCGTCCGAAACTCTTGTATGCAATATAACCCATCCTCAAGTTGAGAGTCTAAACTCTGCCGGGCGTCCAAATCCTCGTTTCCCACGTACCAACTCTCTGGAAGAGAGTCTGAAATGTTCTAGGCACTTCCAAGGACCCTCTAAAATCATTTCCAGATGCTCGAATCCCTGTTCTAGGCTTCTGAAATGGGTCTGAAACTCTGATTCCAGAATTTGAAGTCTGTTTCAATTAGAATTAATTTTAATTCCATCCAAACTCAGCCTAAGCTTCTCAAAACTCATTTTAATCGTATCTGGTATGTTTAAATTCGCACTTTGTCAATTTAGCCCAAATTGGGTATATTACAATAAGCTAGCCAAATTTTAAATTGCAATTAAAATTCAAATAATTGAATTTAAATTCTTACTTTATTATTAATTTGTTTTGAGCCTCAATTTGAAACCAAATTTTCAATTTGGACTGTGAACCTAAATTTTCAATTCCAATTCAAATTCAAAGTAGGTTTACTAGATTCAAATTTTAATTCAAGTTAAAATAAAAATATCTAATTTAAAGTTTGAGTTAGAATTTAAATTTAAGTATTGTGTCAAAGCTAATGCAACATCTTGAGTGACATTGAATTTGCATTCAGACTCAAATTTTGAATTCAAAATCAAAATCAAAGTTTTAGAAAATTCAACTCTAAAGCACATTTTGAGTTTAAATTGTAAAATCAATTTTGCTGTTTGAAATATCAATACAATCTATTTTGAGTAATTTATTAAGAAATTTAAAAAGTCTTGTCTAATTAGAATTTTAACTTTTATTATTGTTAATTGGATAGTTCAATCCTGATTTTTATCATGAACATACCAAGCACATGATTAGATTATTTCATTTAGTCCAATTTTTAATTTTAATCCTATCAAATTATTTTCTATAATCCTATCAAATCGATCGTATCCTTGGAACCAAACATGTCAGCTACTAATTTTTGTGATCATTAAAGAGTTCATTTTGTTTTTTAATCTTCTTTTTATCACATGTTTATTACCTCACTTCTGAAACTTAATTCATCTTTTTAATAAATTAAAATAAATAATGTGCTATCTTTTTCTTTAAAAAAATTAAACAAATTAATTTTTAAAAAACTGCTAGAGAAAATACTAGGTCGTAGAAGAATTGAGAAGGGCAATTTTTTTTTCCTTTTTCTTTTTTATTTTGAGAGGTACAAAGAGAATGCTAGTAGGCTTTTGATATTTCATTTAAGCATACTTTCGCTTGATAGCATAAGTGGCAAAGAATTTGATAGTTGATACTTGATGTTCTAAATTCAAAATTTAGTTGCTTCGTAGTTTTAGCCAAACTTATTTTGAAGAAAAAAAATAAGATGGGTAGCATGATATCTTTCTCTCAAATATATATATATATATAAAGAGTTGGGCTGGAATGCTATTGATAGCACCAACCCAACTTTGCCACCCATTTTTTAGCCTTTAGATCGCATTGAGATTTGTGCAGGCTCTTTAATGAAAAAAAGAAAAAAGAAAAAGTAAAAAGAAAAAGTAAAAAGTAAAAAGCTTTTCTTTTTCATTAAAGAGCCTGCACAAATCTCAATGCGATCTAAAGGCTAAAAAATGGGTGGCAAAGTTGGGTTGGTGCTATCAATAGCATTCCAGCCCAACTCTATATATATATATATATATATATATATATATATATATATATATATATATATATAGTCCGGCTATGATGCTGGTAAAAATAGCAATTATTTGGTGCTAGTAAGTTTTTTACCGTCAGATCTATCCCTTTAATCAATTCCACTTCTTAGCTCATGCTATTCCACCAATCATCCACTAAACTCTAGGGACTTACTATCATCCTAATTGTCCATCCTTTCATCCAAGAGCCAAAAACTAACAAGAACTAATGACTTTGTGCTTTTAAAAGCATATGAGCTCAATTCTCTCTTTCTCTCTCTCTCTCTCTCTCTCTCTCTCTCTCTATATATATATATATATATATATATATATATGGGACGCGACGTGCGCGCATCACGTCGCACATTGCGTCGGGTGGCGCACCAAATGGGGTGCCACCATGTGGCTGTTCCATGCCGCGCGCACGCTAGTCACGCCTCCTTGCTTCCCCATGCACTCGCCTCGGTCGCCGCACCGCATCGTGAAGCACGCCCTCACACACACCACATCTCTTTCCTAAAGCCTTCCAAAACGCACCTCGGACTTCGTTTTTCATGCCGATTTGTACAAAAACGATTCCGGCTCAGTTCAGCACTCCCTCAACATTACAAAAAGACTAATCTGACTTCGATTTTGCAATTTACAAAAGTTCAGTACCTCACAATAGCGCCGACTGATGCTCGTTTGTATTTTCGGCGCTATTTGCTTGGCCATTCCATGATGATCTTGGAACGACCCTATTATCGAGACTCATGCTGTTGTCATCAGCCATGAAAGAAAAGTTTGGTATTTACCTGAAGGTCTCACCAGGCATGCCAAAATTTGTTTTGCTCGAACCGAAATCAAACCGCTAACCAAATCAAACTTGCCTAGTCGTGGATCAGTTCTCAAAAATAACCCTCGAAATGCACCTCCAAATCAAATGATCAAATTCAAGAAGGATCAGCTCAACCGAATTCTCTCTCACAAACACTTGAATTGAACCGAAAAGCAAACTCAGCTTAAAGAGCCGAGTCAATTGTATTGATTGAAAAAACTGATTACAAGATTAAGAACTATTCCTATAAAGGTCGAAAAGTTACGAAGCTCTTAACTAAACTCTTAAACTAGAATACTGGAAATGTTGGAATCGAAAAAAAGTAGAATAGATGTGGCCTCTTATGTGTGTCTTTATAACACGTGAATTTTGCCTATTTATAGTGATGAGTCTTCCACGTACGATTATTCGTTGATTCACGTAATGGCGGATCTTTCGGCCACATGCTCTGCGGCACGTCCTTTGTTCTACGGGGCGCACTTGGGCTAGAGGCGCGTTGGCCACAAAATTATCTCTCCACTTTTTCAGTCGTTTCCGTCTAAATTTCATTCGAGTCCAACCATTTTTCTCTCGGCTCCCAGTGTACTACGTATCGCCTCTCGATTGGTCCGCACCGATTGACCATATTGATTAAGCTCCTTATGACGTGACACTATCTTTTTTGACGCCAACATAAATTAGTGTTTAAGAGAGAGAGAGAGAGAGAGGAACGATAATTACACCAAACAAGCTAGATCTTAATTTGCAACTTCTCTTCTTTAGCAAATGGTGACATAAGATTAGAATAGAATAACTTTCTTTGTGGTGTTCAGGCAACTCTTGAATTTAAGAAATAATTAATCCTAAACGATCAAAAAGAATACTAGGTTTTTATAAATATAAAACCGTCAATCAATTGTAAACACTAATGTTTGTGCGGATTGAGACGCATTTTACGATCTTCGAGGAAGAAGCCAATTAAACATTTAGACCAATCGGTCACTAAGTCGGGCATGCTCCTTACGTGGATGTGAAAATGGGTCGGATATTATCCGACAGTTTTTGCATCCGGAGTGCAAATATCCGGATCCAATTGTGTACGGATGAGAATATGATTACAGTGTGTCAAAAAAATTCGGATATTAAAAAAGAAAAATAGAAATGAATACAGATATCCAGATTTTGAGTAGTATTAGGTACTATTTCTACTCCTCTAAGTTATAGCCGACTTATAAGATTTGGAGTGTTTTCGCTTCTTCCATTTGATAAACGTACAAGAGTACTAAATAATTATATCGCTAATTTGATAATGTGGAGAAATTATTTTTTAAATCATAAAGTTTTAGTGGAATAAATTGAATAAATCTTCAATAAATAAATTTGGAACATTTAGTACAATTTAAATAGGATAAAATAAACTTGGACGGTAAAGTTTATAGAAATCTCCTATAAATCTGGGTTTTAATAAATTTAAATCGCATAAACCTAAATAGCATAGTGCAATTTAGACTTAAAATTAGGATAAATGTAGCATGTACAATTTAAATTTTAAACTTATAATAAATCTCAGATCATAGAGTTTTAATTGAGTAAACAAAATTAGAACCGTTAAGTTTTAATGATAAATTAAATAAATCTATAAGGAAAAAATCTAGACTATTTGTATAATTTATAAGTTTGATTAGTCTAATTGACTAGATTAATTAATTTGAGGAGAGAAAAAAATACATAAGAGAGAGTGAGACAAAATTATATATTCTTGTATCAAAAGATCAAAATATTTCTTTTTGAGATACTTAATAATATGTACCACTCTCCAAATAATCTGTCATTACAAGTCACAACTTTAAAAAAAATAAATAAATCTAGATTGCAGAGCAAGAATAAATGAATGATATCAAAAAATAAAAAATATAGAAGCACTCTCTAATGTGAATTGTTGGAAAATAAGTTAAATTTTTTTAGGTTCTCCATTCATTTTATCATGAGTTTTATATTAAAATTATATTTCTATTTGTTAAATCTTATATTTTATTCAATAAAATAGAGGAATATAAATTTAAAATATAAGTGTGAAACTTTAGTTATACCTAATTCTAATTTATATATATATATATATATATATATATATAGAGAGAGAGAGAGAGAGAGAGAGAGAGAGAGAGAGAGAGAGAGAGAGAGAGAGAGAGAGAGAGAGAGAGAGAGCTACTATACTCTTATGAGTAAAATCTTTTTGTACTCATAAGTTTTCATTCCTTGGATGAAGAAATGTGCGGTTAGGATTATAGTAGCCTCTAGAATTTATATTATTTCCCTAACAACCTAGTGAACCCTAGGGGGACCACTATCATTATAACCGCACATTCCTTCATCCAAGGATAAAAAAATTATGAATATAAAGAGGTTTATACTCATAAGAGTATAGTAGCCCTACGCTATATATATATATATATATATATATATATAAAGCTAGGCTGGAATGCTATTAATTGCATCAAGTTATTGATGCTATTAAAATTTTAACTGTTAAATTAAAAAATGTGTAGTTGAGATGTTAGTGGACCCCTTGGGTTTAATGGGTGGTTAAAAAAATAATAAAATTTAACAGATAGAAATGATCAAAAAAATTGATATAAAGACAGAAAACTTGATAGTATCAAATACTTGATGCTATCGATAGCATATATAGTAGTCGGACTATATATATATATATATATATATATATATATATATATATATATATATATATATATATATATATATATATATATATATATATATATATATATATTAATTAGTACATAGTTTTATTCAAATAATATTCAAATCTAAATATGTTTCATATCCAAATCCGAGAAATATTCTACCGTATTGGAATCCAATTTTAGTGGATACATGGTAACAAAAAATTTAGCATCCAACATAATTTCATATCTAAATTTTGTATCCAAAAATAAACTTGGATATGAATATAGTTTTCTCTAATATTTGACCGTGTCTGATCTTTTTTTATCCTTATCCTTGCGCTGGTCAAATATTTTCTATCAAATTGATTAATTTGATATTTTAAATTATATGATATCAGATCTAACTTAAGGTGAGATCATAATATATAAATTCAAATTCTCACCGAGTACATTAAATCAGTAAATTAAATTCATATGTTAAAATTTAATGGATTTAATCACCTTCTCTTAAATTCTATATATATATGCCAATCAATATTAAAACTGAAGGGTTAGATGACCGTTCATATTTTTCTAACCAAACGCGTTAACATTTTATGCCTTTGATCATGAATATATCACGGTGAGAGAGTTATACTTTCTGATTTGAACTATTTTTTATTGAATTGATTTTTCAATTAATACGAAGAAGGTATGAAAGGAATCAATCATGGAATCAAAAGATGGTGACAAAAAAAGCTACCCATGCTATTTATAAAGAATAGGACATGTTTAACCATCATATATTATTTATATATATATATATATATATATATATATATATATGGAAGTGGCCAAAAAAATCAAAATTGAAGTCAATACACACCAAGAAAGGATTGGATGAATGTGTTTCCATGGGGACAAGTTAGTACAAATTATGGAGTGATATATAAATAATAAGCCACTAGCACCAAATAAGTGCTAATTTTTCACAAGTTCTTAGAGGGGTTGTATGTTATATTCCTGGTACATTGTCAACTTGTGGCTTTTTCCTTTGGATTGTTTGGATTTGGTCGGGCACTCAACCTACCTAAGTAATTAATGTCTCTACCTTCCTACGTCATTATGGTACTAGCAAATTAAGATTCTCACGGGGGAGGCATCTCTTCAGGGAGTTTCAATAGTGAATAAAATTTTCTGTGAAAAATTTTATTAATTTTTTTTTTATATATCGGTTAAATTAGCAAGTATAATATAACAGTAGTTAAAAATTTCTCTATTTTGAGATCTTTCAACGATAAAGTAAATGATATCGAAAATAATATAAAATTTTATTTTTAAAACTTTCAAATTTTTAAAAATTATATTTAATAGTACGAATCGTCGATTTGAAAAATTTTATTATCGAAAATAATTTATTAGTATGAAGACGATCGTACTCATAAGAGTATAATAGCCGATCTCTCTCTTTCTCTTTTGGAAAATGCTATGTGTACACCCGTAAGGGGTGTACATCTCACACCCCCACCCATCTAAGGGTGGGGGTGTGATGATGGGTCACTTGATGTGATCCGTAAAAAAATATCGCCACCATTAAAATGGTAGAGATGTATGATGTACACCCCTTCGGGGTGTACATGTAGCATTGCTCTTCTCTTTTTCTCTTGTGTGTGTGTATATATATATATAAAATTAAACTCTTATTTTTTTAAAAGTATCAAGTCATTGGTACTTGTAAATTTTTAATCCTAGAATAAAAAATATACAGTTAGGATGATAGTGGGCTCCTTTAGTTTTAGTGGATAGCTGGTGAATAGTATGATCTAAATGGTGAAATCAGTTAAAGGAATAGATCCAACGATAAAAAACTTACAAATACCTATTGCTTGGTGCTTTTACAAATATAGTAGTCGGACTATATATATGGTCCGGCTACTATACTCGTATGAGTAAAATCTTTTTGTACTCATAAGTTTTCATCCCTTGGATGAAGCAATGTGTGATTAGGATTATAGTAGTCCTTAGAATTTATACTATTTTTCCAACAATTTAGTAAATTCTGGGGAGACCACTATCATCTTAACCGCACATTTTTTCATCAAATGGTGAAAAAGTTATGAGTATAAAGAGATTTATACTCATATATATATATATATATATATATATATATATATATATATATATATATATATATATATATATGAGTATAGAATCCTTCGTATTCATAAGTTGTTTTTAATGATGAAATTTTCGAATCGATGATACAAATCATTAAATATAATGTAGAGTATCTGAAACATATAAAAATAAATTTTGTAATTTTTTAAAATTATAATAAAATTCATCAAGCGGATAAAAAAAGAAATAATTAAAATCGAAGAACCTCCTAAAAGAAAGGATAGAATTTTTTAATTTAACATCAGAGTTATTGATATTAATCTAGATAGTGAATAGAATTTTTAATTAAAAATTTAAATAATTTTGATTCTTTTGTATCATTAAACTAGCAAGTATTCCATACTAGCAATTAAAAACTATAAATGTTGATATCTATTGATCATAAGGTAAATAATGTGAAAAAATTATAAAATTTGATTTCTTTAAATTTTAAATACTTTAAATTATATTTAACAGTATGAATTGTTGATTCAAAAGCTCCACCAAAAAAAATAATTTGTGAGTACGAAAATAATCATGCTCATAAGAGCATAATAGCCAAACTATATATATAGAACTAGGCTCCTATACTATCTATAATATCGGAGCTCTAGTACTACAGTTTTCGTGCTATTAAGTTATAGACTTTCGAATTGATAACTAACTTTATTAAATTTGATCTAGAGTATTGAAAGTATTTAGAAAATAAATTTTATAATTTTTAGATATTAATTACCTAGTAATTGAAAGAGTTTAAAATTTTAAATTAATAACTATAAAGTTTAAATAAAATAGATCAAAAACAAATTTTAAATTTTGAACTAAAAATAAATTAAAATTTTATTACTTTTAGATTAAAACACATATTTAAATTTTAAATTCTTCAAAATTCAAAAAATATATAAAAATATTCAATATATATATATATATATATATATATATATATATATATATATATATATATATATATATATATATATATATATATATATATATATAATTGTTGTACGCAACAACTATTTAGATCAATTAAGTTAGAATATGTCAAATTATTTTAATAATGTTTAACCATTTGAATTTACTTTTTTAAAATTTTAATTTTTATTATAAATTTTTAAATAAATATAATATAAAAAAATTATATTATATAAAATTCAACTTGGCTATCAATTTTTCTATCCTTAAATTATATTATATTAAATTATTAGTGTTTGCGGTTGAGGTAAGATGCTTCTGCAACTCTTGCTTTCACACTTTGAAAGGTTCCAAAAATTGAAAAGAGCTTTTGAAATTGTCTCAGCCACCGGTATAAGCTAGTGATGGGAACTGTTCCAAGAGGAGCAAATCTACTAGTCTTTTATACTATATCATTTTATTACACAAAAAACACCCATCTAACAAGAAACACATCTAAAAATATATATTTATAATTTTACTTACGTGCATAATAATGAATATGAAAGCATGTACGATCAACAGAACAAATAATTTGAAAATTAAATTTTAAAATTTAAAATTTAAAATTTTACATTCAATTTTTAAAATTTTAAAATTTAAATTTAATTTTTAAATTTTTAAATTTGAAATTTAAATTCTAATTTTAAAATTTTAAAATTAAAAATTAAAAATTTAAATTTTTAAATTTAAATTTTTATATTAAAAATTTAAATTTAAAATAGAGTATTTTTTAAAAGTTTACAATCCAAACAGTAAAAAATAGAGTAATATTTTTATAGAATATTAAATTTTCAATATATCAAATATATTATAAAATAAATTTTTATTTTATTTTGTAGTGATTTTCAAACAGCCCTTAATTATATGAAGATCGTATAATTCTATTACTTGTGAATTAATTTTAGCATTAATTAAGGGTCAAATGGCTGCCATGGATTATTATAAAATTTTATAAAAGGTAACATGGGGCTAAAAGTTCAGCAAAGTTTGTACAAAAAAAGAAAAGAAAAAAAAAAAAAAAAAAGTATAAGATTAAAAAAAATTTATGTCCCTACCTAAGATTAAAATCCTTTTGAATTGTGAAAAATTCTCATAAAAAATTGTAAAATTCTCTTAGTATTGAATGATCTAAAATTTTGACTAATTTGGTAACTGTTGAATAAACGAGACAAAAACACACAAAAATGCACGTTTAGTATAATTATACTTATCTACTTTACTAATTAAATAACTGTTTTAACCATATATCTTGTACACAATATTTTACAACTTCAAAACCAAACAAAATCCTTTTTTCTTTTTTTGACTGTTTTTCTTATGTGTTAAAATAAAAAAATATATTATATTTTTTTGTATGTTAAAACTTTACAAAATTGTATGCAATTCAAGCAATCAAAATGATTGGATAATTAAAACTTTTGATTGCAAAGAAAAAATTATTGAACTATTTGATGAAGTGTAGAAAGCTGCTAAAGTTTTAAATGCATGCTTGCCAATATGCTAATATCTTATCTAGATGTCTGAATAAATTATTCAATAAAATAAAATTTGGCATAAAAATTTTGAACTAATGCCTTATATATCTAGTCTCATTGAAAAATAATAATAATAATAATAATAATAATAATATTCAATCTAACTTTCTTTTCAAAAAAAAAATTTAATATAACCTCATTTGTTTTGATAGATCAGAAAAAAAAAAAAAAAAAAAAAAAAAAAAAAAAAAAAAAAGTTATTTAGTTAAATATTTATTTGAGTTTATGTGTTAATTAGGCGAGAGATTTTTTTTTTTTTCTTCCTCTCTACTCCCCCTACTTCTCAAATAATTTAATAATACTTATTAATTTAAATTATTATTATTATTATTTAATTTAAATTTATAATTAATATTATTAAATATATGATAAAACTACCCACTCAAAAATAAGATTTGATATTACTGAAAACAAATATAATACAAAATAATATAATTATACACTAGATATAAATAAATATAATAATATTATTATTATTATTATTACACACTTGACATGGTTAAATACCTAATATGACTACACAAGAATATAACATTGGCATGACTAAAAATAATATAACTATATATATTTAACATAATTAATTATCCAATATAATTACATACTTGACATAACAATTGAATTACTAAAAAATTAATATGATATAAAAATAATATGATTATACATTACATAATAAAGATAAAAGTAATATAACTATACAGTAAATATACAGTGTCTTAGAAAGTGGAGAGGAAAGAGAAAAAAAAATTTCTCTCCTAATTAACATATAAACTCATATAAATATTATTAAATTATTTTTTTTCTAATCCATTCAAATGAGGCTAGATTAGAATTTTTTTAAAACAGAAGACTAGATTGAGTTATTTTTTTTCAATAAAATTAGATGTGACATTAGTTCAAAAAAAAAATCTTCCTAAAAGGTTTTGACATTAAAATAGTATATTCTATCCATAAAATAATTTATTTAGTTCTAAAAAGATAATATAAAAATCGAATATATAATTTCATACAAATACTTATATATATATATATATATATATATATATATATATATATATATATATATATATATATATATATATATATATATAGCGTAGAGCTACTATACTCTTATGAGTATAAACTCTTTTATACTCATAACTTTTTTACCACTCATAACTTTTTCACCATTGGATGAAGGAATGTGCGGTTAAATTGATAATGGTCCCCTTAGAGTTTACTAGGTTATTAGAAAAATAAAATAAATCATATATATATATATATATATATATATATATATATATATATATATATATATATATATATATATATATATATATATATGCCTAACTTTCAATCATAATAGAAAACTCACATAGATCTTATTTGAAAGCATGAATATATAGTATTTGATACTGTTGATGTCAAAATTGTCGCCACGTGGAATGCGCCGCGATCAAGTCGGAAGGCAACATATGGCGCAAATCATCGGTCAAAAATATCAGTCGATAGAATGAGCCGACGAAAGGTGCTTGCGCCTTGATCAAGACTGACTCCGATCGGTTGTAAGTCATCGTTTGTCACAGCCGGACGGTGACAAGAGACGAAATCAGAATCGAAAATCGACTGCTCAAGCCGAAAAGGAGCATATGCGAACACAAAATGAAAGATCCTGAAGAAGGTAGGCATAAGATTTCGGGCGCGGATCGCGCAACTAACGCGGGATTGGCAAGCGGTGCCCTGCAATAATGAGCGCCGAGAATCACGCCTCGGCGCGCTAATCCTAGGAATAAATATAGACAAAAAATAGCCACTGTCCAGCCGAAAAGAATCAACTCAGAAGGAAGTGGTTGAGAGATACGCGATGATTTTTCATAAATTACGATATACATAGCTATATACGCGGTTCGAACAAGTATAAATAAGCAAACCATCGAAGGAAAAGGGATCTTGCAATCTCGTAAGTCAGTAACCATCCCTACTCTTCAATACCTTTCATACCTACCTTTACGGTTTTTCTAGACTAAGTTTACTGCTTTCCTAGATAGATTTTTATTCCCGCACTTACAACTTTTCAAGATAGCTTTTCATACCCGCATTTACTGTTTTTTCTAGAAGTAGTCGTACTTATAATCTGTTTCTTGTAACCTTTTCTCGAGTAATACAAAGCGAACCGGCTGATTCGGTCGTGTTGATCAATACCCTCTGATCTTAGTTCGGCTCCTTTAGGCCGAATTTTATTAAGAGTTTGATTAAGGAGAATCCGGCCCAGCGGATCTCTCCTCAGCCTAATCGTTTAGCACACAGCATAATCACATTAGAGGGTAAAGCCGATTTCTGACCGAAACCAGTCAACGGTCCGCGAGCGTTAGGTTGAACTTTCAACAAGATACATAAGGGATGCAATCAAATGAATAAAAAGATTATTATATTTAATTTTCGAGTTATTTTTTGTTAATAAAATAAATCATTCGAAAAGTGGAAAATATTATCATGTTAAATTATAGATATCTAAAGAGTTTCGAAACCAAAATCAAACCCTACTTTCCAAATCAAATAAGAAAATTGATACACGAAGTAAGTTATTATATTAAATATACTCAAATATGATTATTATAGAAAATAAGATGCAGTGGAATACAGAACATCAGAATAGGACTTAAATGCGTGTTTGATCTGCTTTACATAGTATTATAAATTATTTTAATATAATCAAATATATGAGATTATTACTAAAGTAATGTAATATTATATTACAGTATATATAGAATTATTATATTTAATTTATTTTATAAAATTTAATAATCATGATAATAAAGTATAGTATATTTTAAAATTACACTTGCGGTCAAATTTAATATTATTTTTTTACTAAATATAACTTTAATGTAATTTGCGCTTAAATTTAAATTTTAAAATTTTAATCTAAACAAAAATATAAAATTCAATATATTAATTTAAAATATAAATTTAAAATATAAAAATTTAAAAATTTAAAATTTAAAATATAAGTATTAGTTAAAATTATAAAATTTAAAATTTAAAATATAAGTATTAGTTAAAATTATAAAATTTAAAATCTAAATTAAAATTTTAAATTTTAAAATCTAAATTTTAAATTTAAATTTTGAAAATAATATTTTTTTTTTGGAGAAAAATGCAGCATGGTATTTCGTTCATTTTTTATAAAAATGAAACTTATTAGTTTATAAAATTATAATTTTAGTAAGATATTCTATAAAATACTCAATTTTTAGTAATATTTTCAAAATAAATTTTTTTAAAATAATTTTGTATTATTTGTAATGTCAAATTACCGAACTAGGACTGAATGAACTAATCATAATAATTTGAATAAAAATGTCGGACATCGTATTCTAAACAAAACAAGTAGTAAGGACCGTTTGGTAATGGAATAAGGCAATACTAGTTATACCGGGGATACGTATAAAATACGGAATTAGTGTAAAAAAACGTTTGGGATGATGCCAAAGATAAGAGATTTTATGTTTGATATGATAATGAGCAATAAGAGAAATAAAAGATTTTAATTGAGTTAAATGATATTTTTGCCCTCAAGTTTTATTATATGATAAAGCTTATTAAATTTTAATTTCTTCCTTTTAATTAATGGATTAAAACTTTATAAAAAAATAAGATAAAATCAAAATCAAAATCAAAATTAAATTATATTTTATAAAAATAATATTTAATTTAACATTTCATTTGATTTATTTTAGAAAAAAAAAAATTATTCATCATATTTTTATTCAAAAAAATAAATTATTTATCATATTATTCAAAAAAAATAAATGAGATAAAATCTAAATCAATGGGAGAAGGAGATGTCGCCTCGGAAAGCGAAAGCAGAGGAGGAGCTGTGCCTCGGGAAGCGTGCTAGAAGTAATTTTGGAAAGAAAAATACAGTGAGAATAATTTTGTAAAGAAAAATATAATGGGGATAATTTTGAAAATAAAAATATAGTGAGAATAATTTTGAAAAAAAAAATATAATAAAATTTTACTGTAGGAATAATAATTTTCATTTATATAAAAGTACTGAAATAAATTATTCTGGTAATTTTTGATATATTTTGAAGGATTATGGGATATTCCCATCCCAAGCAATCCCCCAGTAGCATAAATAAAAATTTTATAATTAATTTTATTTTTTATATTAAAAAAAAAAAAAAAGGGAAAGAAACGTGGTAACGGCGTTAAATATAGCGGAAACCGGATGATCTGGCCCGCAGTTTCGAGGTGGGTCCCACCACACAAACATAGGACGCTGTGCCGTCGGGTTATCTCGCCACACGACTCGTCCGGGTACCGCTCTGCCTACACGTCGCTCCATCACACGTGACTTTCTCCCTCTTATCTATTTATTATTATTATTATTATTTTCATCCTATTTAATTATGCCGCCTCCCCTAGATATATGTCAACGGTCGGGATGGATTTTTATCTATTTAACTAGAGAAATGCTTTTTGTACCCTCTCAGGTAGGGTGTACATCTTACATTTTATTCATATAAGGATAGAGTGAATTTCAGCGGTCAATTCGAGGTCAGTTCGAAGTGACCGGTAGATTAGTTCTCTTCCTTAAATGGGGTGGAATGTGTAATGTACACCCTATATGGGGTGTACAAGTAGTATTGCCCATTTAATTATGCTGCCTCCCCTAGATATATGTCAACGGGTCGGGACGGATTTTTAAAATTTCGAATTCGAACTGGAATCTGACTATCAAATTCGAATTTGAATTTGAATCCAACGAATTTTAAAAATTCATATTTAAATCCGAATCCGATCAAAAATTCAAAATCCGAATCCGAATCTGAACCTGAAAATCCAAGCTCGAAATAATTTTTTTTCATTTTTTTTTTACAATATTTCAAAATATATTATATTAAATTAAAAATTTTAAAATATAAATTTAAATATAATATCAAATATTAATATATACATATATTATATAATGTAAAATCAAATCAGGTTCGGATCGGATAAAATTAAAATTCATATCCAAATTCAAATCTGTCGAATTTTTATTTTTTATATTTATATCCGAATTCGTATTCGTTTAACATCGAATAAATCTATTCCGTTCGAATTCGAATTTGAATAAAATTCCGGTTATCCGTACCCATTGACATCCCTAGCCTCCCCCGGCACAACACAATATTATTATTATATTCAAAACTTTACAAAATTCTTTTAACTTTTTTTTAAAAAAAAAAATTTGAGAAGACGAAAATTAAAAATTAACCCTCGGTCGAAGGAATATAAGATTTATACACTTTTTTTTCTTTTTTTTTTCTTTTTTTTTTTTAAAAAAAAAGAGTCAACCGATAGTATTGCTTATAATAATTTTTTAAAATGAGACGTTCATTTAACTTTTTAATTTTTTTATTTAATTTTTATGATTAATAAAGGTAAAAGATTTTATTAAATTCATGTCAATTATTAGCAAGCAGTTAATTAACATAGTTTTACTCGGTACAAAGTGATTTAAACTACTAAATTAATTTGATAAAATTATTAATTAATTTTGTAAAATTCTCAGTTTATTGGGCCGATATCATTCAATTTCAAACGAATAAAAATTGAGACGGTCTTAATCCGAAAAATTATAGTCGAGAAGGCTATTTCTCAAACTTTTTATAGTTGAGAGGTTTTATACATTTTTACCAAAAATTAACGGTATATTTAATTTATAATTAAAATAGAAATAAAAAATAAAATAGGATGGCATTGAACTCGAGAATGAAATGGTGAATCATCACAAAAATAATAATAATAATAATAACAATAATAATAATAATAATAATATTTAGTTTATTATTAAAATGAAAATTTAAAATTCTGAGAGAATATTTTGATTAAAAAATAATTACAGAATTAGAATGAAAATTGAATTCAATTCTAGTAAAATTAACAAATAAAAACTATAAAACTTAATAAATCATATTTCGATTTCATAGTCCAAAATAGTTTAACTAATATCGACAAAGAAATATATATAAATTATAGATGATTACTATAATTTTAATCGTATATTACTTCATCCAAAGATTGAAAATTTATAAGCACAAAAAAATTTATACTTATAAAATTACAGTAGTTGGACTATATATATATATATATATATATATATATATTTGAAAGTACCGAGTCATTGGTGCTTGTAGATTTTTAATTCTTGGATGAAAAGATGTGTGGTTAGAATGATAGTGAGTCCTTAGGTTTAGTAGGTGGTTGGTGAAATAACATAATTTAAAGGATGAAGCCAAAGGTTAGATGTAACGGTAAAAGACTTACAAGCACCAAGTGATTGTACTTTTGCAAGCATAGAAGCCGAACTCTATATATATACAAATCGCGTAAAATTTTCATAGAAAGTTTTTTATACTATATAGAAAAAGATTAATATTTTTGATCTAAAATTTTAGTATCATATCATCACATTTTGTGAGATTTTTATTTTCAGCCGTTGATTTTGAGCCCTTTCGACCAGTAGGTAAATGATATCGAAAAATCGCAAAATTTATTTTCTAGATATTTTCAAAATATTCTAATATTGAAAGTAATTTGGGAGCACGGAGGGCTCCGTACTTCTAAAAGCACACACAAGTTCTACTCTCTCTCTCTCTATATATATATATATAGTTATTGTACTATTAGATTTTCGGATCTTGAATGAAGAGATGTGCAGTTAGAAAAATAATAATCTCCTAGGTATCATTTAGTACCTGGTACAAGGGGGGATAAGGAGGTTATCCCCCCACCCTTTATACCCAAACGGAAAAAAGAAGGAGGGAGGGGGGCGGGGGGGGGGGGGGGGGGTGGGGCGGAAACTGCTGTTCTCCACCACAGGTGGAACAGTTGTTCCACCTCTTGTTTACTTCTTCTTTTTTAATTAAAATTTTTTAAATTATAATATATATTAAATTTATAAAATTTAAAATTTATTTTTTTATTTTATAAATTTTAAAATTTATAACTTACTTTTTAATAAATCTAAAAATTTAATTTTTTAATTTTTTTTAAAAAATTTATTAATTTTAATATTTTTAAATTTATACAAATTTTTTTATAAAAAATTTTAAATTTATACTAATTTTAAAATTAAAATTTTTGCTCCCACTTTTGTAATTTTTTGAGACAATTAAAATTAAAATTTTTAATATTTATAAATTTTTAACTTTAGAGAACTTTTAAATTTTATAGTTTTTAAAATTTTTAACTTTAATTTTTAATAAATTTACAAATTTATAAAATTTTAAAATTTATACAAATTTTTTTATTTTCAATTTTAATTTTTAATAAACTTATACCAAATTTTTAAAATTTTAAATTTTTAAAATTTATACCAATTTTTATATATAAAATTTTGAATTTTAAAAAATTTATAAAATTTCAAAATCCAAATTTTTTTAATAATTTTTTTATATATAAGTAAAATATAAATTTTAATAATTTTTTTTAATAAATATCTTCAATTAAATATTTAAAATCATACCATACAAATTTTTATCTTAAATTTAAAATTTAATCCCCTCTATAATTCTTATTCCTCTTTAATTTACCAAATACAACTTTTCTTATCCCTGGTACAACTCTTATACTCAACCAAACACAAATTTATTTTAGTTCCTGCTTGTACGTGAACTTATACCTATTCCTGGAATAACCACTTTTCGTTTATACCCGAACCAAACGCAGCCCTAGAGTTTAGTGATTGATTAGTGAAATAAATATAATATAAGAGATAAAAATAGTCAAAAAAATAAATTTAATAGCAGAAAACTTGATACCACCAAGTACTTGATATTATTAATAGTAACCGAACTCTCTCTCTCTCTCTCTCCCTCTATATATATATAGAGAGAGAGAGAGAGGGAGATTATTATATATATAGAGAGAGATAGAAAGGGAGTGAGGGAGGGAGAGAGGGAGAGAGAGAGAGAGAGAGAGAGTCCAGCTTGAATACTATCGATAGCACCAAACAATTGGTGCTACCAAGTTTTCAGCACTTGGATGAAAAGATATGCGATTGGAATTATAGTGGTCCCCTAAAATTTTTACTATTCAACCAACCACCAACTAAACCCTACGGAACCACTATCATCCTAACCACATATCCCTTAATCCAGGGGCTAAAAACTTGGTAGCACCAATGATTTGGTGCTATCGATAGTATTCCAGCCTAGTTCTCTCTCTCTCTCTCTCTATATATATATATATATATATATATATATATATATATATATATATATATATATATATATATATATATATATATATATATATATATATATATAGTTAGTTAGTTAGTTAGGCTAGTATGCTTATGGAAGCACGGAGCTCTCCGTACTTATAAGTTGTTTTCGATGTTGGGACTTTTGAATCGACGATCGGCTCCGCTAGATTTGATCTAGAGTATTTGAAGTATATAGAAAATAAATTTTGAGATTTTTTTATATCATTTGTCTAATGATCAAAGAAACTCAAAATCAATAATTTTAATGGTCGTGGTGAGCCGCTTTTAAGTTTAATAGTGTAGAAATATTCAAATCATGTAAAATTTTGATATTTTTTTTTTATACTATATAAAATATATATATAATAAGATTAATATCTTTAATCTAAAATTTTAGTGTCATATCATCATATTTTGTGATATTTTTATTTTCAGCTCTTGATTTTGAGCCCTTTCGATCACTGGGATAATGATATCGAAAAATCACGAAATTTAATTTTTAGATAGTTTAAATACTCTAGATCAAGTCTAATGGAGCCGATCGTCAATTCGAAAGTCCCAACATCGAAACAACTTATAAGCACGGATGACACAATGCTTATAAAAGCACTCTGGCCGCACTATATATATATATATATATATATATATATATATATATATATATATATATATATATATATATATATATATATATATATAATTGAGCTCCTATTCTTTTAAAAGTATCAAGTCATTAGTGCTTGTAGGTTTTAGCAATTGGATAAAAAGATGTGTGGTTAAGATGATAGTGGCCCCTTGGGTTAAGTGAGTGGTTGCTGGAATAGAATGATATAAGAGATGAAAGTAGTGAAAATGGGAGATCTAACGGTAGAAAACTTACAAGCACCAATTGCTTAGTGCTTATACACGTATAGTAGTTGGATTCTCTCTCTCTCTCTCTCTCTCTCTCTATATATATATATATATATATATATATATATATATATATATATATATATATATATATATATATATATATATATATATATATATATATATATATAGTCGGGCTGCTATGCTATCCATAACACCAAGTACTTGGTACTATCAAGTTTTTTGCCGTTAGATCTACTTCTTAGATCATACTATTTTTCCAACCACCCACTAAACCCTAAAAGTTCACTATCATCCTAACCGCATATCCCTTCTCTCTCTCTATATATATATATATATATATATATATATATATATATATATATATATATATATATATATATATATATATATATATGAGAGAGAGAGTAATGCTTCTATAATATTGATAGTATTAGGGTTTTACTATTATATTCCCATTTTTTATTTTAGGGTACCGTTAAATAAGATGTAGAATATATGAAATTTTAGAAAAAAAAAATTATAACTTTTCAACGTAGTTTACTTTATAATCAAATTATTTTAAGATTATTAATTTTTAATATTTACTATGGCGAGTTTGTAGTTTAACGGTGTAGAAGAAAATAAATATATTCAATTTTTGATAGAAAATATTTTAAACCATTTAAATCAAAATCAGATTGTTGATCTTAAATTCAAAAGAACTATTATCAAATTTTAAAGATTGTTCAATTTTTATCGTTTATTTTGACATAATTACTTACTAAGTAAATAATGTCGAAAAATTATAAATTATTTTTTAAAAAACTTTATATATTCTAAATCATATTTAACGGTGTGAATCGTTGATTTGAATATTTTAAAATTAAAAATAATACTATAGTAATTAAGCCTGATACTATCTATGGCAATTAATATATATATATATATATTTGTATATATATACACACGACAGGGTAGCATATATGTCAAAACAGCAACATGAGATCAGGTGCATCATGCATATCCGAACAGCATTAGTATTACGTGTGTGTGATGCTCCTTGAAGTTATCCTCATCATCTTTTATTGTGAATCTTTGTACTGCGTGCCTTGTTTCACTTCCTATAAATAGAGAAAGAAGTAGATCCCCTTAGCTCATCAATGAAGAGAAAAAAGGAAAAAAAAAAAAATATTAAGTTGTAATGATCGAGCATATATAACTCTAATTAGTAGTAGTTTCGTATTCATATTATATATATATACACACACATCACTTGTGAAACAGAGTACTGGTGCTGCTAATTAGTTTTGTAGCTGCAATAATTATATATGGGTCCGGCTCATATTTTGATCCAAACTCAACAGAGGGTGTTCACCTTCGGCAAGGGGAAGAGTGAGGGCAACAAAGGCATGAAAGCTCTGGTCAGTGTTTTAAACATTTGTTCTCGTACCGCGCGGTTCTAAATTAAAGGAAATAAAATTAATTAATTAATTATTAATGATGATATTGACGACAGCTGGGGGGTAAGGGGGCGAACCTGGCGGAGATGGCGAGCATCGGGCTGTCGGTGCCGCCGGGGCTGACGGTGTCGACGGAGGCGTGCCAGCAGTACCAGGAGAAGGGGCAGGAGCTGCCGGCGGGACTGTGGGAGGAGATCCTCGAAGGCCTGGGCTGGGTCGAGGACGAGATGGCCGCCCGCCTCGGCGACCCCCTCAAGCCGCTCCTCCTCTCCGTCCGCTCTGGTGCCGCCGTACGTGTGTATAAATATATTACATATTATATATATGATTCCACTTAATTTGTTTTATTTATTTGTTTTTTATTTGTGAACATATAATATAATTTGTTTAAATACTAATTATTAATGTTTGTGCGGATGAATAATTAATGGATGGAAGGTGTCGATGCCGGGGATGATGGACACAGTGCTGAACCTGGGGCTGAACGACGAGGTGGTGGAGGGGCTGGCGGCCAAGAGCGGAGAGAGATTCGCCTACGATTCCTACCGCCGCTTTCTCGATATGTTTGGGAATGTGGTCAGTTTCAAACTTCCACTTCTCACTCAAATTCTACTTATTTATCTATTTATCTTTATCTTTCTCTATTTTTAATTATTAATTATTATTATTATTATTTGTGCCACTACTGTTCCTATTTTCTTCCTCCTTTCTTTTCTATTTTTATTTTTATTTTTATTTTTATTTTTATTATTTTTAATTATGCGGACTGAATGAATTATGGAGTCAAACTAAAATAAAATATTGACCGGTAGTGTTACAATCGGTTTAATTACCTGTTGGTTGAAAGGTTACATCGGCAAGGTGTAGCTTGATAGCTAATTAATTACCTGATGTGATGATAGATTTTACGAACATTAACATAAAATAAAATAAATAAATTTACCCAGATGATTGAATCCGTGCATCTCAGTTTCTTGAAAAATTTAGCTCCACATTTGCTACCTCGGAATTATTTTTATGTTCTAAAAAAAAAAAAAAATCCCTACTATCAAGCGAAAAAAAAATATAAAGGACCGGTGAAATATTTTTTATATTTAAAATTTTAAGTCTAGATTTTGTTTTATATTATTCTTTTTTTTTTAAAAAAAAAAAATTATACCGTTAAATTAGCAAATGCATCATATTAGCTATTAAAATTATAATTTTTGTGACTTTTCAATCATTTAGTTAGTGATGTTAAAAAAATATAAAATTTAGTTTTTTGATAGTTTAAATTATTTAAATTATATTCAACGATACCGATTGTTGATTTGAAAATTCTATCATTAAAATTAAATTGGTAGCTAAACTGAGTCATTTACTTATATATATATATATATATATATATATATATATATATATATATATATATATACACACACACACACACACGTATATAGGGGTGGCAATTTAGCTCGCTGTTCGCGAGTCAGCTCGCGCGTGTACGGCTCGAAATGAGTTCGAGATCGAATCGCTTGTTTAGTAAACGAGCCGAACACGAGCCGAATTTTTCAGCTCGTTTAATGAACGAGCCGAACACGAGCTGGGGTCAACTCGCTCGTGTTCGGCTCGATAACGGCTCGAATATATATATATATATATATATATATAGGGATAATTGCCTGTGTACCCCTGAAATATAAAGAAATATCTGATTTACCCCTCTTATTTTTTTCTTTTCAATATACCTTTCATACGTTCCACCGTTATTAAAAATACCCCTACCGTTTCCCTTTGTTAAGTTAACTAGGGTTAAACTAGAGTTAAATAATAACCGGAGTTGAAAATTATCAGATATACCTATTTTGCCCGGGTTTAGGGTTTAGAATTTTTTAGGGTTTTAGGGTTTAGGGTTTAGGGTTTTAGGGTTTAGGGTTTAGGGTTTTTTAAGGTTCTAGGGTTTAGGGTTTAGGGTTTAGGATTTTGTAGGGTTTTAGGGTTTAGGGTTTAGGGTTTTAGGGTTTAGGGGTTTAGGATTTTAGGATTTAGGGTATATTTGAAAGGACAAAATAGTAATTACACACAGATAACGGCAGTTCCAAACAGAGTTTAACTTCAGGGGTATTTTGGAAAAAGTTGGAACGTAAGAAGGGTAGTTTTAATATTAGCCTTCTAAGAGGGGTAAATCTGAAAACAGGGAAATTTTTAGGGGTACGTAGGAAATTGCCCTATATATATATATATATATATATATATATATATATATATATATATATATATATATATATATATATATATATATATATATATATATATATATATATATACTATTTAGATTTTAAGCTATTAATATTTTATAAATTATATTTTTAAATTTTTTTTTTCAGTTTTACATCTAATAATAGAAATGAAAATCAAACTTGTTGTTCGCGAGCCAGCTCGTGATCGGCTCGTTAATAAACGAGCTAAACACGAGCCGAATTTTTTAGCTCGATATTTAAACGAGCCAGCTCGTATTCGGCTCGTTTATTAAACGAGCCGAACACGAGCCGACCCCAGCTCTCTCGTGTTCGGCTCGTTGACACCCCTACACGTATATATATATATATATATATATATATATAAAATTGAGTTTCTATATTTTTAAAAGTATCAAGTCATGTTGGTGCTTGTAGGTCTTTAGCCTTTGGATGAAAGGATGTGTGGTTAGAATGATAGTGGGTCTATTGAATTTAGTGGGTGGTTGGTGGAATAACATGATTTAAGAGGTAAAATTAATTAAAGAGATAAATCTAACGGTAGAAAACTTACAAGCAACAATTGATTTGTATTTTTAAAAGCATAGCAGCAGGACTATATATATATATATATATATATATATATATATATATATATATATATATATAATTGAGCTACTATGTTTGTAAAAGTACCAAGTAATTGGTACTTATAAGTTTTTACCCATTGGATGAAAGGATGTGCGGTTAGAATAATAATGAGTCTCTTGGATTAAATGAGTAGTTGGTAGAATAATATGATCTAAGGAGTGAAATTAGTCAAAGGGATAGATCTAACGGTAGAAAACTTACGAGCACCAATTGCTTGGTGCTTGTACAAGCATAGTAACCGAACTCTTTCTCTCTCTATATATATATATATATATATATATATATATATATATATATAAAGAAAGAGAGAGAGAGAGAGAGAGCGCTAGGCTCCTATACTATTGATAGTATTAGAGCTCCGGTATTTTCGATCTTAGGGGTTTTGGTAAGGTTTAGAGAAGATTGTGAGAGGTCCTTTCTTTTCTGCGGGAGGGGTCTGCTTGATTGCCAGACGGCCCCCTGGCTGCGTATATGTGCGCCCCCAATGTATGTTTCCCTCTTTTCTCCTTCTATTCAAATAGGGTTCTCTCCTGTTTAATAAAAAAAAAAAAAAAAAAAAATCAATGATCCACTCCGTTAAAAATAATTTAAGATATTTAAAATTTTTAAATTTTATTTTTTTATTTTTTGACATAGTTTACTTTATGATAAAATTATTTTTAAATTGTTAATTTTTAATAGCTACTATGGCGAGTTTGTAGTTTAACGGTGTAGAAGAATATAAATTTATTCAAATTTTGATAGAAAATATTTTAAACTATTTAAATCAAAATCAACATCCCATATTTTGAATTCAAAAGTACTATCATCAAATTTTAAAAATTATTCAATTTTCACCGTTTATTTTTGATATGATTTATTTACTGAGTAAACGATGTCGAAAGGAATTAAAATTTTGTTCCTAAGAAGTTCATAAACCCTAAATCATATTTAACGTGAATCGTTGATTTGAATACCTTAAAATAAAAAATAAGACTGTAGTATGGAAGCTCCGGGACTATCAATAGTATAGAAGCCTAGCTCTCTCTCTCTCTCTCTCTCTCTCTCTCTATATATATATATATATATATATATATATATATATATATATATATATATATATAGTAGTAGGGCTAATATACTTTCAAAAACACGAGCCAAAATATGTTTGTGAATTTTTTACCATTAGATTTGCAATGAGATTTGTGCTATTTACTTTTTTTTTTCTCTTTAGTTGACTTTATAATAGTACAAATCTCAATGCAAATTCAATAGTAAAAAATTCACAAGTATAGTTGGGCTTGTACTTTTGAAAGTATATAAGCTCTACTATATATATAGTGTAGGGCTACTATACTCTTATGAGTATAAATTTTTTGTACTCATAACTTTTTCATCCTTGGATGAAAGAATGTGCGGTTAGGATGATAGTGGTCCCCCTAGGGTTTACTAGGTTGTTGGTGAAATAGTATAAATCCTAGAAAGTACTATAATCCTAACCGTACATTCCTTCATCCAAGGGATAAAAATTTATGACTATGAAAGAATTTTACTCATAAGAGTATCGTAGTCGAACCATATATATATATATATATATATATATATATATATATATATATATATATATATATATATATATATATATATGCTAAATTACAAAAAAAAAAAAATCCTGTTTTCACTTTTTATTCCTCGACTTTTAAAAACCTACACTTTATCCTCTCATAATTACGGAATTATACACTTACCTCTCTGTTGTCGTTCCGTAAGTGGTTGAAAAGATGTGTGGTGCCGTCATTAAGCTCCTATGCTTTTAAAAGTATAAAGTTATTGCTGCATGTAGGTTTTAGCCCTTGGATGAAAAGATGTTTGATTAGAATGATAGTGGCCCCGTTGGGTTAAGTGAGTGGTTGATGAAATAGAATGATCTAAGGGATGAAATTAGTCAAAAGGATAAATCTAACGGTAAAAAATTTACAAGCACTAATTACTTGGTGCTTATTCAAGCATAGTAGCTGGACTATATATATATATATAGTAGGGCTAATATAGTTTCAAAAACACACGCCAAAATATGTTTGTGAATTTTTTACCATTAGATTTGCAATGAGATTTGTGCTATTTACGTTTTCTTTTTCTCTTTAGTTGACTTTATAATAGTACAAATCTCAATGCAAATTCAATAGTAAAAAATTCACAAGTATAGTTGGGCTTGTACTTTTGAAAGTATATAAGCTCTACTATATATATATATATATATATATATATATATATATATATAGTGTAGGGCTACTATACTCTTATGAGTATAAATTCTTTTGTACTCATAACTTTTTCACCCTTGGATGAAAGAATGTGCGGTTAGGATGATAGTGGTCCCCCTAGGGTTTACTAGGTTGTTGGTGAAATAGTATAAATCCTAGAAAGTACTATAATCCTAACCGTACATTCCTTCATCCAAGGGATAAAAATTTATGACTACGAAAGAATTTTACTCATAAGAGTATCGTAGTCGAACCATATATATATATATCCTAAATTACAAAAAAAAAAAAAAATCCTGTTTTCACTTTTTATTCTTTGATTTTTAAAAACCTACACTTTATCCTCTCATAATTACGGAATTATACACTTACCTCTCCGTCGTCATCGTTCCGTAAGTGGTTGAAAAGATGTGTGGTGCCGTCATTGAGCTCCCATGCTTTTAAAAGTATAAAGTTATTGGTGCATGTAGGTTTTAGCCCTTGGATGAAAAGATGTTTGATTAGAATGATAGTGGCCCCTTTGGGTTAAGTGAGTGGTTGATGAAATAGAATGATCTAAGGGATGAAATTAGTCAAAAGGATAAATCTAACGTAAATTTACAAGCACTAATTACTTGGTGCTTATTCAAGCATAGTAGCTGGACTATATATATATATATATATATATATATAGTCCGACTACTATACTATCGATAGTACCAAGCATTTGGTGCTATCAAATTTTCTACCCTTAGATCAACACCTTTAATTATTTTCACCCGTTAGATTTTACTATTTCCCCAACCACCAATTAAACCCAAGGCGCCCACTATTATCTCAACCACACATCTTTTAATTCAACGGTTAAAAACTTAATAATACTAATAACTTTGTACTATTAATAGTATTCCAGCCCCTCTCTCTCTCTCTCTCTCTCTCTATATATATATATATATATATATTATAAGAATAGAGCCTTTCGTGCTTATAAGTTTTTTTCAATATTGGAATTTTTGAATCGATGATCAGCACTGTTAGGCAGGATCTAGAGCAATTGAAGTATTTAAAAAATAAATTTTATAATTTGTTGATATCATTTGCTTAGTGATAGAAAGGACTCAAAATTAACGGGTGAAAATAAAAATCTCACAAAATGTGATAATATGACTCTAAAATTTTATATAAAAGATGTTGATCTTATTTTATATAATATAATTTTTTTTTTCAAAATTTTACATGATTTTGATATTTTACAGCGTTAAACTTGCAAACGACAATGTTATCAATAAATCGTTGGGCTCAAACCACAATCCAAAATGCTTAAGCCCTGTTATTATTAATAGTGTCCATGTCTCTTATATACCTAATCATAATCCCATTTTTATTCGATGTGAAACTATTGGGGTGGCACAGACTATCCCCGTTTAAGCCTGACGTCCTCGTCAGCCAAACACACACACAACCTAAGATCACTAGGCGATGTGAGACTTGTCTCACTAGCCATGTCATCTAGACCCAGGCTCGGCCGAGACTCGTCACACACTTCCGGCTGGTGATTGGCTCTGATACCAAATGTAAAGACCCGTCCCACTAGCAATAATAACTCGTTGGGTTCAGACTACAGCTCAAAATACTTAAGCCCAGTTATTATTATTAGTGTACATGTCTCTTATATATCCAATCACAATCCCTATTTTCATCCGATGTGGGACTATTGGGGTGTCACACACGAATGATAGCTCGTCCGATGACTGCTTCCGCCCAACGGGTTATTATTGTTAGTGGGCCGGGTCATTACTTTTGGTATCAGAGCCAATCACCATCCGAAAGTGTGTGATGAGTCTCGGTTGAGTCTGGGTCTAAAAAACACGGTGACGGGCTATGTCAGGGGTTTGAATGACAAAGGCAGTGAGACAAGTCTTACTTCGCATGGTGATCTTGGACTGTGTGTGTGTTTGGGCTGACGAGGACGTCAGGCCTGAACGGGGGGAGTCTGTGACACCCTAATAGTCCCACATCGGATGAGAATGGGATTGTGATTGAGCATATAAGAGACTATGAACACTAGTAATAATAACCGAGTTTAAACATTTTGGGCAGCGAGTTTAGCCCCAACGGATTATTATTGCTAGTAGGCTGAGTCGTTACATATATAGAATTGAGCTCCTATACTTTTAAAAGTATTAAGTTATTGGTGCTTATAAGTTTTTAGCCATTGTATAAAAGGATGCACGGTTAGGATGATAATGGGTCCCTTGGATTTAGTAGGTGGTTGGCGGAATAGCATTATCTAAGGGGTGGAATTAATTAAAGGGATAGATCTAACGGTAAAAAATTTACAAGTACTAAGTGATTGATACTTTTACAAGTACCATAGCTGAACTCTCTCTCTCTCTCTCTCTCTCTCTCTCTCGATATATATATATATATATATGTATATATATATATATATATATATGTATATATATATATATATATATATGTATATATATATATATATATATATATATATATATATATATATATATATATATATATATATATATATATATATATATATATATATATATATATATATAGTGAAGGTACCCGGACGTTGCGGTGGGTAGATATTATTGAATCAATCAAATTAAAAAAAAATAATCAAAAATTTATAAGATAAAAATCCAAATCAAAGATATCACAAAGTAACAAATCCTTTTTAAATCACCCAAATACATAATAGAAATCACAATTTTTTCTTAGCAAACACTGCGATCATATTAAATCTACACGTAAAAATATAGAAATCGAAAATATAGAATGAGATCGAGGGGATCGAAGAGGGAATCACTGGGGGGGCGTGGAACTCGACGACGACGAAGGAATGATTGGAAACGACAAAGTTGGAGGCGCTGAGAGTAAGCACCGAAGAAGGTTTTGCCTCCTTCGCCATCATTAGGATTAGATTCGGCATTTAATATACTAATAAAGTGAATGAGAGGAAGAAGAAGAAGAAGACAATAGAGGGAGAAAAAGATGTGAAGAAAAGTGCGACATTAAATACAAAATAATATCCGCGCATCGTTTTATTTTTCCGAATTCATAACTACACCTCCTAAATTTTCTAAATCGTCGCTTCGATTTTCAATTATAATTAATGAGAGAGAGAGAGAGGGGGAAGAGGAGAGAGGGTAGATGAAGGAATTTGGAGGAGGAGGCTTGAGAAAGAAAGAGAGGAATATGAGGGACACGATAGAAAGAGAGAGACAATAGGCTGAGTTCTTGTGACTAAGAAAAAAATCAAAAAAATGTTAAAAAAATAAGACATCTCCACACATCAGCCGTAGTATGTGTGTGTGTGTATATATATATATATATATATATATATATATATATGCGGCTACTATATTATTAATAGTACCAAGTCATTAGTATTATTATGTTTTTGGCATTTGGATAAAAAAATGTACGGTTAGGATGATAGTGATCCTTTAGACTGTTTGGTTCAGCTATAATGGATGAAAATTTTTTTTTTTTCTCTTCGTTATATCCAAACACTGTTTTGACTAAGGCAGAACAATAATTTTCCTCTATTTTGACTAAGGCAGAACAATAATTTTCCTTTTTGGAGAATAAGTTGGTATAAGTGTGGACCTATTGTTCCATCATTTTTTCCGAAACAAGCTTACTTTCACTTGAGAGCAAGTTTAATTAAAGTAAATATAGTTTTTATTATTGTATTAACTCTTTAATTAATTTAATATTTTGATTATTTTAATTTTTTTATTAATTAATTATCTAACTATTAAATAATTAACTAATTAATTTATTAATTTATTAAATTTTTTATGGTTAATTTAATTATTTATTAACAATACTCATTGTTAATTATTAGTTAGGATTATTTAGCCGTATTCATGGATAATTAGTTAATTAAATAATTTAAATTATTATTTAATTAATATTTTTATGTTCAATAATTAGATAAATTATTATTTTAAAATTATAATTACTCTTATTCTCACTATTCAAATTTAACTATCCAAACTTTATTTTTTTTTATTTTCAGAAATAATTTAATTTTTATTTAAACGTAAAATTAGTTTGGTTCATACTTATCCCAAAAATTGTACTTATATAAAAAATAATCAGTTCTTATTTATATTGGAACAAAATTATACATTAAAGTTTAGCGGATGGTTGGTGAAATAGCATGATCTAAGAGTTGAAATTAATAAAATGAATATATCTAATGGTAGAAAATTTACAAGCACTAATTGCTTAGTACTTTTACAAACATAGTAATCGGGCTATATATATATATATATATATATATATATATATATATATATATATAGCAGAGCTTATATATTTTCAAAAGCAAAAGCATAACTATACTGTTGAATTTTTTACCATTAGATTTGTATTGTAATTTGTGCTATTGTAAATCAACTAAAAAGAGAGAAAGAGAAAGTAAATAGTACAAATCTCAATCCAAATTCAATGGTAAAAAATTTACAAGCATAATTATGTTTATACTTTTGAAAATATATAAACTCTACTATATATATATATATATATAATTAAGATCCTATATTTTTAAAAGTATCAAGTCATTGGTGCTTATAAGATTTTAACTCTTAGATGAAAAGATTTGCGGTTAGAATGATAGTGAGCTTTTGAGTTTAGTGGGTGGTTGATAAAATAATATGATCTAAGAAATAGAATTAGTCAAAGAATTATATCTATCGGTAAAAAATTTATAACCATCGAGTACTTGATACTTTTACAGGCATAAGTATAGTAGCCGGACTAGTATATATATATACTTTTTAAATTTTAGAGTAACTCAAATATAAATAAATTTATATTTTATAAATTTTAATTAATAGATTAAAAATTTATTATTATTAATTTTTAATGTTCTTTTGTCTTTCAATTTAGTAGTAACACTGAATCTAGATTGCTATTTGAAAATCAATTCGCATTTGGCTTGTCGAGCATACCAGACACGATATGAATTTATCACCTTAATATTTTGACGAGAAAGCTCGTGTTTGGTTTCTACACGAACAACCACTGTCCGGCCCAGCTCCCTTGTGCTCCTGGAGCGGTGCCACTAGGGACGAAGCCAGAATTTTAACTATAGGGGAATCAAAAATATATTATACAAAATATATTAATTTTTAAAAATTATTAATAAAAAATTATATATAAGTAATTTTTTTGTTCATTAATTTTTGAGTTTTAATATATATATATTTTTTAAAAAGAATAGAGTATAATTGTCTTTATCATTAAAATAATAATATTTTATATATTTATAAAAAAAATTACTTTAAAAAATTAAGTATTAAAATTTAATATAATTTGTAAATCAAGTATTACGATATATTAAAAAATTAAGTATTAAAATTTTTTATAATTTTCAAATTAAGTGTTACGATAAGAGTTAATCAAATTTATATTTCGTGGTACAAATAATATTATTTTAAAAAAAAAATTTTAAAAAATTATTTTGACCCATCAAATTTGTACTATTTTTATTTTTTTAATAACTTAATGGCAGGTGATGGGCATTCCGCACGCACTGTTCGAGGAGAAGCTGGAAGTGCTGAAAGCGTCGAAAGGGCTCCGCCTGGACACCGAGCTGACTGCCGCCGATCTCAAGGGGTTGGTGTCTCAGTACAAGAATGTCTACCTCGAAGCCAAGGGGGAGCGATTCCCTTCAGGTTTGCTTCCTTTCTTTCTTTCTTTCTTTCTTTAAATTATTATTATTTTTCCCCCCTCAAATCCCAGGATGAGAAGTTAAGTATTAATTAAAATATTATATACCCATAATTAATTGTCTAAAATTTATCTATATATTTATTAAAGATTAAGGGCGTGTTTGATTTCAAAGATTTGGTGTTTGGACTGGGAATAGGAATGATCCATTATTATTGTTTGGAGTTTGATTTGATTTTTTGTTTTTTATTTATAGACTTAAATAAATATTATAATTATAAAAATAATTTTCTAAAACATTTATTTATAAAATTAGTTATGTGCAATGAATGAATGAATTACTATTTTTAAAATATGATAAATTACTTACTGCTTTCTTCAATGTGTTGAAATGATTTTTTATTTAGTACTATATATCTTTTGAAGTATGGCCGTAGAAAATATGTAAGTTAGATAAAAACAATGAATATCTACATGTTTCTAAGAGTAGAAAATCATTCACAGCTTATATCTACTTTTATAAATAAAATTTTTAAATATCTATATTTACAATAAAAAAATTCTGTAGACATAGAAGCCCAAAATCCCAGTTTGATTTGAGGAGTTAGCATTTCCGTTTCCATTCCGAATGAAATCAAATTTCTCCAAAATGATTCTTACCATGGAGGTGGGAATCAATTTTTATTCCGAAAAGGATTAAGAAAAAAACTTTCTTTTTTTTCACTAACAATTATTTTAATTCAAATATTAATCTATATTAAAATTTTAGAGTAAATTATAAATTTATATTTAAATTTGAATTATGCATTCAAAATTTTGCTTTTAATTTCTTGAGTACAAATTTGAATTCTAATATTATTTTGATATTTGAATTTAGTTATAAATTTAAATTTCAACTCTAAACTTAAATTTGAATTATAAATTCAATTTTAAGTTCAAAGTTGGATTCAAATTTTAAAATGAATTTGGATAGTAAATTTAAAATTTAATTTAATTTGAGTATGATTTCAATTTCGATTCTTTTCATAAACAAAACAAATCAGCAGTTTTCATCATTTCACTTTCGATTCCGGTCCATTCTCATTCATACTCCGATTTCGATTCTTATTTTGAGCCAAATGTGTCCTAAGATTAGGTGATTTTTGATGAAAGAAAGTTAAAAAATTAACTACAGCATAGCTAAGTTTTAGCAAAATAAGCAAGTGGAATCTCATTCTCCCACAAGGAACTTTTACTAAAGGAGAAGTTGACTTCAGAGAAACTTAAATTTCATTGCACTAGAGTTTCACCGAATGTTCCGCCACTCCAAATCAAGGAATTAAGTATCCATCCGTACTTTACGGTACGGGACAATACGTATCGTGCCACCAATTAGGCGGCACGGTATAGGGGGGTCTCTCTTGGTCCTCTTGTACCGTGATACTCTTTGAATATCAAACGAGACAGAGCGATAACCAAAGGGTACCACGGCACGCGCCGTTGCATGGCCACATAGGCACAATGTTTTTTTTTTTCTTTTTTTACTTCGACATTTTTTTTTTTTGAATTTCTCGCATAAACTTTTATCCCTCTCATCTCATCTCATCTCTTCTTTTTATTTCTATATTTTCTTCTCTTCTGCTGTCTTTTTTCTTTCCTCTCACATTTCTTCCTTTATTTTTTTTCCTTTCTATTTTTTTCCTCCATTTTTTTGATAATTTTTTCTTCAATTTCTTCTTTCAATCTCAATTATTCTTTGATCATTTCAATCTTAAAAGAAAAAGTAAAAACATAGCAAAATCGAAAATTTACTTATTAGTTAAGTCAAGGAATTTGCAACTTAAATTTTTTTTGCATACATTTGGAATATATTTAACTTGTAAAGTTTCTTTTGTGAAAAAATATAAAATTATACAAATTTTTATTAACAATTTACAAAAATTTGAAAATATATCCATATGATTTAGTCATTATATGATCTATTTTTTTAATCTTTTTGAATAGATTTAGCATTCTGTGTGAGATTTAGATATTCTTTAACTTCGAAAAATTTATTATTAGATTTAGAAACATGAAAATTCTAATAAAATCGAAAACTAAATAGAAATAATTGATATTTAAATTTTCTTAATGTATATGTCATATGATTTATTGTTAAATTTTCATAAATAGATTTCACTAGTTTTCTTATTTAAATTTAAGAAAAAGTAATTTTCTTGGATGAATCTTGCAAATTTCGCATAAATTTTTATTTTAAAAAATTTTCTTCGATTTATATTTTATAAATTTTAAAATTCTAAAAAAATAAAATATAAATAAAAAAAATTATAAAAGTTAATCAATTTTTATTATAAACTTTCTTAGTTTATTCATCGTACGGTTTATTATTAAATTTTTATGGATAGATCTTTTAATTTTTTAAAAATTTGTAGAAAAAATAAGCTTTTTAAATTTTTTTATAAATATTTTTAAAAATTTTGAAAATAAAAAGAAACTATCAGCACACTTGTGATCCTATTCTAATTTAGTTTAGCCATCATACTGTCATTCAACGAAATAATATGAATGAATCTTACAAATATTCATAAAAAAAGTATCTGTATGAGCTATAGTTGTATTTTATTTCACATATAAAAAAAATTACTATTATATTAAGCTAAACTATTATTGACATTAGATCAAGACAAATCAATACATAGCAAAAATTTATAATTATTATTAAAAAAACTTATAAAATAATATTATAAAGTCTTATTGAATTTTTTTTTTTTTAAATAAGATCGTGACAAAGTGCGCCATTAGGAGGTTGTGCGTATCCGTCGGCACGTAAGTGTGCCATGTGTTGGCATGCAAGCGTGCCTATACCGTACCGTGCCAGACAACGGCCGACACACTCCCGTGTCACGACACTTTAATCCTTGCTACAAACATTTTCATCATTCCAAACATGCCGCAAATGGATATCTGAACTTTAAAGTTTTGATTTTACTACTTAGTCTTTCATTCCTTTTGATGCCAGTTGATAATTTTATTGAATTTTCAACTTGGGAGTTTTGGCTGACTAACTTTTATCTACTATAGCTGATCTGCTGTCATAGGTAGATGCCCTACAATTTTCTTCACAGCAGAGAAAGTAAAAAAAAAAAAAACAGAGAAAGAAGCCAAATTTTCTTAGAGCTTATTGGATTTTAAAAAATAATTGATAGAATATTTCATCAAATAGAATAATATTCTGTTAGGTTGCAGCACATTTGGTCATAAAAGTTGGAAAGTACTGTTGATTTCTGATAGGGGCGCACATAAATCAAACAAAGTCTGAGATTATGCGGTAAAACTAAATTTTTTAAAAATTTACTTTTCTAATTTAAAATTGTAATAAAGTTCTGGTTAGATGACAGCCGAATTGAAATGAATTCTAGTATGTTTTGGTTCCATACAGAGTGTGAATGTTAATTGTCGGTTGCAGATCCGAAGAAGCAGCTGTATTTGGCGGTGCTGGCGGTGTTCAACTCGTGGGACAGCTCGAGGGCGAAGAAGTATCGGAGCATCAATCAGATCATGGGGCTCAAGGGCACGGCGGTGAACGTGCAGTGCATGGTGTTCGGCAACATGGGTGACACCTCTGGCACCGGCGTCCTCTTCACCCGCAACCCTAGCACCGGCGAGAAGAAGCTCTACGGCGAGTTCCTCGTCAATGCTCAGGTTCGGTCATCAGTAATTCGGTGCGGTTTGGTTTTTCTGAATCAGGAATCAAATAATGCAAGTAAACTGAATCAACTGAATTTATAATAGTATGATATATAAAATATAATAGCCATTAAATGTTGATCAAATTGTTAAGTGCTTAACGACTGCTATTCATAGGTTCTTTTAGGGCATGTTTGGTTTAGAAGAGGAATCGAAATCGGAATAGGAATGAAAATAGGTCGGAATTGAAAGAATGATAAAAACAACAATTTGTTTGGTTCATAAAAGGAATCGGAATTGGAATCATGTCCAAATTGAAATTCAAAAAAAATAATTTTTTTTTTTTTTCAAAACTTAAATTTGTTATCCAAATTTTTAATCAAAATTTGAACTTACAATTTGAATTTGCAATTCAAATTCATGGTCAATGTCAAAATTTAAATTTTAAACTATTAAATTAAAATTTTTAAAATTAAAATTTTTAAAATTAAAATTAAAATTTTAAATTTATATTTTAAATTCAAATTTAAAATTATGATTTAATCTAATAAATTTACATAATTTATATTTGAATTCAAATAATTATTAGTGGAAATTTTTTTTTCTCAATCACTCCGGAATAAAAGTTGACTCCCACTATGGAGGTGGGAGTCATTTTTGAGGGATTCGAATCTCTCCAGAATAAAAATCGCAATGCCAATTCCTCAATCCAAACGCTAACAATAGAAATAACTTACGTCGATTCCCATTCCAAGGCTCAAATACTTCAAATCAAACACGCTTGTATTCCTCTAGCATGCGTGGAGTTTGTTGGCTAAACTGAATAAACCAACTGAACCAAACTGCTCATTCGGTTCGTCCCAAAAATTGTGCTAACCAGACTAATGCCTAATTGCTCAGACATGAGTGAGTACAATGCTTATCGCATATTAGAGAAGTAACAAGAATTTTGATGCAAGAGTAGGTAAGATAAGAATTAATGGTACTTCCTCGCATAATGTTTCTTCCTTAAGGCTCTGCTTGCAGGGACGGAGCTAGGATTTTTTTTTGAAATAACCCTTGCAAAATGACCCTCTAATCTTTTTTTTTTTTTATAAAACTAACCCTGCTTTTGCCACTTGGGCGCCACGGGGGAATGACGGGTTGAATGCGGTGAATGGTTCACCGCCTTTAGCGTTTATGCTGAAGATGGTGAATCACCGTCTTCACAAAAACGGTGTGAAGGTGGTGAATCATTCACCACCTTCTGTATATATGCTGAAGGCGGTGAACCATTCACCGCCTTTAGCGTGTACACTGAGGACTTAGCCAATTTTCGCGAAAATTGGCTAAGTCCTCAGGGCCAGTGGTATAATGTACAAGGCGCTGAATGATTCAGCGCCTTTAGTGTTTTGGCTAAAGGCGCTGAATGATTCAGCGCCTTTATCAACACTAAAGGCGTTGAATCCTTTAGCCACAGTAACACCCAGCATTTTTTATCAAGTTAAAAAAACCAAATTTTGTACAATAAGTTGCAAACAATGACAGTCGACAATGATAGTTGACAAACAACATTCAGAACATATGAACATCAAGTTTCACAACATTCAGAAATCACAGTTGAGTAACAACTAAAAATGAACATTACAAAAATATTAATAATACAACATCAAACGCAAAATTGAGCTAATGCTCAATTTTGAACTCGTCCTAGCCCTCGACGTCCTCGGCCACGCCCTCGCCCACGCTCTCGCCAACGCCCTCGCCCATGAGGAACAACAAGCTCCATAATTAGTATATCATCAAGATGCTCGACTGCTGCCAACTGATCGAGCTCCTCGATAATACCACCCTCATCATGCTCAGCAATATTCTGGATCTCTTGTGGTAATGATGATGAGGGACGACGGCGTGAATATGTCGAAGCAAAAGATGCCCGTGATACATGAGGCGGGAGCGACTCTGAAGTCGAGGGAAATGTCGTAGGGGCCTGAATGGGAGGAGATGGAGATCGTGGCACCTGCTGGGACCTAAATAGTTAGCTAATTTGATTTTGAAGACTTATTTTGAAATTTATACTGACATGAAGGTACCTGATGACTCGAGAACGCTGCGTGAGCATAATCTCCTCGTCCGCCTGAAACTCTGACAGTAGGTACTATTGGTACATTTTGCAGTACCATACGAATATTCGCGCGCATATCTGCCAGAGTCCCGAATGTGAACGCAGGCTCTGGCTGATCATCCAATAACTGGGTGATAGTATCATCCATCTGTCGTAGTGTGTCGGCTTGCATTTTAATTTACAAATTAAATTTATATTAAATATACAAAACATGTTAAATTTATATATTTAAATTATTATACCAGTGTCCTCTCGATATGCCCACGGAGATGAAAAGTCAGCGGAGGACGCTGTACTGGACGAGATATCCATCTCCTCGTAATCGTCCAGTACCATTGCATATATATAGATGCCGCCTGCAGTGGGTCCTCACCAGCAGCCGGGAGCTGATCAACAATGTGATTTAACCTCTCGGACCACCTCTCAATGTGTGTAGCGTGAAATGCAATCCAATCCTCATCCGGACGCCCACGTGATGTCACGCGTCGGATGGACTCCACATTGACAGGTATATGCTGGAGAAGACCGAACTGCCGCAGGACTCGGTCTGGCACGTGCATCTCTACAATATGAAAGCAGATGATGACTGTTCTTGCACGCCAGACTTGCGAGCCCTGTACACAGAATTCTGGTAATGCGGCTAAAATCTCATCTGTGTACGGCATCCATATAACCTGTTAATAGACAAAATGATCAGTTAATATAAAAGCGTTGAGAAAAAATATGTTTAAAGTATTCAATAAAACATCTACATACCTGCGCCTCTCGCTGCTGATCTAACTCATCTTTATAAAACTCAATGTCAGTGGTCCTGACATTGGCTCCAAAGCGTAGTCCTCCAGCGTTGTCCCATCTAGATTATAAAATACATATATTAGTTGCAATTACATTTGAAATACAAAAATGTACTATATCAAATAAGTGTCGTACCGGCAACCCAGAGGTCGATCTACTATATCGGGCAGCGCTAGGACGCCTGTAGGTCGGCCGATATGAATGTGGTCCCAAGCCCAGATCTAAAAATTAACACCAACGGTTTAGTATAATAAATAAAATATAAAGTACCAATATATAAAGATAATACCGAAATAAAAAATTAGATATTATACCTGTAATAGGGTCCCAAAACAACAACATTCGGCCTTCCCGTTCAGCGAGGCAGGTCCTAGCGCTCGATATAGATAGGCCAGCGTGGCTGCACCCCACGCATACGCGTCGCAGATAGCGAAGTCATCTAAAAGTGGTAGCCACTTCAGATGAACTCTATATTCGGTGGGGTTGGGAAACAGACTACACCCGATTTGATACAATATATATACACGGGCTGTAGCTGCGACTACTCCGGCAGGGGCATCTAGATGTATATGATGATAAGCTGATGTAGCCAATCTAGACGTATCTCTCCCCCACTGATATCATCGGGTACCGCTCCCAATACTTCCGCGCAGAGACCTTCCCAATCTTGAAGTGCAGATCCCGTCATTGGCGCACTGTGGACACGAAGACCCGAAATAACCGCCACATCCTGTAGTGTGACGATCATCTCACCGTGGCGGAAGTGGAAGGTCTGGGTCTCCTGTCTCCACCTCTCAGCAAGGGCGCCCAATAAAGCCTGATCCAGTTGCACTCTTCTCAGTCGTGCTACCCCGTAAAATCCGGACTGTCGGAGTAGATATAGTACAGCTGGATGGTCAAGCTCCCACTGGTTGAGCTTGCGCCCATGCTCTGCGAACTTCACAACACGATACCCCTGTGATGCAAAAAAATATAGTTAGCTCTTATATCAATTCAGCTTATTTATATTATGATAAAAATCAAATAAAATTTTATTGCTCTTACCTCAGTCCTGATAAATGCGGACCTATGGAGATGCTGCTCTGCTAGAACCACCGATCAACTGGTCCCGCGTCCTCGTGATTTGCCATCTGCAATATGTAATCTACATATTAGTAACATAATAGCTAAAAAAGAGTAAATATTAAGACAAGATAAATAAAATTGTAGAAGTCATACGCCGACGTCCTTGTTGCACTCTTTCTACATTTTGTGGACAAGTGCTTCTATAATGGCCTGCTTGTTTACAAATAAAGCATTTTTTCTCGTCGGCCACCCCCCTCGTCTATTATATTATGAATACGTGTAGATCGTGGACGACCTTTCTTCCTTCGTATAAGAAGCGGTACAATCGGGGGATCTTGGGGTCTTGGCCAGTGCCGTCTATCAGGAACAGGATGAAAATGTGGTGCGTACGTCGCACGATAGCAGTCCGTACTATACCAGGCTGAACAAAAAATATGATAGTCTAATCTTATTTGTGATGTACTACAAACTGCTAAGATATGCGAGCAAGGTATTCCCGTTAGATGAAATTCACCACATGAACATTCTGCATTTGTTCCATTCACGATCACTTTGAAGGCGAAATCTCCAGTATTGACTTCAAATTCCGTTAGTCCAAATCGTTCGACAAAATGTCCCCGTGCCGTATCCATACTTTCGGTAATTATTTCTTTTATTTAGGGGTTAGCACGCCCGTCATACTTTCACCGTCATCACGACGCTTTAAAAAATACGTATTAAGCTTATAAAAAGCAGCCGCAACAAAAGCCCTGATAGGCAAACCACGACTACCCTTAAGTACCCTATTTAACGATTCAGAAAGATTCGTAGTCATCAATCCAAACCGGCGGCCTCCATCAAATGCCCTTGCTCAATACTCTTTAAATCTCTCAAGATCATGGACCCACTGCCAAGCATCGTGATCCAACACATCTAATTCTTCCTTCAGCTGATAATATTCCGTCGGTGTTGAAGCACTTCCGATCTTCTAGAATTTATCTAACAAAATATCGTTTTTGAAGCGCTTATTCATATTTGCTTTCATGTGTCGAAGACACCAACGATGCGAGTGACCCTGTCCTGGAGGATAGATAATAGCCACTATTTCCCTCAATGCAGAAAATCGATCAGATATAAAACAAATGGCTCTATCGCTGGTAACATAATGACGCATGTTTTGCATAAACCATCGCCAACTCCCGCCATTCTCCCCCTCATAAATTGCAAATGCCAAAGGATATAGTCCATTATTTGCATCTGCAACCGTCGCTATCAAAGCATGACCTTCGTATTTGCCATACATATGTGTGACATCAATACTCACTACCGACCGACAATGTGCGAATCCATGAATCGAAGATCCAAATAATAAAAAAACACGACCAAAGCGACAAATCCCATCAGCGGGCCACCTATGATCCAGACGCCATAAAGTATCAGGATTAAATTCCTTCAGCATAGTAAGGTAACGAGGCAAGTCTGTATATGACTGCTCCCAGCTTCCGTAAATAAGTTGTAACGCTTTACTCCTTGATTGCCAAGCCTTCCAATATGTTATGTCAACATGGAAAGTTAAATGATACATTCTCGTCTCGAAACTAGTATATGTAGAATCGGAACGTATCGCGATTAATTTTTTTCGACCACCGACATATTTTGGACCATTCTCATCGATAACTAATTATCCATCCCAATAAACACTTAGTGACATGCGACGATTAACCATTTTAAATACAAATAATACTACAATTGTGAGAGGGACAGTGAGAGCTTGAAGTGCTGATGAATTCAGCACTTCAAAATACTAATTTGAACTTCACAGTGAGAGAGAGTGACAGTGAGACCTCTCACTATGAGATCTCACACTGTAAAAGAGAGACATGGAAAGTGAGAGATCTGTCTCTCTCACTGTGAGATCTCTCACTGTGAGAGATCTCTCACTGTGAGAGATCTCTCACAGTCACAGTGAGAGTAACCTCTCTCACAGTGAGAGATCTCTCACTGTGAGATCACTCATTGTGAGAGATCTCACATCTAGAGTGTGAGAGAGAGCTCTCTCAGTTAGAGAGAGAGAGAGAGAGAGGGGGGAGAGGCTCACAGAGATCTAGAGAGCGAGAGAGAGCGACGGCGGCGACAATGGCAACCGCGGGCTTCGGCGACAGCGACAATGGGCTTCGGCGACGGCGACGACGACAATGGACTTCGGCGACGGCGACGACGACAATGGGCTTCGGCGATGGCGACAATGGGCTTCGGCACTGTGCGGGAGAGGGGGAGAGGTGGAGAGGGGGAGAGTACTGTGCGGGAGGGAGAGGGGGAGTGGCGATTTCGAAGAGAGAGAAAGTGAGGGCACTGTGCCGCGCGGGGTGTTATTGGAGAATAAGGCGCTGAATGATTCAGCGCCTTTAGCGTTTTGCTAAAGACGCTGAATTGTTCAACGCCTTTAGTATTACACTAAAGGCACTGAACGATTCAGCGCCTTTAGCGTTTATACTAAAGGCGCTGAATGATTCAGCATTTTCAGTATAAACACTAAAACGCTTACACTAAAGGCACTGAATGATTCAGTGCCTTAAGTATACTAAAGGCGCTGAATCATTTAGCACCTTATACATTATACCACTTGCCCTGCGGACTTAGCCAATTTTTGCGAGAATGGCTAAGTTCTCAGTGTACACGCTGAAGGCGGTGAATGGTTCACCGCCTTCAACATATATACAGAAGGCGGTGAATCACCGCATTCACAACGTTTTTGTGAAGACGGTGAATGATTCACTGCCTTCAGCAAAAACACTGAAGTCGGTGAACTGTTCACCGCCTTCAGGTCGTCTACCCGCCGTGGCGCCGAGCTGGCAAAAGCAGGGTTAGTTTTACAATTTTTTTTTTTACAGGGTTAGTTTGCAAATTTTAAAAAATTTTAGGGTTAGTTTTAAAAAAAATCCACGGAGCTATGCATAAGGTGGCCATAGCCCCTACTAACTTTTTAAATTTGCTTGATAGTCCTTAAATCTCTCTCTCTTCTGTTATTTGTTTTAGAGCAATACGTAAAAATGTAGTAAGAGCCTCTTAGTTATAGGGTTTTCTGAAATATGTCCCTCAGCTCAAATTTATTTTATTTTATTTTATTTATTTATTTTTTTAAGTACCTTTTGATTCCCAACTTCTAATTATTTTGGATGAGTTATTTTATTTAACTAAATAAAAAATTATATTTGATATAATAGCTTTGTTTAATTAAAAAAATTAATACATTTGTCAGTTAATAATTATTGATTATTACAATTTACTAAAAAATAAAAAATTAGATCACTAACTAAATTACTGTTAGATTTAGTAAAATTCATAGTTATTTGAATGGAATAATATAAATAAAATAATTACAAGTTAAGCAAGTGTAAATAAAAAAGATAAGGATAATGTATTTTACATTAATTATTTAATCAATAAATTTTCTCATTAAAGATTTGATTAGGTACAATCTTGTTTATTTGCTAAAGTTTCTATTTGTATATATTTTGGCCCCCCTTATGATTGAGTTTTGACTTTGCCTCTGCTTGCTTGGATGTTTCAACTTCTTATTTGGTATATCTCTTCGATTTACCAAAGAAACATGTAATATATTGTAGATAAGGAGTGTGATCAACTGTCTAAAATGAATGTTATATTCGACTTTCAATTCTTTTTTCCGGTAGAAGATAAATCATGTCGTAGGTAAAATACGCTCCTCCCAAATCATGAATGCCAAGACTTTTCAAGGAGCAAAATGCAACTCCTTGCTTCAAATCACAAGTGAAAATCTTATGTTATGGTTGGATATCTTGTCTCGACATCCAAATAGGGCCAAAATGAGGAAACAATAAGGCAGGTCTGTTGAACCCATTGCGTTGTTTAAGTAAAAATTTGTGTAGTCAATGTGTCATGTAGATAGTCAACTAGGTAGTCTGCTATACATCTTTCAGGTAGATCTCTTGCAGAGAGTTTTTTTCTTCTTTCAATAAAAGAACAGTGTTTTCTTGAAAGCCAACCTCCTTTTTAGAAACTTTAGGAGCTTATCAATAATAGGACCAACTGGATATGTAGATATAATGAGTTGATTATACCTTTCAGGAGCTCATCAATAATATGGCTATATGTTGATTATCAGGAGATATTGTGACACAATCATGTTGAAATATCACATTGAGTTGTTAGGTTATTGGACATATGCATAAAAGTCGATGAGCTTTAATCAAATTTTTGCAAGGGCCACTAATAGCAGTTAGAGCCTCCAATGCTCATTGTTACATCACAGTTCCATTAACTTTTATAAGCACCATATGTTCACTACTCGCAGAGATAAGCTAATAATTATAGTTACTGTCATATCCGCTGATAAATACTAGATTTATCTCTAACACATGTGAATTGCTTTACAATCATATATGCTGTTCTTGACTGTGAAATTATGATATTATGATTTAGCCAACTGTGTCAATCCAAGCCATGTTAATTAGGTTCTTCCAAATTTTGCGTTCTGTTTGGACAAAAATTACATCCTTGCCATCTAAGTATTTCTGGAAGCATTCATAGATTTTGTTTTTGTAGCTCCATATGCTTTTGCTAATTCCAGTTGTGTTTTATTCTGATTGAAATGATCGTAATTTGTTCAATGTTAGTCTTATTAACTCTAAGATGAGTGTAAATAACAATTGAAAGATGATTCTTTTATGAAATGTCGTTTCTTTATTTGACAGGGTGAGGACGTAGTTGCAGGAATAAGAACTCCACAAGATCTGGACATGATGAAGGAATGTATGCCAGATGCTTATGCAGAGCTTGTTGAGAACTGCAAAATTTTAGAGCGGCATTACAAAGATATGATGGTATGTCCAACTTCTTTCCATGGTCCCTCAAATTATTTCTTTAATGTAAACTTGTTATTGATTTTAAGATAGTAGTATAGACGCCAATGAATACTTGCGAACAAAGTATTCTCATGCAGAATACTGAGGTAAAATGCATACAATATTCCGCAAATGGTACAGGTCTTATCAGTCATGTGCAGCTTCGGTTTAGCAATTAAAATTATAAATAATGGAGAATTTTAGCCAAAAAGTAGTATTTTTATCCACTACATGTACTATTATTGTTGTCAAAGGTGAGTACCTCGCTTGCCTAGGAGGTTGAGTGAGATGGGAAAACACCAGAACATTTTAGCACCCCTAAGGTGAGATGCAGCGATAAACACTCTTTTCTGTGCCTAATAGAGTGCCTTAAGCAAGGCGAAAGGCCACCAAGGCTTGTGCCTTGTTGAACGTCTGTTGGTTTTATTCAGACGTAAGAGTTATATATTTAAACTTTGGGAAATGGACAAATTTGGGAGAATAAAGAGGGGATACAATTGTCACCTAACAACTTTTCACCTATAGCTTACATCCAAAGTAAGCTTGATGATGACTTCTAGCGTAGGAGAATGCAAATTGAAGAGAACTAGGAGCCTGATGAAAAAACTTCTTACTAGCTAGGAGAATGCTAAAACTTTCAGCTGCACAAGGGATTTTTTAGTGCCTTGTGTCTTGGGCAATATATGGGTGCATTGCTTTGAGGGCTAATTTTGCCTTTGACTACCATGGTAGTGCACTCTCAAGGCATTTTGTCATTTTTGCATCTTGTCTCTCACACAACTAATTTTGGTTTTTATAGATTTAATACATAAGGGCTTCCTAGAACAATTTTCTGATTCTGAACTTGAGAGTTTTAAGCCCATTTTCAGATAATCTTTCTTTCATAACATGTCCATTTAGTTCGGCCAAACTGGAATACAAATTAGAATCCATGGTCATTTATAACAATCTGACCTTCAATAACTAATATATCTCATTTGAATGCAGGATATTGAGTTTACCGTCCAAGAAAATAGGCTATGGATGCTTCAGTGCAGATCAGGGAAGCGTACTGGCAAAGGTGCTGTGAAGATTGCTGTAGATATTGTCACAGAGGGCCTTGTGGATAAACGATCTGCCATTAAAATGGTTGAACCAGGCCATCTTGACCAACTTCTTCATCCTCAGGTATAAGTTTAAGGGAAAAAAAGAAAACAATTATGATTAATGTGCAGTAAATCTTTACTCCCGACCATGATTTAGTATTTTCTGGACATTCATCTTAGCTATACAGTTAATTATTCTTGATACCAAGAGGCAGCATTCTATTTGTTTAGTTAGCGTTTGGTTGTGGGATAAGAGAGAACTAGTTGTTCCAGGGATAAGTATAAAGTTAGGAACTAGCTGGAACTATTGTAAAAAAGTGTTTGCTTGGGTATTAGATTAGTTCCAGGGATAAGAGAATTTATGTTTGGTGTGATAATGGGGAGTAAGAGGAATAGAGAGTAGTAATTGTATGAAATGACGAAATTGCCCTCAACCATAATGGTTTTTTAAAACAAATAAAAATTTTACCTATATGATTTTAAATATTTTATTTAAGATATTTATTAAAATTTATATTTTACTTGTATATAAAAAAAATTATTAAAAAATTTTTAAATTTTGAAAATTTATAAATTTTCAAAAATTCAAAATTTTGTACATAAAAATTGGTATAAAATTTAAAATTTTAAAAAATTTTAAAATTTTAAAATTCTTAAAAATTAAAGTTAAAAATTTTAAAATTTGTATAAATTTTAAAATTTTAAAATTAAACATTTTAAAAGCTATAAAATTTAAAAATTCTCTAAATTTAAAAGTTTATAAATATTAAAAATTTTAATTTTAATTGTCTCAAAAAATTGCAAAAGTGGGAGCAAAAATTTTAATTTGTATAAATTTAAAAATTTCTATAAAAAATTTGTATAAATTTTTAAAAAATTTTAAAAAATTTTAAATTTTAGATTTATTAAAAAGTAAAGTTAAAAATTTTAAAATTTATAAAATAAAAAAAATTTAAAATTTAAATTTTATAAATTTAAATATCATAACATTTAAATTTTTTTAATTTAAATTTTAAAAAAAAGAAGAAAAAGGGTGGGAAACACAACCTTGCTCCCACCATCGGGGGAACTATAGTTCCCCCCTCATTTTGATTTTGTTTGGGGGGGATAAGGGGGATATCCCCCTTACCCCCCCCCCTCTTAACTTGGTATCAAACGCCCCCTTAATGTATGCAAACTCTTATGATGCGCAATTTTCTTGATTTATTCTGTGGGACAATTATTTCTCTATAAAGATGTCAAAAGCCAAACTTCTTTTCTGGAGCACTTCCTGCTGGATCTGTTGTGTCTTAGTCTAGAATTGTGCTATAAGGAAATATGTGTTTCTTTTTTTGTCTTGACTTCTTATATTTAAAAATGGAAGATCACTGATCAAATCATACTATCCTCTCATCCATTAACGTAGAACTGCTTCTTTTTTTTACACTCGTTCGATATATTTATCAGTTGACTTACAATAAGTATAATTATCAAGAATTTAAGTATCCATCGGCACGGGCCGTATCCACCGTGCCGTATCGTGCCAACAAGATACCGGTACGATACTGCTCCCGTGCCGACGGCACAGTTCAAAACTTTTTTTTCTTTAAATTACTAAGTAATTTTCTCAATAAAGTTCAAAATATTTGATAAAGATACATAATAAGCAATTAGAAAATTTTGTTACTAAAGAAAATAAATATTTCATGCAAATATATGTCGGCACACATGTTTTTTTTTGTAACCGACACTCATCGGCACGGCTCGGCACGCACCGTCCGTACCATACCGGCAAGTTTTTGGCACGACCCCGTGCCACGGCACTTAAATCCTTGATAATTATCCATTGAGTACCCAGTTAGACTGGAATATGTATGTAGTATGTACACTTTTTTTAATGCTTATCTATCTGCAGGAGATTACGAACCTGATTAACAGTTATGTATTACAACATGGATGGTCGGTCATAAATGAGCAGCTGATTTTTTCTATCTTCTTATATGTAATTAGTTTGAAGACCCATCTGCCTACAAGGATAAAGTGATTGCCACAGGCTTGCCCGCATCTCCAGGAGCTGCGGTAGGTCAAGTTGTCTTCACGGCTGATGATGCTGAAGCATGGCATGCCCAGGGAAAGGCTGTTATTCTGGTAAGTTGGTTTCCCTTTTAGCAGAAGATTGAATTGCATGATGACGGTTTGGCGTGATTGGTTTCCTGGCTAAAGCAAATAACACTATAGATCTTGTGCTGTGTGTTTTTGAGAATAGCCACTTATTTACTAGTAGGTCAAGTCGTGCTAGGAAGAAAGAGCTCTCTTGATGTATTTCTGATCTAACAGCAACCCATTATTTATATGATAGTGTAGAGTGTAGACCATAATATTATGATTTCCCTTGTTGTTAATGTTGCCTTTAATATTATGATTTCTGCCAATTTAGTATTATGGCTTGCTTCCCTTGTTGTTGTTGCCTTTGATTGTGATTGCATGATTATAGTGTGATGAAGATGATGCTGTATTAGAGAACCTAAACCTGTGCCCCCATGTCAGATTACAGCTTGATCATATGATGAAACTAACTTGGTAGTCTTCATGATCTTTTTATTAGACTAAATAAGTAACATGATCGAGTAACTCAAGGAAACAAACAAAAAAAATGATCAGAAAATATATAATATGTTTACTTGAGAACAACTAACATGTTTATTGGTGCTAATAACTGCTATTCTCCACATTTCAATTCCAACTATTGGAATGAACACACTTAGTTTGGGCAAATAATGCAATATCTATTGATTATTTTAGTTTAGTCATTATGCATCTGGTGAAGGGAATCTCCTTTTGTAGGACTATCTAATAATGAACATTCTGTTGGCCACTTGACTTGTGCTTATTCGGTTGTTCTTCCTCCATCTCTTGTTGCTTTCATATCCTTGTTTATATAAATCAATCATCTATCTGTGTTATATATGTTCAACTTTGATGTAGAGATTAATGTGAGAAATTACATTTGGTTGACATCATTACTCTTGATATTCTTTCGTGTCTCAATATTGTTTCGTATTTTGCCTATACAAAGGTAAGGACAGAAACCAGCCCAGAGGATGTTGGTGGCATGCATGCGGCTACTGGAATTCTGACAGCTCGAGGTGGCATGACTTCTCATGCCGCCGTTGTAGCACGTGGATGGGGGAAGTGTTGTGTTTCTGGATGCTCTGATATCCGTGTAAATGATACCGACAAGGTGAACCATTTCCCTTTAATTGCTTTAATAGTTCCAATTGATGCGAGTTTCCCAATTGAAATAATTAATTTCATTTAACAAGGAAGTGCAAGTAATAGAAGGAATAAAAATATAATATTTTGTTGTTGTTGTATATCTTATGCTACATTAACATTTTGCAATTTTGTACATCTTATGCTGCATTTAACATTTTCCAATTTAGGTACTTCTTGTTGGAGATAAAATAATTTATGAAGGTGACTGGTTATCATTGAATGGATCTACTGGAGAAGTTATTTTGGGGAAGCAGCCACTCTCTCCACCAGCTCTTAGTGGTGACTTGGAAACTTTTATGGCTTGGGTTGATGAGATCAGGCAACTAAAGGTACTATTCTCTCCAAGCATATGTTCATTATTAATTAACATGCAAATTTGTTGAGAAAATAAAAAATTGCTAAACTTGTTTTGTAGCTCTTCTTTTACTGAAACCTCATGTAGCGACTCAGTTCACTAGCACTAACAACTCGTTGGACCCTAAACCACCAGCCCAAAATGTTTAAACCCAGTTATTAGTACTAATCCAATGTGGGACTATTGGAGCATCATACCTTAATGTTGTTTCAGTTCGTATGTACTTCCAATTAATCTAGGTATTTAGCGCTTGTCTGATTGATGGACTTTCACAACGAGACAGATTGGGCATGGGGGCATCGCACCGTATACATTGTTTTCGCTTGTATATTCTTCCAATTAATTCAAGTATTTAGTTGCTTGTCTGATTGATGAATTTTCACGACTAATCACATTGGGCAGCAGTCATGTTTGTCCGTTAAGCTAAGACGATTGTCTTTTTATTGCCCACAATAAGAGTAGTCATTAGATGTGCTTGAAAATTTAAAATGCTAGGTAATGGCAAATGCTGACACACCGGGAGATGCATTGACTGCAAGAAACAACGGCGCAGAAGGAATCGGACTCTGCAGGACAGAACACATGGTTGGTATAACTTTTTGTTCTTTCTTAATTACTTCTGGAATGTCATGTTTGATTCGATGAATATAGTTCTTTATAAAACAAGTAAATATATGCGAGTGCTAACAATTCACCTCTTAATCTTGTATAAGGCTAAATACTCCCATTACATTGCATCGAATTATATGAGCAAATTTAATCAGCATTTTCTTATCAAATCTATTTTGTTTTCTTAACTAATCAATATATTGCTCTGGGGAGTCTGGTTTGTACTTCATGGAGTATTAAAATTATAACATGCAATATGCTCTATGTCACAGTTCTTTGCTTCAGATGAAAGGATCAAGGCTGTGAGAAAGATGATAATGGCGGTAACTCATGAACAGAGGCAAAAAGCATTAGACCTCCTCTTGCCTTACCAGAGATCTGACTTTGAAGGCATATTCCGTGCCATGGATGGTATATTTAATCTTCCCTCATAAAATAATATATCATAACATACTATTTAATATTACAATTTCAAAATATTGTCGCTGCGACATGCCTGTGATCATTTTACAGACCCATTTGACACATCAAGTTTTGATGGAACTGTGTATAAAGGAATATCATAACAATCGATTCATTGACATGATATTTTGTTTTTGGATATTAATTGGCACGAGATTCACTTTCTTTTAGTCTAAACATACTAGCTTTTCCTGTGATTACTAGTAAGTTTGTGTGCGCAACTCATCTAAACTATTTGCTGTAATAGATTTATCCAACCAATACAGCATGTTTAGTCTACTTCATTTGGCAAGTTACTCATAGGGGTTTTTGAAGAAGGTTTCTATTGATCTTTGATCTCTGTAACCATTATTGATATTTCAGGACTTCCAGTTACTATCCGATTGTTGGATCCTCCACTGCATGAATTCCTGCCAGAAGGCAATGTTGAGGACATTGTGCGCGAACTGTCTTCAGAGACCAGCACACCCGAAGAGGAAGTCTTTGCAAGAATTGAGAAGCTGTCTGAAGTAAATCCGATGCTTGGTTTCCGTGGCTGCAGGTTATTGAATCTCTTTTTTTTTTTCATTTTTTTCTTGAAGTTCGACTTTAATATTGAATTAAAACCATATAGTTACTATCTTGTACTTCATAATTTACTCTACTAAGATGCTAGTATCTATTCTAATTGAATTCCTCAGCAAATGCTGTCATTCTATTTAACTTATATTGTTGCGATCATGTTACTCTCTCGTGTTTTTCAAACGGTACTTTTTGAATTGGCCTTGAAATGAGCATTTTAGTTTTTGTTACCAAGTCGCTCATGCAAATTATTGACTGAGTTTTGTATTATAGACATTAATCGTAACTTTTTATAGTAAACTTGGCATAATATTGTGATTGTAGGCTTGGCATATCATACCCTGAATTAACAGAGATGCAAGCACGCGCTATCTTCGAAGCTGCGATATCCATGAGCAATCAGGGTATCAAAGTTCTTCCAGAAATAATGGTACCTCTCGTTGGAACACCGCAGGCATGTTCCTTTGCCTATTTCTGAAGATAGTCTGATTACATCGCAATCTTCCAATTCATAATAGTTCGGTAATAACTTATCTGTGAGCTACAATAACGAGTAATTAAATGCTGATAATTGCTTCTGTGATGTAACTGAATCCATTTATAAAGATTCACAGTTAATGAAAAACTGGAGCCTTGCCTGTGTAGATAATTTTACTTGATATCCGCTGCTTTTGGGAAAATGGAAAGCTGGTGATATTTTAAACAACTTTCCAGGAAAGCAGCTTGCAGTAGTTTCTTTTGAACCCTTAATAACTTCACAAATTTTCTCTCCTAGAGAATGTTAACTTCGGCTGTGAATTCCTCCTTTCTTGCTTTTATTTTCATGCCTATACACTAAGAGGTTTCCATTCATAAAGGGAGAAATAAAGTAATAAGATTCACCTAATTTTAATCCTATGACTGTAGTCTTTAAATGCTTAGTCGGAAAGAGTCTCAAATCATGCACTCACTTCTCCATCTTTCAACAATTGACGTTTAAGATTTACAGGAACTCGGGCACCAAGTCAGTCTGATACGCAAAATTGCTGAGAAAGTGTTTGCTAATATGGGCACCTCCCTTAGCTATAAAATTGGGACCATGATCGAAATCCCGAGGGCTGCCCTAGTAGCAGATGAGGTGAGATGTTAAAATGACTTTTCCTTACTCCGAGAATGTCTACTTAATTAGTACTTGCAAGCATTAGATGCATTTTATACTAATTTTTCTTGGAAAGTTTAATCCATGATACTCTCAGTTACATATGAGTGGTCCTTTAGTTTGAATGTACCTTTAGAAAAGAAAATCATGGAAGCTAACCAGATTCAAGAGCCTAAAGCTGGACTTTCTTATTCGCTTTTCTCTTTCTGATAATTGTTTCCTTGTATCTGCTTTTGGTTGTACCTTTCGAAGTAGAGTTTGCCAACTGTGAATCCAATGGCTTCCATTTCAGTCAATTTGTGATGGTTTAGTTTAGTTGCATTACTTTTCTCATTTGAATTCTACATGGTCATCCACAGATAGCAGAGCAAGCTGAGTTCTTTTCTTTCGGAACAAACGATCTCACACAGATGACATTCGGTTACAGTAGAGATGATGTTGGCAAGTTTCTCCCAATCTACTTATCTAAGGGTATCCTCCAAAGCGATCCATTCGAGGTAAAACAACATCAAATTACTTTAGTAGAAAGCTCTACTTGATCATGAAAGAAATACAAAATTTTGTCGTACTTGTACATTGGCACTCAATAGTATGTGAAGTAACTTCAAATGTAGACATCCATAAACTACGAAGCAGATTTTAAGCTATTGAAAAAGGGAAATGATCAAGTACAGGAAAGATGTAAATTATCAGTGTTGATCTTCTTGGAAGTACTCTCAACTTTTTACCCAATTTGTGCTGTCTGTACCAATCAAAGAATGGCAGTGCCGTTAATTTAGCATTAATATCTAAAGGGTTCTCATGCAATGTGATTGTAGCAACATAATTCTCTAAAATACTTGTAGACTCTTTATTGTTCATTGTTACTTGTAATCTTCTAAAAATTGCCTGTTTAAACACATCTTGACTTATTTCAAATGCTGTAACCATGGACTTACAACTTTATCGTACCATTTTAGAAGAGCACAATAAGATTGGAACCCAAAATTTTCTTTTGCTCCTTTCAGTTTTTCATTGTTATTTAGCTTTGTTCCTTGTGACACAACATTTTCCTATACTGTTAACTTCAGGTGCTTGATCAGAAAGGAGTGGGGGAGCTCATTAAGATTGCTACAGAAAGAGGTCGCAGAGCAAGGCCCAACTTAAAGGTTAGCGTCAGATTTGGTACACTTTAGATGTGCTAAGAACTCGCGGATTACAATATTCGGTACGAAAGATTGACTGGCTTGTATCTGTTGCAAAACAGGTGGGAATTTGTGGTGAACATGGTGGGGAACCTTCTTCAGTTGCATTTTTCGCAAAGGCTGGGTTGGACTATGTTTCTTGCTCCCCATTCAGGTTGGTCATCGACGTAGTAATACATTACACTTTATGCTATTATTTTTTGAATGGTCGACTATAGTATTTATTTTATTTTTTTTTCTGATGGCAACTTGCAAATCTAGTCGAGTTATTTTGCATGTAGAGAATCAAGAGGTAGTCGCACTTTTCTAAAAGAAAGATATAAATGACTGAATCCAAAGAATGACCACAAAAGGACCTAAGACAAAGCAAGATTATACACCTTCAAATATTTTGTCTCTGCTATTTTGCTTTTTGTTTGAGGGATGTCGACTATGGTCTATGGATCTTCTGTTTATGTCTATTACAGTAGGTATACGATAATTCCCACTGGGAAAAGAAGCTATATGTGGAAAATCTAAAGAACTTTTAAACCTCATGAAAGAGAGAATAATTAGATATCAGTCTAGGACATCGGACTCTTTGTAAATTTTGTTTGAAATTTTCAGTATTTACGAGTTGGTATTCTTCATCACTGTTTGTTTGCACAGCAAACCATCTATATATGAAAATAGAACCTCCTAAAATTTTCCTAATTCAAGAACTAAACGCATCAAAAAGTTAAAGAAAAAGACAAGGAAAATGCTCATGTGAGATCGATAGTAATCGAACCTCGTCATTTCTTTGCAGGGTTCCTATTGCCAGACTTGCAGCGGGCCAGGTGGTTGTCTAAAGGGTTTCAAATCTGAGAGACGTTGCTGATAATGCCGAAAAATTTCTCAACAGCAATAAAATAACCGCTGCATGGTAAATGTGCCCTGTGTCATCCCAAAGCAACTATGAAGTCTGAATTGAACTCTACTACGGAGATAAAACATCATGTGAAGAACACTGGTTTGCTATGAAAAATAAAGTAACGCAGCTGTTTAATGATTGCTCATTTTGCTATGTTGTCTCGTGGCCTGCTGCTGCTTCTGCTGGTTTTTTTTTTTTTTTAAATAATCTTATAAAGTTTTAAAACTTGCAAAATAATCTTTTATAAATTTTTTTTGCAAAATTAACTTTACTTTTGCCAGCTCGGCGCCACGTTGGATAGACGACCTAAAGGTCTGCTGAAGACGGTGAATCATTCATAGCCTTCACAATAACCCTGTGAAGGATTCACCGCCTTCAATATATATACCAGAGACAGTGAACGATTCACCGTCTTCAGTATATATGCTGAAGGCGGCGAACCATTCACCACCTTCAGTATACATGCTGATTCACCGCCTTCAGCGCATTCACCAGGTCTTACCCTGATTTCACCTTCACCCTAGCAGGACTCAGCCAATTTTCAAAGAAAATTGGCTTGTGTAGTTTTTGTCTTAAAGACGTTGAATCATTCAGCGCCTTTAATACATTGAAGAAGGCGCTGAACGGTTCGGTGCCCTGAACGATTCAACGCCTTTAGCCACAGTACACGGCAATATTTTTTTTCCAAGTAAAAAAAAATTAAATTTTGTACAACAAATTTCACAACATTCAGATTTTGAGCTAAAACATTAAGAACTTATGTACAACAAGTTTCACAACATTCAGAAATTACAGTTGAGTAACAACTAAAAATCAACATCACAAAAATTTCAATAATACAACCACAAACTCAAAATTGAGCTAAAACTTAATTTTGAGCTCGTCCTCTCCCTCAACGTTCTCGGCCATGCCCTCGCCCACGCCCACGCCCACGCCCACGCCCACGCCCATGCCCATGCCCATGCCCATGCCCACGCCCAAGCTCGATAATCGGCATATCATCAAGATGCTCGACAGCTGCCAACTGATCGAGCTCCTCGATAATACCGCCCTCATCATGCTCAGCAATATGCTGGATCTCCTATGGTGATGATGACGAGGGACGACGACGTGAATACGTCGAAGCAAAAGATGTCCGTGATACAGGAGGCGGGAGCGACTGAAGTCGAGGGAAATGTCGTAGGGGCCTGAATGAGAGGAGATGGAGATCATGACACATGAGGGGACCTAAATAGTTAGTTAATTTTAATTTGAAGACTTATTTTGAAATTTATGCAGATATGAAGGTACCTCATGACTTGATGACGATGCGTGTCACGCCCCGGCGTCGAAACTGCGACCCAGGCTCGCCAACAGATCCGCCGCCCATACGGGAAGCCCCGTATAGACGAAGCGACTAACCTGCAAAAGATCAACTATACTATACAGATATTAGAGCTGAAAGTAAACTGCTGAAAATGAAAATATATACAACTCAAAATCCTTCCCAAAACACATAAATCTCTCAAGCAGTAAAAAAAAGTACAACTCTATACCTCACTACAAAAGTCTCTCAACAAGAACTCTCAAAAAGTAAAGGGGTATATCTACTCTCTGGACGACGATGACTGGTAGGGATCTATCTCGCGACTCCCTTACCTCGATCAGCCGGATCAGCAACTGGAGCAGCAGGAACAGGAGTAGAAGTCTCTTTGGGAAAAGACACCACGACGGGTGTGAGAACTACGTCCCAAGTAGTTCTCAGTGGGTGCTGCCAACAAGCCCGACGGTCTGCCCACTAAGTCTACTAGAGGCATATAAAACTGAAATGAAAGGGCTGGAAAAGTAACTCTACAGCTACTATGCCTCTATCTAGATGCTCAAGGAGTGGAACAGATGGAAACATGATGCATCTACTAACTCCCAAAGTACAGTCACCCAATCTACACTGACTGCCGCATAAGGTCCAGTCAAACCTGCGCCCACCTACTGCCGCACATCCTCAACAGGACGGGTCTACCGTAGGGTGTCCGTGACTGCCAAAACTGGCCCAGCCAGAGGGACTGCGTCGACAAGTCACGATAGCAAGTAACAGGCCCAACTCCGGAGTGGCACTCGAGGGGCGCGACCCCACCGAGGAAAGTATCTGCGTATCTCTGTCGAGCTCAATATGGCTCATGCAGGCTAAAGTCCAAACCACGATCAACAAGATCGACTAACAACACCAACGCTCACTCACAGGCTGGAAAACCACACAGCCGGGGGCCACCGTCCACCAGACGGCTCCCACAACAGAACACTAAATTCACAGGAAAGACCGATACCATAAGGGTTCGGAAACCCGATAGGCCGGTGCTTAGAACCCTATCAAACAAGAACAGACTCTAGGCTCCGCCTATCGAAGTTCCCGACCCCCTTATAGTTCGGGAACACAACAATCTTGGTACTACACGCAGAAGACACCAACAGGGCCCGAAAGTCCCGAAAGACCTACACCTACAACCCTATCAAACAAGAACAGGTTCCAGGTGTGAGGACCCGGAAATTCCCACGTTTGGATTACTATTGGATCTGCGGCTTCTGGAGACCCATGTTGGGTGTTAGAGGTGTTTGCGCGCATATTGGACCCAAGGATTGGACCCGGCATGAAAAACGGATCAAGTTTTCTTTTCCGGGAATTTTTGGTAAATTTTAGAAGTGGAATTTGGCAAATCGGACTTCGGATTTGGATTCAGCGCGCGAAAACGGTCAAGATGGACTATTTATTTGTATTTTTCGGAGATCGGATGCGAAAACACGGATTTCGAGACTTGGGTTACTGTTCTAGTCGGCCGGGCATCGCCGGCGGCGGCGGGCAGCGGCGGAGCGCGGCGGAGCGAGCTCGGGCAGGCGGCGGAGCGGCGCGGGCAGGCGCGCGGTCCACCGCGGAGGCGTGCACTCGGGCGGAGGACGCGTGGCGCCTTCAGGTTGGCCGGCGCAGCGGGCGCGGTCCACGGAAAAGGCGCGGGTGCACGGTGGACCGGGTGCGGACACGTGGCAGAGCGTGGTTGGCGGGTCCTGGTGCGCGCGGTCCACGCGGCAGCGGTGGCTGCCTAGGGATGCGTGCCCGACACGGTGCCGCGGGCGGCGCGGCCGGGCACGTGGGCGCGGCGTGGGCGCTGCCGGGCGACGTGGGGGGGGGCGCCACGTGGCGCCCCGTGGTTGGTCGGGCGCAGCCGCGCACGTCCGCGTGTCGGGACACGTGGCGTCGCGCGGTTCGGGGGCACGCGTGCGCCGGGCGCGGGGAGCGTTGCTGGGCCACGCGGCGCTCCCTCGTTGATTCGGGCGCGCACAGTGTTGGGCCGGGCCCAACACTGTAGCCGCCCGAAACCTGAGGGCGCCCGGAACTTGGGCCAAAAGTCCAAAGTGTTGGACTTTCGGGCTGAGCCTATAAATAGGCTGTTGGCTGGGGCTTTCTGCCCCCTTTCCCGAGCTCCCCTGCCCTTGGACCCTTTAGCAAAGTTGGAGCTCCTTGTGTTGCGCATTTTCTGGCAGAGGCCCGGATTTTTTGGAAGCCGCGGCGTCGACGACTTCGGCATCGGAGCGCAGTGTGGCGATCTTTCATCGGAGGCCCGTTATCGTTGCAGTTCGATCTGAGAGGTCCACAGAGCTACTCCGTCTGTATTTTTGGATGATTTCTGCGGCGTTAGAATCACGAGAGGTACGTCTTCGACTTTCATGTTGATCATCTTGCTGGATTCAGAGTTTATGACATGGTTTTCGAGGCATTTCTAAGCCGCTATTTTTCTGGTGGAGTTTTTGGACAGAGGTCCCTTGCCGGAATTTTATCTCCGCACCCGTGCGTCGGATCGAGACGAGCCTATACACTTTTTGGATCTACTCGTCACGAGGATCATCGCCATATTTTCTTTGGATTTTTTCGAGACCTTCCCGGAGGTATACTATTCCCCTTTTATCTGTGTTTGAGTTTACAGTTGTGTGGTTGTGAGTGTTTGCGCACATGTACTGTGGAATTTGTAACTTGGCCTACGGGGCTCGGATTTGGGCGTGCAGGTACCCGTTTCGAAGGTCTCGACGAGACGATCGCTGTGATATTTTTTATCGAAATTTTCAGGGCACTTTCTGCGGGTGGAAATTTCAGATCTTCAGGACTGTCTTATGCAGATTTTTGTACTTGGTTATTTTGTGGAATAAAGTGTAACCTTGGACCTTTTTGTTGTACCCAGGGGTATTTGCGGATGTTTGTGAACCGTTGATGTTGAGGATTAGTGGAGGTTGTTGCTTCTGGTGTTTTCAGCTGTGGAACTCCGGACTGTTAGCATTTTCAGGTGGGTGGCCTCGTCTTCATGACCTATGGACTGTGCATTAATTCTATCGGTGTAGGGACTTGCATGTTGTAGATGTATTTTGTATAGCATGCTAGAATTTAGGAATTGATGTTCCTGATTCTGTTAGATGATCATGTGTTTATTGTCCTTCCCTACAAGCCGTTGATTATTGTTATCTTGGAACTTGACCTAGCACCCCGTCATATGTTGCATGTGTAACCAGACTAGTAGAAAACCCTCACTTGGGCTAGGGTTATTTCTGCTTTAGACATCCACACTTCTACTTTCCTGGACATAGTGTTCTTCCTCGCCCGGGTAGTGGGCCGAGTGGTCAGGAGTTATCTTTTAGTGTGGGATGCATGTTACACTCGTGCTTGGGAGCAGAGTGGAGTCTGGTAGATATAGTTGGTTGTTCATCTGTAGCGGGAGCTGTTTGGGTAGACGGCGGTCCCGAGATGTTTTATTCTCTTGTTTTATCTGTCGCCGCTGTGTTAGTGGCAGCGGTATATCAGTGTTAGCAGGACCTTAAACCCAGAACCTTTTTGGACACACATATGATTTTTGTCAACCAAATGGTTTCTTCCAAGCATCGTAGGGTCGCCGGAGTCTGTCTTGTTTGATTGGACGAAGGCATTAGCCCTTCGAGGCTTGGATATATAAAACTTGGTTTCAACTGTTTTCCTAAAAAGAACTAAAAATCATTAAATATGGATTTCTTACAGATCAAATGGCTTCAGTAAGAAATGTCACCTTTTTCCTATAAATTAACCACCCGAGATGATTCGAGTGGTCTGGGTTCTAAGGTCTGCCTTCTTCTTGGGACGAGAACAACGAGAGGCTATGCCTAGAGCCTGTTCTTGTTTGATTTGGATTGTAGGTTCTAGTCTTTCGAGGTTCCCGGACCCTTCCTCGTGTCAGTGGATGCGATGTTGGCCTGTTGAGGCAGTTGTTCGCAGTGGATGCGGTGTTGGCCTGTTGAGGCAGTTTCTCGCAGTGGATGCGACTTTGTGCTATGAGTTGGTAGAGTGTGATCTAGAGGTTGTTTTTCTGATTTAGTGGTGGAGGTGGTTCTCCCACTTAGCTTTGAGGATCTTGGGGTTCTGGCAGATCGAGTCGTGGAGGTTTCCCGACTCAGCCATGGTCGTGCATTTATCAGATTGAGTCGTTGAGGGTTCTCCGACATAGCTGTGAGAGTGTTTTGGGCTATTCCTGTTCGAGTCGAGGTTCTTTTTCCGACTGAGTTGTGCTTTGAGCTTGGAGTTACCGATCTGTTTGATCGTGGATCATAGCCTGCATGAGCCACATTTGAGCTTGACAGAGATACTTTACAGAGATATTTGAGATGGGTTACTTTTTGACTCGAGCGGGTCGCTCCCCTCGAGTGCCACTCCGGAGTAGGCGAGACCGGGTTGTTGTACCGGCGTGAGCTTGAGCTTTTCTATCGCGACTTGTCGTTGCATTTGTCCCTCTGGCTGTGCTGGTGTTGGCAGTCATGGACGTCCTACATAAGTCCGCTCCTCCGGGACGTAACGGCAGTTGGTTGGCGCAGGCTTGACTGGACCCGAGGAGGCAGTCAGTTCAGATTGGGTGATAAGAGATGAGAGTTAGTTGTGGCATCATGTTCTTCCTGTTCCACTCTTTGAGCATCTAGATAGAGGCATAGTAGCTGTAGAGTTTACTTTTCCCAGCTTTCCTTACAGCACTGCATTTGTTGCTTTATGCCTCTAGTAGACTTAGTGGGCAGACCGTCGGGCTTGTTGGCGGCACCCACTGAGAACTACTGTGGGATGTAGTTCTCACACCCGTCGTGGTGTCTTTCCCCCAGGGACTTCTACTCCGGTTCCTGTTGTTCCTGTTGCTGATCCTTCTGACCGAGGCGAGGGAGTCACGAGCTAGTTCCCTACCCGTCGTTGGTGTGTAGCGGTACCCCTTCAGAGGAGAGCTTCAGTAGATTAGTTATTTTATTTTTCTCCTTTGAGAGACTGTTGTAGTGAGGATTGTTATGTATTGAGAGCCTGTACACTGATATATTTATTGGAGATACCTCCCGGTTGAGTTCTGAGTTTGTATATGAGGATATTGTATGATTATCATTTTTGGGGAGACGGACTTTGTTGTATTATTTTAGTTATACAGCAGATTTTTATTTATAGCTCTGATATCGGTTTTGCTGTAGTACTTTTCTTGCAGGTAGGACGCTTCGCCTATGCGGGTTTGGCATAGGTGGCGGATCTGTTGGCGAGCCCGGGTCGCAGTTACGACCCCGGGGCGTGACAGATTAGAGTGGTATCAGAGCCTAGGTTGTAGGTCATTGAGGACTTAGAAACCCTAGGCTTGTGGTTGGACATTAGGATGACTACGTGAGAGTCGTGACTTTTAGCGAGAGTCCTGATCGAGTTTTGTATACCTCTCCCAAGAGACGGGATGAGTGATTGGCATGTTTATGCTCCTAAGCGATTATGTTGGCTGCAGACAACATAATGCTGTGGAATTGATAACATGTCTTAGACTTTCGCTGGATTGGGTCGTTTGGTTGTTGTGTCCTGATGTTTTTTATTGTGCAGTGGACTACGATGCCCCTGAGACGTCGTGTAGCGAAGAGGGCACATCCCGCATCTGATGAGTAACCCGAGCAGCGGGAGACAGAGTGTGACGCCCCACTTCCCAGGGGGTCACCCATCCTAGAACTACTCTAGCTCTAGCACGCTTAACTCTCATGTTCCTCTTGGATCTTGCTACCATCCAAAATGCTATAGCCGGGTTAGAGATTTAGTCCTATTATATCATTTATATAGAGGACTAATCCAAATTCCGGGGTGTCACATTCTTCCCCTCTTTAAGCCCTGACGTCCACGTCAGGCTCAAGCACACTCACAAGCACCAGGCGATGTGAGACTCGTCTCGCTAGCCTTAGCCGACCTTGTGGGGAGCTGCACTCCACCCACAACGGTCATTAGCCGGGGAGCCTCGCTCTACCCGCTATATAACCCTGGCTCAGCCGAGACTCATCTCACATTTCCGGCTGGTGAATGTCTCTGATACCAACTGTGACGCCCCACTTCCCAGGGGGTCACCCATCCTAGAACTACTCTAGCTCTAGGACGCTTAACTCTCATGTTCCTCTTGGATCTTGCTACCATCCAAAATGCTATAGCCGGGTTAGAGATTTAGTCCTATTATATCATTTATATAGAGGACTAATCCAAATTCCGGGGTGTCACACAGAGCTATCAGAGCAGAGCGAGACCCAGGAGTTATGGATCCAGATGGCACAGATGTCGGAGGCTGTCCGATGCCAGGAAGAAGCCATGGAACGTTTGATGCGCTTGTTGGAGCAGAGAGCATAGCCAGTGGTAGTACCGCTTGAGTGTCCTCCAGTACTTTCTTCCTATGCAGTGGTACCTTCAGTTGTACTTGTGGCACCGACTGAGCGAGCAGCCCCTCCGTGTCGATGAGTAGTGCCGAGGCACCGAGGCAGGATGGATAGTGGATAGTAGCTGAGCTTAGGGACATCATTGATCGATGGAGCCAGTCCCGGCAGTCTGAACCATCCCGATTCATAGGTTTGAGTTGGAGCCTTTGTAGGCAGAATTGGGGTTGGTGGTGATGGAGAGACTCTCGGAGAGCCTCCCTGTGCTAGGGAGTTTATACAGTCGTTGAACTACGCGCTCCAGGTTTCGAGGGACGAGGCGCATAGGATATGTGTGGCTGAGAGTGGATTGCGCCAGGATACGTTTCAGTTTACTCAGTTCCTCCGTTACAGGTTCTGACGCCTCGTTGGAGTAGGCGTTGTGTTTGGAGCGGGGCGCTGCAGTTCCTTTGGATAGAGATCTGCCGCCAGAGGTGAGTTCTGGATATTGGCGCTTGGCGCCGGGTGATGGAGGACAGATCGGCCGGCAGAGATATTTCTGATTTTATTTTCCTGGATAACGGGTTCCCGTGATGCCAGAGATCGGGTGGACCCCGATGGCAGCATCAACCTCTATATCGGAGTGGCGCAGCGGTAGCGTGGATTTGTTATCTGCGGAGGACTTTATTCGTCGCCTCAATGTGAGCAGAGACAGAGGTCGTGCTCCCTTGTGGATAGTCCTGATTTTCAGGCAGATTGGGCGACAACCACTTGCTTTGAGCGGATGAATCTGTGCCGCCCGGTTGGAGGGCGCCACGGTAGTGGATCGAGTTGTCGCAGGTGTGATTTCATCACAGCAGTCGGAGTAGGAGCATGTTGCATTCCTGCATGGACTAGAGGCAGATTTGTTACCACATGCACTTGAGGTACAGGTTCCTGTTAGTGTTGTGTATGTGGGGGAGGCTTGTGGATTATGTCCTATGCAGTTGAGGCCGCGAGATATACGGGTAGACTTATTGGTAATTATGGCAGTTCGGCGTTTCGACCTAGTGCTTGGGTTTTGGTTGGCACAGTGCCACAAGATGTTAGACTGCGGAAGGAGAGGACTTTGACCTTCTGCGAGGCAGACGAGAGGAGATTTGGTTGTTGAGGTCGTTAGAGCACACTGGTTATAGTGACAGTGTGAGAGGTGCTTACGGCGGCACCGGGACCCAAAGATATCTCTGTTGCCACGAGATTCCGGGTGTGATTTCACCTGAGCTGTTGATAATGCCGCCGGTTAGGGAGATAGAGATTGAGTTTGGCGTGGTTCGGGGAACCGCGCCACCCTCGACAGCACCTCATTGGATATTGCCAGTAGAGCTGTGAGAGCTGATGGCGCAGTTGCAGGATCTGATGGATCGAGGGGTCTGTTTGACCTAGTGCCACGCCGTTGATATACGGTGGTGATGCCACATCGTTGATACACGACTGTGAGGGCCCTTTTATGGTTCGAGTGTAGACAGGTCCGAGTATTATTCTGGACCTTTTGATGGAGTTATACTCCGGCAGTTGTACGACTGATGCAGGTACAGATTTTGGAATCATACGGCTGAGTATTTCGCCAAGATGGTGTTCAGGACACGGTAGGGGCATTATGTTATAGTGAGGCCAATTGGATTGATTAACGCCCTGCCACTCTTTTGGTTTGAGGAATTGTGCTCCAGCTGTACTTGATTGCATTGGTAACAAGATCCTCCAGGGATATTATGATCTACTCCCAGAGCGACTTGGAGCATGAGGAGCACTGGTGGATGTGTTACCATGCTGTGTGGATGAAGCTGTATGCCAGGTTATTGAGATACAAGTTTTAGCTTTAGAAGCTTACCTTCTTGGGTCACATTGTGTTAGCCATAGGAGCGGCGGTGGAATTCCGGCCAATGTGGATGCTATTTGAGTTTGGCTGAGATCAACATTTATTGTTGAGGTGAGGAGCTTTTTGGATTTGGCAGTGCCAGGAGAGCATGGCGAATGGATGATGAGACTGGTACTAGCGCCGATTGCAGCTTTGCCAGAGATGGGGGATGGACCTTTGTGTTAGTGATGCCTCCCATAGTGGCTGTGGAGTTACTATTGGGTTATTCTTGAGCATTTTGTATCACCCCGATAGGGCCACTGTGGTGGCGGATACCTGGAACCGGAGAGCTATTTGGGGTTGAGTTTGATGATTCTATAGCTGGCGCTGGGTGGGACCGTTGAGGAACAGGGCTCGAGGTTGTGTCCCTGAGGGTCCCTTTTGACGGTAGACTGCGGTGAAGCAGTCCCTGCGGATGGTTAGGATCCGAGAGTGATTGAGTGAGGACCCTAGCCGATTAGGGCTTCTTTTCTTTGGATGACCGTATGGGTATGTCTCGGATCGCTTGGTTGAGCTGGCACCAGGGAGCGGTTTTGGTGCGTGCTACATTGGTTGTTCTCTCTTTTCCCCCAGCCTTTTGTTGGCGTTCTTGATGGTCCTTCCACGTCTCAGCTCAGGAGTGTTAGGCTTGTGGATTCCTCGCCCGTGATGGACTCGTTTCCTTTGAGATCTGCGAGTACTTGTGGTACGAGGGACGCCCGTTGCAAATTCTGGCTCGTGAGATGAGAGAATTACGCAACCGGGCCATGCCGTACTGATTATTATTTTGTTGAGGAGTAATCACGGGGAGTGAGTAGCGACTGGGGAGTTGGAGACGGTGTTGTTGGATGCTTACCCTTGGCTTTGAACTCCCTTTTGAGCCGTGTTTGTTTCGAGGACGAAACTTTCTTTTAGTGGGGGAGGATGTGAGGACCCGGAAATTCCCACGTTTGGATTACTGTTGGATCTGCGGCTTCTGGAGACCCATGTTGGGTGTTAGAGGTGTTTGCGCGCATATTGGACCCAAGGATTGGACCCGGCATGAAAAATGGATCAAGTTTGCTTTTCCGAGAATTTTTGGTAAATTTTAGAAGTGGAATTTGGCAAATCGGACTTCGGATTTGGATTCAGCGCGCGAAAACGGTCAAGATGGACTATTTATTTGTATTTTACGGAGATCGGATGCGAAAACACGGATTTCGAGACTTGGGTTACTGTTCCGGTCGACCGGGCATCGCCGGCGGCAGCGGGCAGCGGCGGAGCGCGGCGGAGCGAGCTCGGGCAGGCGGCGGAGCGGCGCGGGCAGGCGCGCGGTCCACCGCGGAGGCGTGCACCCGGGAGGAGGACGCGTGGTGCCTTCAGGTTGGCCGGCGCAGCGGGCGCGGTCCACGGAAAAGGCGCGGGTGCACGGTGGACCGGGTGCGGACACGTGGCAGAGCGTGGTTGGCGGGTCCTGGTGCGCGCGGTCAACGCGGCAGCGGTGGCTGCCTCGGGATGCGTGCCCGACACAGTGCCGCGGGCGGCGCGGCCGCGCACGTGGGCGCGGCGTGGGCGCTGCCGGGCGACGTGGGGGGGGGGGGGGGGGGGGGCGCCACGTGGCGCCCCGTGGTTGGTCGGGCGCAGCCGCGCACGTCCACGTGTCGGGACACGTGGCGTCGCGCGGTTCGCGGGCGCGCGTGCGCCGGGCGCGGGGAGCGTTGCTGGGCCACGTGGCGCTCCCTCGTTGATTCGGGGCGCGCACAGTGTTGGGCCGGGCCCAACACTGTAGCCGCCCGAAACCTGAGGGCGCCCGGAACTTGGGCCAAAAGTCCAAAGTGTTGGACTTTCGGGCTGAGCCTATAAATAGGCTGTTGGCTGGGGCTTTCTGCCCCCTTTCCCGAGCTCCCCTGCCCTTGGACCCTTTAGCAAAGTTGGAGCTCCTTGTGTTGCGCATTTTCTGGCAGAGGCCCGGATTTTTTGGAAGCCGCGGCGTCGACGACTTCGGCATCGGAGCGCAGTGTGGCGATCTTTCATCGGAGGCCCGTTATCGTTGCAGTTCGATCTGAGAGGTCCACAGAGCTACTCCGTCTGTATTTTTGGATGATTTCTGCGGCGTTAGAATCACGAGAGGTACGTCTTCGACTTTCATGTTGATCATCTTGCTGGATTCAGAGTTTATGACATGGTTTTCGAGGCATTTCTAAGCCGCTATTTTTCTGGTGGAGTTTTTGGAAAGAGGTCCCTTGCCGGAATTTTATCTCCGCACCCGTGCGTCGGATCGAGACGAGCCTATACACTTTTTGGATCTACTCGTCGCGAGGATCATCGCCATATTTTCTTTGGATTTTTCCGAGACCTTCCCGGAGGTATACTATTCCCCTTTTATCTGTGTTTGAGTTTACAGTTGTGTGGTTGTGAGTGTTTGCGCACATGTACTGTGGAATTTGTAACTTGGCCTACGGGGCTCGGATTTGGGCGTGCAGGTACCCGTTTCGAAGGTCTCGACGAGACGATCGCTGTGATATTTTTTATTAGAATTTTCAGGGCACTTTCTGCAGGTGGAAATTTCAGATCTTCAGGACTGTCTTATGCAGATTTTTGTACTTGGTTATTTTGTGGAATAAAGTGTAACCTTGGACCTTTTTGTTGTACCCAGGGGTATTTGCGGATGTATGTGAACCGTTGATGTTGAGGATTTGTGGAGGTTGTTGCTTCTGGTGTTTTCAGCTGTGGAACTCCGGACTGTTAGCATTTTCAGGTGGGTGGCCTCGTCTTCATGACCTATGGACTGTGCATTAATTCTATCGGTGTAGGGACTTGCATGTTGTAGATGTATTTTGTATAGCATGCTAGAATTTAGGAATTGATGTTCCTGATTCTGTTAGATGATCATGTGTTTATTGTCCTTCCCTACAAGCCGTTGATTATTGTTATCTTGGAACTTGACCTAGCACCCCGTCATATGTTGCATGTGTAACCAGACTAGTAGAAAACCCTCACTTGGGCTAGGGTTATTTCTGCTTTAGACATCCACACTTCTACTTTCCTGGACATAGTGTTCTTCCTCGCCCGGGTAGTGGGCCGAGTGGTCAGGAGTTATCTTTTAGTGTGGGATGCATGTTACACTCGTGCTTGGGAGCAGAGTGGAGTCTGGTAGATATAGTTGGTTGTTCATCTGTAGCGGGAGCTGTTTGGGTAGACGGCGGTCCCGAGATGTTTTATTCTCTTGTTTTATCTGTCGCCGCTGTGTTAGTGGCAGCGGTATATCAGTGTTAGCAGGACCTTAAACCCAGAACCTTTTTGGACACACATATGATTTTTGTCAACCAAATGGTTTCTTCCAAGCATCGTAGGGTCGCCGGAGTCTGTCTTGTTTGATTGGACGAAGGCATTAGCCCTTCGAGGCTTGGATATATAAAACTTGGTTTCAACTGTTTTCCTAAAAAGAACTAAAAATCATTAAATATGGATTTCTTACAGATCAAATGGCTTCAGTAAGAAATGTCACCTTTTTCCTATAAATTAACCACCCGAGATGATTCGAGTGGTCTGGGTTCTAAGGTCTGCCTTCTTCTTGGGACGAGAACAACGAGAGGCTATGCCTAGAGCCTGTTCTTGTTTGATTTGGATTGTAGGTTCTAGTCTTTCGGGGTTCCCGGACCCTTCCTCGTGTCAGTGGATGCGATGTTGGCCTGTTGAGGCAGTTGTTCGCAGTGGATGCGGTGTTGGCCTGTTGAGGCAGTTTCTCGCAGTGGATGCGACTTTGTGCTATGAGTTGGTAGAGTGTGATCTAGAGGTTGTTTTTCTGATTTAGTGGTGGAGGTGGTTCTCCCACTTAGCTTTGAGGATCTTGGGGTTCTGGCAGATCGAGTCGTGGAGGTTTCCCGACTCAGCCATGGTCGTGCATTTATCAGATTGAGTCGTTGAGGGTTCTCCGACATAGCTGTGAGAGTGTTTTGGGCTATTCCTGTTCGAGTCGAGGTTCTTTTTCCGACTGAGTTGTGCTTTGAGCTTGGAGTTACCGATCTGTTTGATCGTGGATCATAGCCTGCATGAGCCACATTTGAGCTTGACAGAGATACTTTACAGAGATATTTGAGATGGGTTACTTTTTGACTCGAGCGGGTCGCTCCCCTCGAGTGCCACTCCGGAGTAGGCGAGACCGGGTTGTTGTACCGGCGTGAGCTTGAGCTTTTCTATCGCGACTTGTCGTTGCATTTGTCCCTCTGGCTGTGCTGGTGTTGGCAGTCATGGACGTCCTACATAAGTTCGCTCCTCCGGGACGTAACGGCAGTAGGTTGGCGCAGGCTTGACTGGACCCGAGGAGGCAGTCAGTTCAGATTGGGTGATAAGAGATGAGAGTTAGTTGTGGCATCATGTTCTTCCTGTTCCACTCTTTGAGCATCTAGATAGAGGCATAGTAGCTGTAGAGTTTACTTTTCCCAGCTTTCCTTACAGCACTGCATTTGTTGCTTTATGCCTCTAGTAGACTTAGTGGGCAGACCGTCGGGCTTGTTGGCGGCACCCACTGAGAACTACTGTGGGATGTAGTTCTCACACCCGTCGTGGTGTCTTTCCCCAGGGACTTCTACTCCGGTTCCTGTTGTTCCCGTTGTTCCTGTTGCTGATCCTTCTGACCGAGGCGAGGGAGTCACGAGCTAGTTCCCTACCCGTCGTTGGTGTGTAGCGGTACCCCTTCAGAGGAGAGCTTCAGTAGATTAGTTATTTTATTTTCCTCCTTTGAGAGACTGTTGTAGTGAGGATTGTTATGTATTGAGAGCCTGTACACTGATATATTTATTGGAGATACCTCCCGGTTGAGTTCTGAGTTTGTATATGAGGATATTGTATGATTATCATTTTTGGGGAGACGGACTTTGTTGTATTATTTTAGTTATACAGCAGATTTTTATTTATAGCTCTGATATCGGTTTTGCTGTAGTACTTTTCTTGCAGGTAGGACGCTTCGCCTATGCGGGTTTGGCATCGGTGGCGGATCTGTTGGCGAGCCCGGGTCGCAGTTACGACCCCGGGGCGTGACACACACGGGGGTGCCTCGGGATGCGTGCCTGGCAGGCGGGCAGGTGGCGCGGCATGGGCGCGGTCAGAGGCGGGGGACACATGGCGCCCTGCGATTTGCGGGCGCCACCCACCCGCTGACCGATGCGGAGACACGCGGCGGCACCCGGCTGGGCTTGCACCGCTGTCCCGTGTTCGGGACACGTGTCAAGCCGAGGAAGTTTCGGGCGCTCCTCGCGGGCCGGCCCTCAGAACTTTCGGGCGCCCGAAAGTGGGCCGAGCGCCCGAAAGTGGGGATACAACGGGGATTTTTGGATTTGTGCTGATGGGCCTATAAATAGGACCCGATCTGCTCCGTTTCTCCTCTTTTCTGGCTAGATTTTCATAGTAAGTCCTACAGAGAATTTCTTCCTCCATATGTGCTGCATCACTTGGAGGATTCCTGGGATTTTTGGTGGCATGCTTTTCGAGATCTACGGCGATTCGGCGCGTCGCGACATTCCTTCACCGGTGATCTTCTCCGTCGCGTTTTGGTGCGCGGGCTCCCTCGGCCTACTCCGACCATCTTTTTTGACGATTCTTACGCCGTTGGCTTCATGACAGGAAGGGATATGATTTTTATATTTTTAGCTACCCCTCATTTCGAGTTTTTCTTGGAGTTCCCAAGCCTTCTTGTGACCTCTTTTCTGCGGCAAAGTTTTTTGACAGCATCGGAGTGTTTCGAGGATTTCTCCGCGCTCGAGCATCGGATTGACGCGTGCCAATACTCCTTTCACATCTACACTTCGCTGGGAACATCATCGTGATTTTTCTGGATTTTTTTGAGGCTTCCCTAAAGGTAAAAATCCCATCCTTTCTGGGCGGAGTGCTACAGTTTTTGTGCTTGTGGAGTTTCGCGCTCACCGCATTGCGTATTTTGTAACTTGGCCTACAAGACTCGGTTTGGGACTTGCAGGTACTCGTTTCGATCAGCTCGACAGGATGATCGCAGCAGTATTTTTGTCGAAATTTTTGGAGGCCATCCTATAGGTGAAAACTGAGCATCTTCAAGACTGTTATTTTTGGACAGCGGTTAAATCTGGAATTGTATGTTTAATTGGGCACTGTTATGGACCCTTTTACAGTTATCGCGGCGGGCGACTTTCTTCTTGGGCGAGAGTGCATTTTGGACTTGGATTTAGCGCTCGAAGTGGGTGTTGTTGTGAACCTCTTACTTTTGACTACCCACTAGGTATATTGGAGTAATTCCTATGTTAAAAGGCTAATTGCACCCTACGGATAATAATTGCATGCTTGTTTGAGATCAGAGGATATTATGTTAGAACTTGCTTTTATGGGGGTTTTGGTTATTAGAAGTCGTAATATCATGTTAAAAGGAGAAGGCCAATTCATATCTTGTGAGCCTTGTGTATGTGGTATAGGCAGGCATAGGCTATTTTGTACTTATTGTTCTTATGCAATTATCAATATCTTGGAATAGCATGCTCTAATAAATATAAGAACATCGATACTTGTTTTCCTTTTTGGATCATCTTGGGACATTTGCATGCTTGTATGGTCATCTAGATAGGCCACCTTTTTCTGCTACACTATCATGCTGGAATTTGACTTAGGAGAAACCATATTTCCTGCTTTTCTCCTTTCATGCTAGATTCTGGGTATTTGTAGCTCGTGCGCGAGTAGGGGGGGTTTTGGGAATAGTGTAGTCAGATTCTTGGGTTTTGGGACATGCTGGCTTGAGGGCAAGGTATTGCGGCGACCGCGGACATTGGGCGGTCGACTGGATAGTTTCGGTTGCATCAGATCGGGGGGGGGGGATCGGGCTTTCTTTAGTGGATGGGCTTTCCCACTTTGATCAGAGTCGTGATCCAGTCCTGCTAGTTTATGATACTTGTTACTGAAATACTTTACTCGTGTGGGTCGCTCCCCTCGAGTGCCACTCCGGAGTGTGCGACAGGCAGGCTTTGAGTCCTTGAGACTCATTCTTTGCATCGATGTTGTGCGTAGGCTGGCATACCCGATACGGCAGGCAGAGCAGGCAGTACCAGTGTTCACTGGTGGTTGGATTGGGTTTATTCAGGCAGGCATTTATATACTGATGCATTCATTTAGCTATTCTTTTGGCTCGGCATTTAGAGGCATATTAGTGGTAGCTTTTTCATCAGCAGTTATATTCATAGCATACCACCTCTTTTTCCTTTTCGCCTCTGGTTGACCTAGTGGGCATGTCAGAATTTGAGGCTTAACCCACTATGGGAGGCTACTGTTTTTATAGTAGTTCTCACCCCCATTGTCCTTCTTCCTTTTGTTCTCCCCTGTTTTGCAGAGTCCTCTGCGGGAGTAGCTGGGCCATCTTCGGCAGATCGAGGTAAGAGGATAGCGGACTAGATAGTCATCTACCCCGTCTGCGAGCATAGCAGTATTTTGATTGTATCCCCTATACACTCAGACAGTTGTATTTTCTTTTATTTGGGGTCTGGCTTCGGCCAGCTAGTTGTATTTCTTTGGTGAGCTGGGAGAGACATATGTACTTATTTGAGAGTTATTGTACTTTTATTTCCAGCTTTGGTCTGAGATGTATTAGTTTTAGTTCAGCTCTATTTTTATGCTCTTTTATTATTATCTCTTATATCTGAGCAGGTTGCCAGCGCTTTGTGTACACGGGAAATTCCGTGTGCACGACGGATCTGTGGACGGGCCCGGGTTCTGGTTTACACCCGGGGCCTGACACCTTACCTCAGTCAGATGGAGCAGTAACTGGAGCAGCAGGAACTAGAGAAGAAGTCCTTGGAAAAAGGTCACCAACAGCGAGAGTGAGAACTACAACCAACAGTAGTTCTCAGTGGGTACCGCCACCAAGCCCGACGGTCTGCCCACTAAGTCTACTAGAGGCATAAAGTAACAAATGTAGTACTATAAAGGAAAGGCTGGAAATAACTCTATAGCTACTATGCCTCTATCTAAATGCTCAAGGGGTGATACAGATGAAACATGATGCATCTACTATCTCTCGATAAAACAATCACCCAATCTACACTGACTGCCACATAGGGTCCAGTCAAACTTGCGCCCACCTACTGCCATTACATCCATGGAGGACTGGACTTACGTAGGGCGTCCGTGACTGCCAAAAAAGGGCCCAGCCAGAAAGACTGCATCGACAAGTCGCGATAGCAAAGTAACAGGCCTAACTCCGGAGCGGCACTCGAGGGGCGTGACCCCACCGAGGAAAGTATCTGCACATCTCTGTCGAGCTCAATATGGCTCATGCAAGCTATAATCCAAATCCACGATCAACAAGATCTACAGTACCCAAAACACATCTTTAACTCACTGGCTGGAAATACTCGACAGCCGGGACCCACCGTCGGCTCAAACGGCTCCCAAGACTAGCACTGCTCTAACCACAGCTACCAGACTCCACTCGGCACCCAGACACGAGTGTAACATGCATCCCCCAACAACCTGACCACTCGGCCCACTACCCGGGCGAGAAACACTCTAAGTCTAGGAAAAACGAATAAAAGTGTGGTAGTGTCTAAAGCATAAATAAACTAGCAGAAGTTGGAGTTTTCTACTAGTCTGGTTGAAACATGCAACATATGACAGGGTGTTAGGTCAAGGTTTAAATAATAACATTAAATTTAACTGAATGTAAAATAGGGAACATTAACCAACATGATCTCAATATCAACACCAGGAAACACCATCTCTCACAAATATGCTTTCTATCTTATCTCACAAACATGCATGCTCACTATCTTATAGAATTAGAGAACCGTCTACCGGTTTTGGAGACGAAAGCAACCCATATGAATGCACGCGTTGATTCGAAATCTGAATAAGCCAAAACTGAACAGGAATACTCCTCAGATTCCCATGATCCCGACGAGCCAAAAAACACCAGAAAACTCCTCCCGGCCGGTGAGATATAGACCATACACCGCGGTAAGCAAAAATCCCCAAAATTACAACTCTGCGAAAATTCAGTCCAGAAGAAGTCAAAATATCACCTTCGAGATGATATCCAAAAATTCCAATAAAAATACGGCTGTGATCCTCGCGAAGCGTAGATGTCGATCGAGTCATCATGAGCAAAAATCCAATAACCGACCACCGAGATAAAAATCGAACAAGCTCCGCTGTCCAGAAAAACAAGCAACAAGAAAGGGGTTCAAAGATGCTCCGAAAACCCCAATAAAAACCCAAAAGTGAGAAGAGCGATAAACACAGAAATCGAAGATCTACCTCTCGAGGAAACAATGCCGTAGAAATCGGCCAAAAACTCCCTTGGGTCAGCCCAGGGGAGCCTGCGGACAAAACGTTGATGGAAAAGCTCGGTATCGACGGCACGTCGAAGCTCACGATGTCTAGGAGGAAGCTGATGAAACATCTTTCAAAAAATCTCCAGGATCCCAAATATAGAAGAAGACTCAAAGATGAAGTTCCATGTCGAAGAAGGGCTCAAGAAAGCTCGAGAAAAGTTCTCAAATGGAGGCAGGAGTGAGCAATTTGTAGCCGAAATCCAAAAAAATGGATTTTCGGATTCGGGCCCATCTTTCGGGCGCCCGAAAGCTACAAGCGCGCCCGAAAGACACGTGGCGGGCATCCAGGCCGCCACCACGCAGCGCCCGAATTTGCGGGATCGTGCCACGTGTCCCTGCGGGGTCTACGCAGGGGTGCATGGGGCGCGGCCCGTGCCGAGGCCGCCGGGTCAATGCGCCCACCAATGGGCGAGCGCCACGTGGCCTGGCGCGGTCCACGGTGCGTCGCGCCCGGCGCGATTTGCACCATGACATCCGCTCCGCCGCCCGACCAATCGGGGCCCTCCTCGTGTCCCAGCCGCGCCGCCCGCTGGTCCCGGTGCAAGGCAAGTGGGCCGTGGGCCAGCCCACCCGAAAAATTTGGCCCGTTAAGCCCATTTTGCCCGAAAATAGCCGATTTTCAATATTTTTGGCATCCGTTTGACGCACAACGGGTTTGATACACCAAAAAAGGTGTTTTCTCACCGTCAACCACCCAGTCAAGTCGCACATGAAAATCGGGACACCACATCCTTCCCCACAAAAAGAAAGTTTCGTCCCTGAAACTAAGAAAACAAAAACAGACGTACCTCAGCCAGAAGCCTCGAACAGGAAATGATAGGTATCTTTCATCACCGTCTCTAGCTCCCAAGTGGCCTCATGCTCCTCGTGATTGCTCCACAAAATCTTCACGTACGGTATAGCCCGGTTGCGCAATTCTCTCACCTCACGAGCCAGAATTCGCACCGGGCGCTCATCGTACCAAAGTTCCTCACCGATCTCAAGCGGAGTGAAGTCAATCACGTGTGAAGGTTCAAAAACATACCTTCTCAAAGCCGAGACGTGGAAAACATCATGAACTCCTGCAAGACACGGGGGAAGTGCAACTCGGTACGCAACAGGGCCTACTATCTCAAGTACCTCAAAGGGTCCAATAAAACGGGGACTGAGCTTCCCACGAATTCCAAATCTCCGGACCCCTTTCAAAGATGAGACTTTCAAAAAGACATGATTACCAACCTGAAACTCTAAGTCTTATAGGTTATTATATATTTAAGGATCCACAAGGATCTAAATAGGTACTATCAAACAACTAGAGGGGGGGTGAATAGGTGTAATACTTAAAAAACCAATCTTAGTGCAAAATAAAAACCAATGCGGAAAATAAAAATAGCACACCGAGATATACGTGGAAACTCCAATCCAGGAGAAAAACCACGGGACCAACACGCAATAACAATCCACTAAGAATAGAAGAATAACAAGGTGATTACCGACTCCACGGACTCCAACCCCTCCTTCAACTTCTTCGGATCTTGCGCTCACCGATTGCACGTCCACTGCACATGTTCGAATCCACGAACGCCACTCGAATCCACGAGCACACGTTTCGAATCCACGAAACGCCTTCAACACATCGAATCCACGATGCTACGTCGAATCCACGACGCAAACTTGTTAAAAGCTTCGATGGTGATCCTTTGCTTAGATTATCATTGAAGAACCATGGGTGGAATCTCTAAGCAAAGACTAGATCAATTCGATAAAAGATATGTCTTGGAAGAACCGTCGAATTGACCTAAAAGAGGCTAAAGAGAAGAACGATAAAAACCTACCCTCTAGGGTTGCTCTCAAGTGTTTTCTTAATTAATCGGTAGTTCTTGAGAAACCCTAAGTGTCTTATAGGTTAGAAACCTTTGGAAAGAGATAAGCATCAAAAACTGACTTAACAGAATTTTTCCCGCACGACGGTCCGGAACAGAATGAGTTCGTTCAGGAACGTCGTTGTTTTTCAGAGAATTCCTGAAAAAACAAGTTTCGGGGTCCTGAACAGAATTTTCTGTTCCGGACTGGATTTCCTGAAAAAACAGTAGGTTCGGGGTCCTGAACAGAATTTTCTGTTCCTGACTGGATTTCCTGAAAAAAACAGTTTTTGACTTTTATGCAATGAAAACTTATCCAAGTGTTTCTAAACTACTCAAATGTATCCGGATCACCAAAATTATTTAGTTAAACGTACCTGATCAATCCGAATCCATTTTCCTTAAGATTGATGTATATGATCCACAATTCTTCAACTTCAATCTTCAAGACTCAAAACACTGAGTGTCAACTTGAGCTCTTGTTGAATCTTCTCTGAGTCTTCAATTGCTGATTGACAATTTGATCACTTCAAGACTCCGACTCAACTCACGAAATATGCCAACACAAAAAGCCGTAACAAGTCTCGCCGTCGAGTATCGGCATAGCTCCTCTGTCGACTCTGGGCGGTCTCAAGATGTCACCGTACTAATCTGACCTTTATCTCTGCCTCTTGCAGTATATCAGGCCCCAAAGTCCTCCTCTCACCCACATCACTCCAATATAAGGGCGACCGACACTTGCGTCCATACAACGCTTCAAACAGAGCCATCTGAATGCTCGCTTGATAGCTATTGTTGTACGCAAACTCAACCAATCCTAAGTGCCGGTGCTATCCTCCTCCAAAATCCAGGACGCACGCTCTCAACATATCCTCGAGGGTCTGCGTGGCGCGTTCAGACTGTCCATCGGTCTGTGGGTGGAATGCTGTGCTAAACCAGAGCTGTGTCCTCAAGGCTGTCTGTATCTAACGATCTCTTTTTGTCAAGAATGATTTCTTTGTGCAGAGAGTACAGATGTCTAAGTCTAGAGTCTGTTTTAGGAGTTTATCTCATGTTTTTAAATTTTTGGATCTCCATTGTAAATTTTTGTTGTATGGTGAGAGCAACAAAAATGTCTTTTTGAATTTTCTTTAGTGGATCTGTGTTTTGTCACGAAACCGCCAAAGGGGGAGATTGTTACGGAATTTGAGTTGGCGTAGTTTCGTGAAAGTTTTAAGTCTTGAAGATTGAAGGTGAAGAAAGTTCGATCATTTAACTCAATCTCAAGAAAGAAGAATTCAAAAGGATCAGGTATGTTTAACTAAAGATTTTGTGTGATCCGAATACTTCTTGTAGTGTAGAAACACTTGGAAGAATCTTTCATTGCATAAAAATCAAAAACTGGACTTGGGACATGTTCAGGATCCGGATCAGGTTGTTCGATCCGGATCCCGAAGGTGGTTCGTTCATACACCAGTTCAATCCGGATCGTAGCCTCTCTTGATCCGGATCCCGAACACTGAGTTTACCATCTTCCTTGAACGATCCGGATCAGGCTTCGCAATCCGGATCCCGAACGTTGATGTTTGGTGAACTGTATGAACGATCCGGATCAAGCACTTCGATCCGGATCCCGAACCTTCGTTTTTCTGGAATTGCCTGACTCGTTACGACGATCCGGATCACAGCTAATCCGATCCGGATCGCCGTCCGTAAAATTTCCAGAAATGGTAGGTTTTTGATTCTTATCTCCTTCATAGGGTTTCTAACCTATAAATAGACCCTATGACTCTTTTTCAAGGGAAGTCGATAATCCAAATAGCCGTCATATTCATATCTTATTTTATACGGCTCTAGATCCACATATAGAGAAGAAAGGAAATCATTAGAGAATACTCTATGTTTCTTCATCTATATTGATTAGTTTGATTCTAGGTTTTCATACTCACATCTTGAGTTGAATCAAACTAATGAATACTTAGATGGTATTTCCGATCTATCTTTGATCTAAGTATTCGGCGGATCATCACCACCAAAAACAACGATTTACCCCAAAAATTGGCGCGTGGATTCGTGTGTCCTTGTGGATTCAAGGTTCAACCGCTCTCGTGGATTCGGAGCGAGGCACGTTCGTGGATTCGAAGGGTGCTATTGGGTGAAGACCGTGGACTCGGTCGGACGTCGTGGATTCGACGTTGGACGCCGTGGATTCGGCGTTGGGCGCAGATCGTGGATTCGAGAAGCGTCGCGGAGCGAGCGGAGAAGATCCTCTAGGAGCGTATGGAAAAGGTTGAGTCGTAAGTGTGTACGGTAAATCACCTTGTACGTGTTTTAATTCTAGTGGATTTCTGCCGTGTTATCGGTCCCGTGGTTTTTTACTCCGGTGATGGAGTTTTCCACGTAAAAATCTTGCGAGTTATTTTTTATTTCCGCATTGGGTTTTTATCGCAACGATTTTTGAGTGTTTATACGTTTACACCTATTCACCCCCCTCTAGGTGTTTTTTCCCCTATTTAGATCCTTATTACATATAACCCAACAAGTGGTATCGGAGCGGGAATAGGGTTGTAAACAATGGTTGAAGGTGGAAACATCAACCGACCCCCGTTCTTCGATGGAACAAATTATGCGTACTAGAAAGTGCGGATGAAAGCCTTTTTAATTTCCATCGACGAACAGGTATGGCAATCAATTGAATTAGGATGGTCTAATCCAACTGAATTTATTGGTGATGTTCGCACCTTAAAACCTAGGTCGAAATGGACCAAGGAAGAGTTAGATTCATCTTCTTACAATGGCAAGGGAATTAATGCCATTTTTAATGCCTTATCTCAAACTGAGTTCTCCCGCGTCTCAGCATGTGAGACTGCGAAAGAAATCTGGGATGTTCTTCAGGTTACACATGAGGGAACTAACCTCGTGAAGATTCAGAAACTGCAAATGCTTACGAGCAAGTTTGACTCTATCTTGATGACAGAAAATGAATCTTTCACGGACTACTATACACGATTGCAAGACATCGTAAACTCATGTGCTAACCTGGGAGAGAAGATTCCAGAATTTGAGATTGTAAGAAAGATCTTAAGAACTCTTCCTGAACGATTTCGCCCAAAGGTTACAGCCATTGAAACTATTAAACACCCGGACAAAATACGTGTAGAAGAATTAGTTGGTTCATTACAAACATATGAAATGACGTTTACTACTAACAATTCTTCTGGAAAGGCATCCACTTCTAAGTCTTCAGGTTATGCGTTGAAAACAACTAAGGAAGAAGACGCGGATACATCCTCCTCAGACGATGACGAGAACCCTTCTATGGAGGAATTTGAGAAGCAGCTCGCTCTCTTGACAAGGAAGTTTCGCCGCAACTTTCGAAGGGGTAATTCAAGTAAATCTCCATCCTTCGGAAAGTCGAACAAAGGCAAGGGTACTTCAAGTTACAAGTCAAGAAAGCAAGAGAACTTCTCAAAGGATAAGAAAAGTTCAGAGGGACAACTACAATGCTTCAAATGTCGAGGCTACGGCCACATTGCAACGGAGTGTCCCAACAAGTATCCGGCAAAGAAGAAGGCGATGCAAGTCGTCACTTGGGATGACAACTCAACGTCAAATGAGTCGTCTTCAAGTGATGAAGAAAAGAGCTCCACGGCATTCCACGCGTCCATATCTTCACCCTTCATGTGCTTTATGGCAAGTACGTTCGAGTCATTGTCCAACTCCACTGTTGAAAAGAATTCAACGGACAATGAATCGGATGATTCGGAAGGTGAAGATTTTGCTTTAGCCTACCACAGACTTTTGAGGGATTCAAAGAAAGTGGCTAAGCAAAACAAGAGTTTGAGAGGGAGAGTGCATGATCTTGAAGAAGAAGCAAAAAGAGCAACTTCTCTCTCAAACGCTCTTGAAGTGGAAAGGGAAAATCTGATAAAAGTAAATGTTTCCCTTCAAGAGTCCAATGAGCGTTTTGAGAAGGAACATACAAATCTGGTGGATAAAGCGAATCACTTCTCAAAGCTCTACAACGAGGCTCGACAGGATAACCTGGAAATGACAAAGACCATTTTCCAACTCAAGGATGACTTACAGCGATTCTCTTCAGGAAGGAGTAAGTTGGATAGACTTCTTGGTCTTGGTCAATCAAATCGGTTCGGCCTCGGATACACTCAAACTGGAAACAGTCCAAGTTCGAGTGGGACAGTTTTTGTGCCTCAGTCGGTATCTCCTCCTCCGACACCGGAATTCAAGACAAACACGACAACAAACCTACTTCATCCTCTTTGGGATCGTCAAGATCTAAGGTATGTTTTCGTTGTGGTGTTTCAGGGCACATAAGAAGATATTGCAAGACGGGAGTCAAATGCTCACCTCAAACATCTCTTGCAATGACTACCACAAAGGTGATTCCTCGGAAATCAATTCCAAATCAATTGAAAGAAAAGAACCCTGGTAGTTTACCGCGCAAGACGACTTCATCAAGGAGCAGCAATCGTTTTAACAAGACGCTTTCACCTAGGCATATAACTTCACGACCATTACCGACGCACTCCAAAAAGGTTTGGGTGCGCAAAGGTGAAATCTTTCCTTGTCTTGTTACCAATGTTTCCTTGCATGCATATGATAGTTCGTCTTGGTATCTGGATAGCGGTTGTTCCCGTCACATGACCGGTGACAAAAATAGTTTTCAAAATCTTGAGAAAATCTCCGGTGGACTTGTTGTTTTCGGAGACGGTCGATCTTCCAAAATTGTTGGAAAAGGGACGGTAGCTATTCCAGATGGCCCGATTTTGAAAAACGTCTTATTTGTTGATGGCCTTAAGACTAACCTCATAAGCATAAGTCAACTTTGCGACAATGGTTTTTCAGTTAACTTTTCATCTGTTGAATGCGTTGTAACTGATAAGGACCATGTCTTCTTTTTAAAAGGGGTTAGATCTGAAAACAATTGCTATGTTGTTCCTAATAAAATTTCAGAAAAATGTAACCTAGTTTCTTTGAATAATGAAACACTTTGGCATGAAAGGCTAGGTCACATAAATTTTAAGGAACTTGTTAAAATTTCAAACAAGGACGTGGTCAAGGGGGTTCCAAAACTTTTATTTAAACAAAACATTGTGTGTGGTGGTTGCCAAAAGGGAAAACAGTCCAGAACTGCACACAAGAACTTGAACCACGTTGGTACAAAACAGCCCTTGGAACTTTTACACATGGATTTAATGGGGCCAACTCGTCAACCATCTTTGGGAGGTAAATGGTATATTTTCTTATTGGTTGATGATTTCTCTAGGTATTCTTGGGTAGCATTTTTAAAAGAGAAAGCTGATACTTTTGATTCTTTTCACGAGATTTGCCTTCGTATTATGATTGAAAAGAATGAAAAGATCATTCGTGTTAGAAGTGATAGAGGTGGAGAATTCATAAATTCTAAATTCATTGACTTTTGTACTTCAAACGGTATTAAGCATGAATTCTCTGCACCCTATACACCTCAACAGAATGGTGTTGTCGAGCGCAAGAACAGGGTTGTTCAAGAGATGGCGCGTGTGATGCTTCATAGCCGGAATTTACCGCTACATTTTTGGGCTGAAGCTGTGAACACCGCTGTCTATGTCATTAATCGAGTGTTTTTGCGCCTGGGAACGTTAAATACACCATATGAACTATGGTGTGGTAGAAAACCCAACATAAAATATTTTCGCATCTTCGGGAGTCGGTGTTACATTTTACGTGACTGTGAAAATCTTGGAAAGTTTGACTCACGAAGTGACGAAGGAATTTTCTTGGGGTATTCTACTATTAGTAGAGCATATCGAGTATTTAACTTGGAATCTAAGACGATCGTAGAATCTATAAATGTTAAAGTAGATGAAGCTTTTCACTTTGCATCTGAAAAATCTACCCTCGATATCTCTCTAGATGATGATTCTCCTGCCGTTGCATCTTCTCATAATAATACTTCCAATATTAATGATGCATCTAATGGTTCTTCAAGTTTATCTAATGTGCAGGAATCATCCATATATCTCCGAGTACTCAGTTTCAACAAACGCTACGAATCTCCAAGGATCATCCGGAATCGAACATAATTGGAGATCCACAAGAAGGAGTTAGAACTCGGAGGCAGTTGGTTTGTGGATTCGCTTGCTACGTATCTTTAATCGAACCAAAGAACATAGATGAAGCTCTTCAGGATGACTACTGGATTAAAGCAATGCAGGAAGAGCTCCATCAATTTGAGCGAAACAAAGTCTGGGAATTAACGAAGCCTCCAAAGCAACATAATGTGATAGGTACCAAATGGATCTTCAAGAACAAGAAAAATGAGGATGGTACTATCATCAGGAACAAGGCACGATTAGTTGCTCAAGGCTACTCTCAAGTAGAAGGTATAGACTTTGATGAAACATTCGCCCCTGTAGCTAGACTCGAGTCCATTCGTATACTATTTGCTATTGCTTGTCATTTTAAAATCAAATTATTTCAAATGGACGTTAAGAGCGCATTTCTAAATGGGTTTTTAAATGAGGAAGTTTATGTGGCTCAACCGAAAGGTTTTGTAGACCATAAACAATCTAACCATGTTTTTCGTTTGAAAAAGGCTCTTTACGGTCTGAAACAAGCACCGCGAGCATGGTACGAAAGGTTGACAAAGCACCTCTTGGAGAAGGGCTACACACGAGGGGGAGCTGATAGGACTCTCTTTGTGAAGCATTATCAAAGCAATTTCATTGTAGCACAAATCTATGTCGATGACATTGTATTTGGCGCAACAAGAGATAATGATGCTTCTAAATTCGCGGAGACCATGGAAAGCGAATTTGAGATGTCCATGATAGGCGAATTGACTTATTTCCTTGGATTGCAAATTAAACAAAATGATGAAGGTATTCACTTGAGTCAATCCAAGTATGCAATGGAGTTGGTTAAAAAGTTTGATCTTGAAAATTCGAAGGATTTTCCGACTCCAATGGGAACTAGCCACAAGGGACTTGGAAGTGAATCACAAAGTGAGAATGTAGACGAGAAACTGTATCGAAGTATGATTGGAAGTCTACTTTACCTCACGGCTAGTCACCCGGATATATCTTTTGGTGTTGGGATCTGCGCGAGATATCAATCTGCACCAAAGGAGGTTCACCTGAAAGCGGTGAAAAGGATCATCCGGTATATCAAAGGATCAATTAATTTCGGAATTTGGTATCCTATGGGAACAAGTTTGGATATTGTTGGATACTCAGATGCCGATTGGGCAGGATCAGTGGATGATCGGAAAAGCACGAGTGGTGCATGCTTCTATCTTGGCCATTGCCTTGTTGCATGGCACAGTAAAAAGCAGAATTGCATAGCACTCTCGACTGCCGAAGCGGAATACATTTCAGCGGGTAGTTGTTCAACCCAACTCATTTGGATGAAAAGTGTGTTGAGCGACTTCCGGATTTCAGCATCTTCGGTAACAATTCTTTGTGACAACACAAGTGCAATTAACATTTCTAAAAACCCTGTGTTGCACTCTAGAACAAAACATATTGAACTTAGATATCATTTTCTTAGAGAGCTAGTTGAATCAAATACTCTTCAACTTTCATATATTCCAACTGAGGATCAATTAGCTGACATTCTAACAAACCTTTGGATCAAAAACGTTTTATTCATTTGCGAAAAGCAATTGGAATGCTTTCCTTGAAATAAACTTCTTTTTGAAACCTTTGCTTAGGATAGGTTTTGTTTTTGTTTTGTTTTGTTCATTATCTATGTTTTGTACATAGGACATTAATTGAGCATAGATCATAATTGACTTTAATTGCATCTTTTCGCACATTTAGAAATTTATTATGCTTTTGCCATCATAATATTTCACTGTTGCAATGATCATTTATGTTAATTAAATCATCTTCTGAGTGATCAAAGTCAATTTCTCTCTCAATGATCTCTTGGTATAGTCATTATCTTATTTGACTGCTTAGTCGAGTATGAAATCGAGATCAATTTTTGGTTGAATACTTTATATCTTAAATAATTGATAGCCAATTGAGGGGGAGTCAAAGAAAAGTAAAATGCTCAAAAGATGTGGAAAGAGTTACATCCTAATGAGGAGTGTGAAAACTACCACCACATGGAGGAAAGAGCTACCACCTCGGTCGTCCGAGTATTGTGTGCAGCTACCACATGTATACAAGCATGGTTGTTCAAATTTTGATTAAGTAAATGCATGTTGAAATACTTGACTCCGTCAAATTTCAAGGTTGGTATAAGGTGGGCTTTTAAAGAAAGATGCTCAAAGAGCCACTCTCTTTAACAGATTGTCTAGATATATTATCTACTATATTTGGGATTTCAAACATCTATTGATCTTTGTATTTCATTTTCTTTACTGAATTGATGATTTGATAAAGGCATTACTCATAAGATCAAGTTATATGTAATTGAAGGTGTTCAACTTTAAGGGATTTAATTTTTGTAAATTTTCGTTTCATTTTTGGATATTATTGATAGATTTGGCATAATCTAATTCTTGTTGTATGAAACGATGATTTTTGTTTAAAGTTGATACACGTTTGTGCTTACAATCTTTTTCTGGTTTTTCTTGAATTTCTCTGAAATTTTCTAAAGAAAAAGTTGAAGCCGATCCGGATCGGGCAAGAGGATCCGGATCCCGAACGCAGGTATCCTTCTGCGGGCTGACGATCCGGATTGGACCTGCCGATCCGGATCCCGAACGCAGTTTCTCACTGCGGGTAGCCGATCCGGATCGCAAGCATGGTCTGATCCGGATCGCGGCTAGGGTTTTTATAAAGAACAAAAGGGTTTTTTATAAAGAACAAGAGGATCCGGATCCCGAACGCAGGTATCCTTCTGCGGGCTGACGATCCGGATTGGACCTGCCGATCCGGATCCCGAACGCAGTTTCTCACTGCGGGTAGCCGATCCGGATCGCAAGCATGGTCTGATCCGGATCGCGGCTAGGGTTTTATAAAGAACAAAAGGGTTTTGATTTCTTTTACTCAATCTTTTGTTCCAAAGTTTCCAGAGCTTCTCTCTCTAGATTTCACCCTTCTTGGAAGCTTTCAAACTCAAGTTCTTCAACTCCAAGTAAGTTTTATTGATCAAAATCTCGGTTTTTCACCGTTTTTCTCTATTCCTCCTCAAACGTGATGAATTTCTTGGATCAATTTTGTTTGTGGATGGTTTTTGATCAAATTTCTTTTGAAATAAGAACTCTGGGTAGATTAGTTTTGATTATATGCTAGGTATTCTCCTGATTAACGGATTTTTTAGGCTTCGATTTCTAAAAATTTCGGTTTTAGGGCATATAATAAGGATTTTCGAAATCATGCAATTGATCTATTTTTAAAAGTCCTTTTGCAAAACTAATTTGATTCTTAGTCTCTCTACATGATTATGATTGTTTGGGTACAATTTTTCAAATCTTTGAAAATTAACAATTTTTTTCGTGTTTCTTGAGTTGTTGCTCACAGGATTTCAATCTTCTTAAGGCACTTGGATCAATGGGATTCTCATGGATTATTCTTTTATTGGTCACTATGGTGCACACTCGGGCCACAAACAAATTAAAGAGAGCTAAGAAAACACAACAAAAAGGTGAGTCTCTTCTGATCAGCGACACAGAAGTGGAAGCAGACTGTCAAGAGGTAGATTGGACTGAATTGACAGATGATGATGACTCATTGCCTGAACAAAAAGCTTCTGATGGATCAAAAGGAAAACGACCCATGGACACAGGAAAAGCGCCTATGGCTACACCAACCATCTCTATAAAAAGAGAACAAGATGACCCAAATCAAGTAGAGATAAGAAAAGTTCGTCAAAGTGATTCGGAATCAGATGAAGAAGACTGGGAAGAGATTTGTGAACAAGCACAACGAGCTATTGACAAAGAAGATAGGTTGTATTTGAAGAACAAGAAGCTGATGAAATCTGCCTCAACAACCAAGCAGTACACTAGGCGAAACACGTCGAGGGGAACTGGAATTCAAATTGATAGACCCCTCGCCAGAGCTCGCTCTCTCCCTAGAGAATCTCCATGGACAGAAGGTCAAGATGCACCGTCTGGTTCTATACTTCATCCTTCAACGTCCTGGAGACACACAGCAAAAGCGAATGTAGGGTCCTCATCTCGACAAGAACAGCGAAGATTGTCTGCTGAACAAGACAGCGTGTCTACAAAATCTCAAACAGATTATCTCTGAGCAACATAAGATGAAAGAAAGGTCTCCACAATGTCAAAAAATGCTCAAGCGATTTTGAAGAAGTTGGATTGTACCAATCCACTAGTTCTGTTTCAGACTGACTTAACCTTCTTTCTAATCTTTTTGTGCAGGAGTTCAGTTTTTAGGACTTACTCTTAGTTCTAGTTCTTAAATTTCGGAACATTTTCTT